>OY986050.1:27671332-28271332 GCA_963920205.1 Stenodema calcarata | reverse complement strand
AGATATGAAGGATCCATCAAATAAGTTTTTCCTATCAATTTAAGTCATTTGAGGCGATTATCGATTAGTTCTGGTTGGTTTTTCGAATGTTGGTTAACTAAAAACACCTCAAATCGAGAGTGGATTTTTTGGAAGGATTTTGATAAAAAACACCTCAACTGCCACCAACATACTGAAATCACTTATACGCTTTCTTTATTACTTTACGTAAAGCGCCTTCTGAAGTTAACGGTGTGAAGGTAAAACGCCTCAACTCAGTTTTCAGCGAGTTGAGGCTTTTTTCCTAAACAAATAACATCAAAGCATGCTAGTTAAGGTATTTCAAACGAAGAGTTGTATCTACTCAACAAACTTGGAGTAGATGCGTTTTCCCCCTACATCAAGCTTATTTGAGATTTCACCCCTATTAATGTCAACCCCTTTCGGGTAGAATTTGAAATTTCAACTGGACCATTAGAATGATGAGGTTGAATTAAGTACGTAAAACCCTATTTTCGACAATTTTGGAGTTAAGGCGTCAATTATCAATTAATTGAATTGGATATCACTGAACTGAATTAATTCAATCGCTGTTACAATCATAATTTGTACCATCATGCAATTCAATTTCTTTCTTTTAAGCAGACCAAGGTTTGCACCTGCAAGATGTCCAGTGGAAAAGTGTTTCGATTGATATGGTTCATAAGGGAAAGATTAACGAATACGTGATTCCAAGTAGCCTAGAAGAAACGGATTTTATTGGATTATCGAGGGTGCCAGAAAACGATGCATACGAAAGGCCTGAAACTGAAGGTAACGATCCGGAGCAATATTTTCCAGGAGGGTTAGTTTTGGCCGATCGTGCATCGACAACACCTACTGCTAGTGACATGCCTGTCACGAATGAACCAGTAAATATTCCACGACGATCCAAATCTCCGGCTCTCACTGCTGAACAGAGTTTGAATCGAGAGACTGTAGAAGTGAAAAAAGAGTCGTTCGACACGAAAAGTGTGATTCTTGAAAGGCAGGCGTCACTTTCAAGCGCTAGATCCCACAGAAAGTCGCGTACGAAGTCAAAATCTGCGAAGCCAACGACTAGCGCTGAAATTGTCACAGAGTCAGATATGTTGTCAATAAAGAGAACCACTTCCACAGGAACGGTTGTTAGCCCAGTGTTGAGCAGAAGCGCAGAAGAGGTTATTAACCCACCGCCGAGAGCGAACACTCAAGAAAATTTACTACCGGATACGCAAGAAAGTACGCACTCTTACGATTCGATGACGTCTTCAATTATAAAATCCCATCCGTCGCCCAAGTCCGAAGGTCCCTCAAAATGATCGGTAGCAGACAAGTTCAAATCAATATTTCAGCGATATTCACGAATCATTCGCGTGCCGCCGCCTCATCTTTTAAGTCATAATTCTGCTTAGTAGTAACGATTTTCATTAGAATTTCGAGACCAAGAAAACTTCAAGGTGCTGGGTTGCATTGTGATCAACTGAGCCTCAAACGAGATTTCTCAAGGTGATAAGCCCATTTATTTCTATATCTGCCCATCTCACAAGAATTATATTGAGAGATAAAACGAAAGATTGAATAGTTCGAGGGTAACAACGAGCTACCTACCATCTGCTTTCATTGAACAAGATCTTGGAAAGGTCTTCTCTTCCAGGTGATCCACCGCGGATTCCACCACTATCTACAAAGAGTTTTTTCTTTTGTTTCTGGGGAAATCCTGGAGTTAATGAGGTTCCCTTTTAATTTTTATTAACTATGATATAAAACATGAAATAAGAAAACGTTTTAATTTTTCACGCTACTACCTATAAAGAATTAGGGAGCTTTGCGACAGCTGGATAAGACGAACGTAAGCTTGAGATGCTTTTCCGGACGATAATATTTTAATGGACCTTTCACATTTTAATGGCCTTTGCATTTCAAATTTCAAGGTCCAATGTGCCTTTTAAAGGGGAAATCCCGCTTACACGGCCACTCAAAAGTATCTCATCAGCCCTAGCTATTCCCCCAAACCGCACTCTTATTCCATTTTTCAGATTCAACAAAAACTGCGAAAACACGGAACATAGAGCACATATCCAAATAGTTCAGTAGTATATACACTGTGACGGTCCTATGTGAATACTGTTCGGTCAAAATAATTAAATCTTATTTACCGAATTCTAATAAAATCATTTAATAAGTGTGCATTAGTGTAATTTGTACAATGAACGTCCTTATACAATGTTCAACAGGTAGTACTTAGGAAACTTCTTAAGGTGGAGAAAAAACAACTTTTATTCAAATTTTAAGAACACATTGTACCTTTTTGGTTGATCTATCATTAAAAGGCGTTCTCGACGTCAGTATTTAATTGAGATTGATGCCAAACAGGCAGTGCGTATTGTTATGATGTGCATTTTGGATTACTTTAACCTGGTTTCTATCCAAATAGTAGGAATGAGCGAATTTTCGCCCATGGGTAGTCAGGTTACATTTCCACTAAATACGATTTCTTCTAGTTTTGCCCTCCTGTATTGCATGGACACGTAAAAATATGCACAGGTGGAGGTGGTCGATAAATTTTATGGCCGATTGTATCGTTCAGGATATATTAGCTTTGTTGCCTTTCATTATTGCAACTTTTTTATTCAATAAATATAAATAGCAAGGTAGCAAGATGGAGGAGGGGGGTGTCCCCTCCGAAATATTAAGACAACAAATAAATTATGCATGGAGCAGGGGAAAGAAAGGAGAGATTTTTCTTGGAAAAATGAAGTTTTTTCGATTATGAAAAACCCTATTTAGTACCCTGTTTTTCAAACATTTACCCCCTTTGAACGAGATTCCTGGGACACTTACCATGCGATTCAATAAATCCGATGAATATAGATGTTATGAAGACGATTTTGGTCATTCTATTCGGTAAGTAGATAGAATTCTCGCATTCGCATTGGTTTGTAGGTAGATTGAGTTGGAGTTCTCTAGCCTAATCAGATAGGGAGGTAGATTAGGCGTTTCCTTCACTCCAGAGCAATTCCGAAGGCTATGTAAAACAATCTAATCTTCGGGGACAATATCATTGGGCTCCATGTTCATCACTCGGATTTCATGGAAACTCAATATTCTAATAAGATATTGTATTTGCTAGTAGTATTAGTAGATGTGCGCGAATCTATGTCTCCCATTCCCCCATAGGTACAAAGATACTCACACTGTAAATAAGGTGGCTCTGGCAATAAGGCGACATTCAGGCAATACAATGTGTGACCATTTGGTTGCTTTACATTTCAAATTGATGGATCGGCTCGGTCGGCCGAGCCGCAACTTTAATTGGTTAATTCGAAAATTTACTCATTTCGTTCCATGACATAAACACTGTCATTTTCATCGCGAATGATTTAGTTCCCATTTGAGAACTTTTGTTAGGGGGAGGTCGGATATGAGATAACGGTCATTTCCGATGTAACAAAGCCTTATAAATGATAAACATAGCGATAACAACTCGAGAAACAAAAATTAATTGAAACTCGAAGGGTTTATGAAGTACATAGGGAAATTAATTATGTGTTTAGAACTTCATGATTTATGGTGTATAGTAATCTATTCATGGCTGCTTACGTTAGAAGGCTGTTGCAGATTAATTTTTCGAACTCCGTATAGAAGTCCCGAATGAGTCAACACATTTGACATGATTGAGCTAAGAAAAAATAGATAACAAAACATTTTTGAATCGAAAGTACTTGGCCGACCAGAAATCTATGAGTGACTAAAATAGCTTCCAACCTAAAACAAGCTACAGAAAAGTAACTTTCTGCTTCGTTGCCATGTGATTACTCCCTAGTTGGTGTTTTATCAAAGTGGTTTGCGTCAGCTCAAATTGACAGGCTACCCCGATAAAAACGTGGAACTCAACAGACCCACTTCTCTAGCGGCGGCTTTTATCTAGAGCTCTCTTGGTACACCCCATAGTTGTCTGCAAAAACGAAGCGAGAGGAAACATTTATTGACTCACGCGCGTCATCAACGACTACCGAATTGGCACGGTGCTTTCTCTGTCGCTCGTAACTAACTTTAAGTCTACTCGTGGTGATAGCTACAATGCCTGATGTCATAGCAGCTTATAAATGAAGTTCAAGCTCGACCAACACATATATGCCCGAGTTAAAGTTGAGAGAAAAGAAAAGCTTAAAAAAAAACGAGTTTCAACACCATCTTTTATATTTTGGTATCTCAACTAAAAATGGAAGTCTATGGAAGTGTAGAACAGCGTAAAATGTAGAAGGCAGTTGATTCAAAAGTACATTTTGAAGAACTCTTTAACAGAAGAGTCTCCGACAGGTTGGGAGACCGGTAGGTCTGATTCAAGTTCGTAGGTGTAAGTGAATCAGATACCTACGTACCGCAGCAACGGGTTATAAATTTGACTACTCCTAGCATAATAAGCATGAGATGAAATTTATCTCGTACAGATCGTATCCGGTATTTTACTTGTGCAGATCTGATAGATCTATCAGATATCTATATCTATATCAGCCACCAGTCAAAGAACATTATTTAATAATTTCTTTGACTGGTGAATGATATCTACCAGATCTGCACAACTCGAGTCCGGATACGTAGTACAATCTTGTACAAGCTTTTTTCCCCGGCGTTACGAAGATTCTCAAGCAAAAACACCGAGAAGACTTACAAAACCGGCTCAAATACGTTTCCCTGACTACCGCCATTTCATTCAGTAAAAACTCTTCAAATTCTTGACAACGGTTTATTACCTTCTTTGTGCAGATCACCCTTCTGTCTAGATCAGTAAGTAGTAGAATAATTAATAATAATAATCATTATTATGTAAAGTACCTACATAAATGACGCAAAAATTAGCCGAATTAATTCGTTCTCAAAGTGGCATTTATCTAAAAAAAAAAATTGAAAAAATTTGAAAAACACCGTATTTCGAGCACTTCATTGATAGAAGCTGTCAAATAATATTTCAACTATTTCATATTATATTATGAACAATTTTTAAACATAACATGATTATAAATGAAAAACGACTCCAGCTAATAGGAAAAAAGATCCAGGCATGCATGGCTATAAGAGCGAATTTTTGAAGAAATAACTGGTTTTATGCAAAATGTCTCCAATTTTTGCCGAGTAACACCTCAGTTTATATAATATTATATATTCACCATCGTGTTCAGCCTTGAAGAATATTATTCTTCAAGGCTGAACGCGATGGTGAAGTTAGAATTGCTATATCTCATTATGTTATCACATTAGAGCAGATGAACCGTGAAGAACCTTCCAAGTACCAACCACATTTCTTCATCTTCAAAGTGCTCCAGTCTGAAAACGGAATAAGATATAGCGATTCTGACATCATCATGTTCAGCGTAAAAAAAACCTTTCAAATGAAGAGTCACTTGTCCGACTGTTTCATATTGGGAATTTATGGGTAATCCCCCCCCCCTTCCCCCATCTCACCAAAATTCCCCTTAGAGTGACTCGATTCTCCCCATCTACGAACTTAGCCTTTTGATTGACAATACACACTTTTGTGTGGAAATTTTAACACTTGATAAAGATAAATCTCAATTCTATCGAGATTTATGATGTGGAATAACACATACATAAATATATATATATACACATATAGGTAACTATAGGTATATGATTTTTGGTGTCTTTTGGTAGTGAATTCAGGATTCTGCATACAAGAACGGATTTTGGTATACGTTTCCGGAAATTCGAATTTTAAACATTTTGAACCAAGAACATTTTCTTCGAAAATTCGCTAAACATGATAATGGTACACACAATTTCCAGCTGCACTGTGGGAGGGAGTTTACCTTTCACGAGGGACCTCAGGTGGCGCTCAGATGTTTCTATAATGTTCATCCATTATAATAATGGAAGGTACGTCATATAAAATATATATATTATATTTATACCATCTATAAATATATATACCCCCTAAGCAACTGATATCGTAAATATATGTACTATATATACAGACCTACGCTATGCGAAGTAGCCACATGCAGTAGATACATTATCATAATGTTTCATCCAGATGTAGTAAATGGGGTAGCTTACCCATTACGAGCGACTGCAGATGTGCTTAGTGTGATGCAGGTTCATGGTGCAGATGAACGAGCCATTCCAATTGCTATCCGCACAGAAGAGCATAACTTTCGTCGAACCAACAGAAGAACCCGTGGTGGAGACAACAGTCGATTCTATCAGCGTTTTATTCGTATTCTCACAGATGGCTCTCAGACGTCGAAATGAATTCCGGTGTGAATTTTCGCGTTTGAAGTTCGAAGTATTGGAAGATTTGTGTTTTTTAAGGGCTAATTTTTTTTAAGTGAAATTTACGTGTGGACGGGGGAGAGGGTAGAAAAATAAACACTTTCCGGGGGGTCAGGGAGGGGGGTGGAGATGCGGTTAGTGCGAACTTCTGCAGTAAAGTGGGTGTGAGGGAGATTCAACGGGATTCACCACGAAGAGAAGGCCGCCTCACGTTAGACTGGCGAACGCCCTGGACCCACACTGAGTACAAGCCAAGGAGAGTCGAGGCGGGTTGGCAGAGGGGGACCCCATTCAACTTGGCAGAGCAATCGATGTTCAGCTTCCCCTGGTGCCTCACATTCCACCCCTCGTCGTCATTTTCACCCCCTTGAACCCCAAGATTTTTCTCACCCACTCAAAAAATGTCCCATGAGCCAGTCCAAAATTAAACATCGATTTTCACTCCTCCCTAAACAGTGTCCTGTCATGTCCAAAACAAAACATACGTAGAAACGTCCTGTAAAGAGCGACCCGATCAAATACCTAAACACCACATTTACGGTAGTAGGAGTGACAATGAATCGATATGGAATAATCGATTTGATGGTGAATTGAATGAGATTACGATAGTATTCTGTTACTAAATAAAACAAAAACTGGGGTTGGATGTGCCTCGAGTCCTCCCTATTGTATCCACCACAATCTCGCCCAACGCGCCACTTCATCGAGTAACCACAAAAGAAACATATTTTTCCAGTTTGTACCAATTTCAGAGGCAAATTGATTCAAATGGGCGTCCGAGTACCACAGCCACCAAAATGAACTTTTCATTTAAAAAATCAATAGTTGCGCTACATAAACATATTGTTGAGTAGGCACTTAACGTCAATCACAGGGGTTGCCAAACAAGACAGTGGATATTAGCATTATTGCCTGTTAAAAGGCAATAATGCTAATAAGTGTGTGTGATTTGTTGACAGTCAGTAAGAATGATGTCGAGGGTAGACCCTCGACATCCCTCAACATCAATAATGCTACTATGTGGTAGGTAAGGCAATAATGCTAATATGTGGTAGGTAAGGCAATAATATAGTAGGTACTGGTAGGTAATTATCTACCAGTACTAGTGTGGATGTAACACGTTTGTATTAAAAATATTGGAAATTTACCTTTCTTTGCATTCTTAAATATGTATGCATACAAATTTCTATAAGCATGGAACATGTTTTACCTTTCATTTTTAAATTTTAAAATTAGCTTTAGGAGACACTCAGGTGATCCGGGGCACGTAAAGTTGAAGTCCTATGGAGTGAATTACAGATTCATAGAGTGAATAGCATAGAAATTAGCTTTAGGAGCCACTCAGCTGACCCTAGGCCTATTCTGCTCAAAGTATTAGTGCTAAGGAGATTTTATACTAAATTACAGCTTCATGGTGTGGATAGCATCCATATTAGCTTTAGGAGCCAATCAAACTTTTGGACAAACCTTCGGACGATTTCAGACAGTTAGGTGGAAGATAAAACATATTCCTGTGTTCATAAAACACATACATGTGGGTGAATTTTAACATGGAATATGTTTTACATGTATGTTGAAATCCAGGTCAAACCCAAATTACATCAGTAGACTGATTTTGAGTATCTACACTGTATGAAGATACATAGGACCATAATTAATTGTGGTTGGTCGATGTTATATAGGGACTCCCTCTCTCTACCATCCTCTCTTACAAAGGGAATGACCGTGTGAAGGGGTAGTTGACCTGTCTTGTGAAAAACGTGGACGGGGAGTTCTCAACCGTTGGTGTGCTGCTCTTGGTAGATATTTATTGTGATAATTCTATATCAATAATATTCTAATTTTCTGTATTGTTCATTTTCTCCTTTGGTTGAAAAACCTTTGTCTGTTTGGAGGGTTGTAGGAGGCGGTAAGAAAAGAAGAAGTTTTTCCGAGCTTTCGGCTTTAATAAGCTATCTTCAGGGGTAGGTAGGTATTGTTTCCTCAACCCGGTCTCTTTCGTTCAGAATAATTGTACTGACATGTAGTTTATTCTGAACGAAAGAGACCGGGTTGAGGGAACAATACCTACCTACCCCGGAAGATAGCTTATTAAAGCCGAAAGCTCGGAAAAACTTCTTCTTTTCTTACCGTCTCCTACAACCCTCCAAACAGACAAATAATATTCTATATACCTAGTAGTTCCCCACACACAAGAATACGACCAAACCCACATTTTAGAACCTAAGAGTGTATCAGAGATCTGTCTAGTTTGTAATACACATGAACTCGGCCGTACCCACATTTTACCGTAATGAACTTTTGGTTTTCCTATCTGGTTTTCTCAAGGGGGGAAAAATGTCAATTTTTGAGTTTTCAGAAATAGATTAATAAACCGTTTTTTATTTGGAGGGCTGTAGGAGGTTCGGTGTAAAAAAAGAAAAAGAAAAAAGGGGGGACCATTTCCAAGCTTTCGGCTTTAATAAGCCATCTTCAGGGGTGGTAGGTATTTCATCCTCGTCCAGGAACGGACAGGGACGAGGAGGAAATACCTACCAACCTCTGAAATGGCTTATCAAAGCCTAAAGCTTGGAAAGCGTTCTCTCTCTCTTTTTTCCACACCAAACCTCCTACAACCCTCCAAATAAAAAACGGTCATAAGCTAAGGAGGAAATGAACGAAACATTAACAAACAATAAACCAAAAATTTGTCCGTCGAACTCTTATTATCCGTGTATCAGACGAGTAGCCACGGTTTTCCATCGTAGGGTTTTGATCAGTAACATCAAATATAATGGGCGTAATGGGATTAGAACAAGTGTTTAATACAGAATGCGAAAAAAACACAAGAAAACATTTGACACACATTTTTATTGGAACATCCCACACGCAATTATTCACGTCCAAATACCTCATATACTTGGTATATAAACAACATCATTCAAGATTTGCGGAAATACGAATTTGAATAATCTTTACTTGAACAATGACACGAGATGCAGGTAGTGCGTGTCGCGCAAAGACACGACAGAGGGAGGTAGATGACTCTTGAGTAGGGAGGAGTGTGGAAATGTAGATAAATATTTATGAGAACTAAACTTCAGCTTGCCATATTTTTCACAAGCCAGGGGCGGATCCAGACTTTGATTTCGGATAGGGAGTGCCATAAGGTTCACAACCTAACCTAAGTTTTTTTCAGCGATTAAGTTCTTTCTATTCCATATAGAGCGTTTAGGGACTTCTCTGGTCCTACATGGTCAAATCAACGGGTTTTTTTAATTTAGCAATTTTTGCTTCAAGATGCATTTTTTCTCTATAAAACACATTTTGCACGCCGATGATGTCCATGTTTGAACTCAGCTTTAATATGGACTTATTGAGCAACTCCTCGAAATTTGGGAGGTGTCACTCTTTGAAAATCGAGATATCCTGCCGAAAAGTTAGCGGCCATTGGGCAATAAGGCTGGACTTCGCTCAGACAACTGCTCTACTTTGCCGATTTTCGGGTTTCGGGGATCATGAGGTTCATAACCTAACCTAAGTTTTTTTTTTTTTTTAGCGATTTAATTCTTTCTAATCCACATAGGGCATTTAGGGACTCCTCTTGTACATGGTCAAATTATTTTCCTTTTCAAGCGATTTTGCTTTATGCATTTTTTTTTTTCATAATTTATAAAACACTTTCTGCACGCTAAAGACGTCCATGTTTGAACTCGGCCTTAATATGCACCCTACTGAGGAACCTCTCGAAATTTCGGAATTGCCGATTTTTGGCTTATCACCCCCCCCCCCCTCACCCCCGTCCTGAATCCGTCACTGTCACAACCAATAAATACTTCTGTCTAGCTCCCTGACACACAGAAAAGACATTCCAAAGACTTCAAGTCGACTTGACATTCGCGTGCTTTCATATTCATCACACTCCACCCTACCTAGTCGTAAACTAGGGAATTACAAGTGAAATATTAAATAGTTCCCCGACACCTACATACCAATAGTCGACGAAGTAACACAATACAGATACAGTACCTAGTAGCGAATAAACGTGGTAGTTCATAAATAGTTCAGGACACTAGACACACTGACTGATTCTTATTGACACTAGATCTAGTACGCACAAAATAAATAAATACTAGTACTAATCACGAGTCTTGATTCAATTTCATGAAGAATTTCTCCACCGAGATGTGGCCTAAACCTTGGTTGATGACCCAATAATCAAATAAACATTGTCTTCTAAACTCACAGTAAAGGTGAGGTGTTAGGACTAGATCACAGCAAAATATATTGTACTTTCGACTTATACACGTGAAACGACCTAATATACAACATGCAGGAACAACAAAAATTAATAGATGAAAATTAAATGTACGAGTAAGTAGGTATGTATCTATCTTAGTTCCATTCAAAAAAAGAGGCAGTCGAAGAAAAATTGTACATGCATGGTCCAGATAGGAAATCGATGTTCGGTGATGGTATCACCATACCAGCGCAACATTTAAAGGTTTGAGATCACAATAAAAATTCGTTAAGAGCATGGGGGACGATTTCAAATATACAAAAATATGGCACGCCGAAGTCAGATTAATGGGACCTATAACTAGGGACCTCATTTCTTGAAAATTTCCTCTTCTCAGAATATACGTGCGAGTATTGTATCAAGACTTGATAAAATACTTAGTGGTAGAACCACTGGGAAGCTGTAATCGTTGGACGTTAATATCACCACCACTTTCACATTGAAAAACTACAAAACAAATACTTTTAGGCCCACACTCTACGTTCAAGAGGTAAGTACTTGTGTTATTGACCCCCTAATTAGGCCAGTCATAACACACAACAAATGCCCTTAGGTCTAACAAATTGCAGGAAGCCGTTTTGTAGCTTCACCAAGTTTGTAGCTTCGAAGTCACTGGGAAAACTGTCTGGGAGCCGAAAAACCACGAAATTGTTGGAAATTTCCACATAAAAGGTTATAATTTCCTTGTAAAAGGTTGGTTTTACACGAAAAGTCCTTCCTATCTGTATTAAAGTAAACCGTGTAAGTAAGCTACAATTTAGGGCCAACCCCATCTCTGTAGGTCCCAAAATATCGGTCTTCAAAAAAAGGCTAGTTTTTTCAAAATGTTCGAAATTCAAGTATTAGTCATCCCTTGGGTAGAATATTGGCTCTAATAAAGTCATATGAGTAAACGTTCTAGAGGAGTTATATAACTTTCAATTTAAAGCCTCTGAATATCTGGAAAAAAATGAAAAGCTAAGAAAATCGGATATTTTCGTAAATTGACCCGGACGATTAAAGTTGATAAAATAATGGATCATTATCGCAGATAATAAACCAAAATTTAATAATAGGATGGGAAGGGGTGATTAATGAAGGGAACGCCTGGTGACTCCTGCTACAAAAATACTCCGAAATACGAATTTATAGTAATGTCATGCGTCAGCCATGTCCATCGCTGAAGTGGAAATTGCTGGAGACAAACTCACCAAATTTTTCATTAACTCTAATTGCCTGGGTCAATTTTTAAAAAAATCCGATTTTCCCAACTTTTTATTTTTTTAGATAACTAGATACCTTTTGGGCCTACGGGCTTCGTCTTGTGCTTAAATTAAAGCTGAATAACTCCTCTAGAACTTTCTCTCTTATGGATTTCCCCGTGGGATGAGTATTAGAGCCAATATTCTAGCTAGGGGATGACTAAAATATTAATTTCGAACTTTATGGAAAAAATACCCAATTTTTGAAGTCCGATATCTCGGGATCTATTGGACCTAAAGAGCTGGGGTTGGACTTAAAGTGTAGCTTGTACTATTGACTTTTATAAAGATGGGGAGGGCTTTTCGTATAAAACCAGCTGCAATCTTCGACTTCCTGCAATTTCTTCGGACCTAAACATTAACGCTGACTGACCTACGTCCACTGAGAACAATATTGAGGTAGGTAGGAATGCCGAGATTTGATGAGGCGTTGAGAGTGAGGAGGGAGACTCGTTTATGTTGCTATCGTTCACGAAGATGCCGCCTCACATGTCTAATCAAGTTGCACCTGGCAGTTGTTGCATAGGGACAATCGTCACACATGAAAGGTTTCTCACCTGAAAACACACCGAAACAATAAAATAAAGAATGGATATGAACGTAGGCACCGAGATATGACTACTTATGGCTAATGAAGACCAGCGGAGGGCTGGGAATAGCAAATGGATATGGAATATTGTCGATGGGACAGTTGTAAATAATTCATCACCTGATGGAAAGGTACGTACTCGAGTTCGACTAATTTTTCTGAACTTATTGGCGATGCTAACCATAAACGAGGTGTTAAATTTACTACGTATTTGTCACGTAACTAGAAATCAGACTCTGACCGTCAGATTACGGTAGTTCACTGCTCTGAGCAGTCAGATACTCAATATTTGACCTTCTTATAATGAGACCAACTGCGACACAAAAATCACGTCGTATTTCAAAGAGTTTTATTATTGATTCAGCTCTAAACTCTACGAAGAACGACATAAAACACGTATTTTTTACAGGCTCCTTTTGAGCCACTTAATTACACTGGTTTAAAAAAAAAAGGTCCGGACTATGGTGTTCCGAGGTATTTTTGCGTCCTGAATCCGATCCCGAGGTCATCTCAAAAAACACGTCAAAAAACGAGATTTCAAGGCCACTCACAGGTTAAAGTGACCATTTTTTAAACTGGACCCGGGACAATGTAAAGTTGAAGGGTAGCTGTTTAGGTCTTGAATACCTTCCAAACATTGGAATGGAGTCCTAAATCTCAACCGGGAGTATCACAGAACCACCCCAGTGGATAAAATGATGGTTGCATCTCGAGGGCGTCGATCTCCCTGTCAAGGCATCTCCCAGTCAATTTTTTTTTTGACGTGATGGGGCTCAGATGACCTCGGAATCGGATTCAGGACGCAAAAATACCTCGGAATACCATGATCCGGTCAAATACTCAAGACCTTTTTTTTTTGGTAAACCAGTGTTACTATTATCTAACCTCTGATCTGATCTAAAGTTGAAGGAAAATAAAGATTTACATAATTGAAAATTCATGTTAGACAATGGAGACAGAGTGCCATCGATTTCTGATACGTGGCTAGAAACCTTCCACACCACTGGTAACAAAGTTCAAGTTTCGTACTACAATCATGATCATTTGAATTGATTTCATTCAATCAATGTAAACAACATTTTTACACAATAGATCTAATTAGGTCGGGGTATAGTAAGCCTCCCAATTATTATCTCATATTAAACATAATTTTACTGTACCTGTGTGCGCTCTAATATGTACTTGAAGATATGCTTTATGACTAGTTTTATAGCCACAGTAAGAACACTCGAATGGTTTATATTCTGAAATAAAAAAAGAAGATTTAAAATTGTCCAACTGTTTCAGTTTTTGAATTTATGTGTAATTGCCCACCCCCCTTAATTCTCCCATCAGCAGCCGGATTCTGCCCATCTACGAACTTGGCCTCTCTTCACAAAATTCGCTAAATGATATGGACGTGTCATCCAGATCACATAAAAATAATATTTTGATTAAATGAAAAAGAACAGCATAATTGAAAAATATATCTTTTGGGTTTGAGTGGATACGGTCTGGCGAAACGGTACAGAAGTTTGATGTATACCGTTTTGCAAAACCTCCCCACTTTCACGTTAAATTTTCCATCTCATGAAGGAGGTTATGGATACATGAACATGATCTCACCGTAGAGGAGATTGTTTTAATCCTGAACATTCAATTTTGACATTGTACCCATTTGCGAAATTCGCATCAATTGTTGTAGTGAATGCCTAAAAACTGTGATGTATGGAAAATTCAGGTTGCACATTCAGTGAGGGCTACCTCCTACTAATCTGTTAGAAATATTGTTGTCAACAAAGCGGGTCATGAAAAGAGAGTGGTCATATCCCCACTCTTTCAGTAACATACCATGTACTAAATAAATAAATTAATAAGTCAATAAATAAATTACTTTACCGTTGTGCATTTTCATGTGAGTACTCAGCGCAGCACAATGTGCACTTTTGAAAGGACAAAGAGTGCAGATGTAGGGTTTCTCTCCTGCAAACAATTACAGGGTCACACCAATATAATTAGGAGAAAAGTAATCGATTGACTCACTCAACTTTCATACGGAGGTTTACAGCATACCTGTGTGGGTTCTCATGTGTTGTTCCAAGTGCGATTTTCTCGTACCTCTGTAGTTACAGAGGGTGCAAGCATGAGGTCTGATCCCTGAAAAAGCAAAGGCAGTTCATTAAATATTACGTGCGGTATGTACCTGTGCAGGGTCATCACCAAGTCTGAACTTGAACTAGGAGTAGGCATAGGTATACTTGTTGTTATGATTGTTAATAAAATAAACCAAACATCAATTAATAAGTAGGTAAGTATAGATGATTTGAAGTTGGCTTATTTAATGTGCAAACAAATGCGACTGAACATCAAAATGTGCATGAACCAAACGGTAAAATACTAGCTTAACCCATAGTAGTGAACAGAGAAATTTCGTAAAATTAACTTCCTGAACCGAATACTATTGGTTGGTATTTACTCATGAACATAGACAATAAACCCAAGAAAATAGTACTGCCAAGAAAACTATCTGGCGTCTGAATTACAGTCAGAAATTTAGTTAAAATGTTCGTGAGACCGTTACTGGACTACCCTCTACATGAGGGAACAAAGACAAGAACATATTTGAACAAGCCCGCGAGATGTAGCCCATGAACAAGCCTCAAATACCCAGAATATTTCACCTCATATTGAACACTCGTACAGCAATGAGCGTTTCATAGAGACTATTTCTTAGACAGGAGAGTTTTCTGTGAAGATTCTGTTGTCAAAGAAATTGCAGGGTTCCATAAATTCCGATCTGAAATATAAATGAAGTCATTTCCACCGTAAATACTAGAGAAATGTTGGGTACTCCGAGTATTATAGCATCTTCACTCATTATCACTGCATTGGGCCACCATTGCTCCAAGGTGGAGCTTGGGGAACTTAGAGAATTCAATTCAAGGGAAATCAATTTCATCCTATTAATTTAAATTAGGCCCCCTTTCCATCAAATAGATACGTCCCTCCAAAATCGGAGGCAGGCTATCAACACCTACGCCATTAATATACACAGAATCACATTGAAACGACCAGATATTGTAGAGTATAAATCAATACCTAAATGTAATCGTACATGTTTCCTAAAAGACGTTTCACTTCCAGATTTGAAGCCACATTGATCACAGGCAAATGGTTTTTCACCTGGAACAAAAATAGGGCCATCACAGTGATTTGCGGGCCCAATCGGTAGCTGCTGCAGATTGTACAGCAGTAGGTAGACGACCCTCAGCAGATACATGCCGCAGGCCAACATAAATAATATTTGTTTATATATTATATAGCTTTACTCTTGACTACCTTAACTGTATTTTCCTACCCTTATTGTCAATCCAAGCATTCTCTCTTAGACATACTATTATATAGCCTCCCTAACATGGCATGTAGTCCACCTTATTTTAAAGATGTAGTCAGAGAGCCCTCTAACTCCCTTTCCACTCGGCCGAAACCATACCCTAACTTTACTGATTAACTAGGAAGAAGGAAATTGAATCCCGAGTGAATCTATAAGTTACAAAGGGGTAGGGTAAGTATACCAGTGGAAATTCTGCCGAAGCATTAGGGATCTCAAAGCCGGGATACGGTACATAACATCTCGAGATTAAAGAGACGCCTCGGAGTTGAGGATTCCCTCGAGTCCTGGGGAGGGGGAGGGGTCTAGTCATGAAACACCTATGTTTCATTACCTGAGACGTAAAGAGCATGACTATTAGAGAGTTACAAGTTTTACTACATACCAGTGTGTATTCGCAAATGCCGCTCTAAATCTCGTGGTTTTTTACTTCTGTATCCGCATACATCGCAGCCATAGGGTTTCAAGCCAGCTTCATCTGTAACAGAAACCAATTTAGATAGAGAATGTACTTAAAAAAAAAAAAAAAAAAAAAAAAATGCAGTCATGCAGCATGGCTATAAGAACGAATATTCGAAGAAATGACAGGATTTATGTAAAATGCCTTTATTTTACTGGTTTTATAACAATTTTTGTCTCCTAACACCTCCGTTTATTGATGTTTCAACGCTGAACACTATGGTGAAGTCAGAATTGCGACACCTCATTCCGTTATCAGATTAGAGCAGAAGAACCGTGAAGGACGGCTCAAGTAACAACAACGTTTCTTCATCTTCAAAGTGCTCCAGTTTGAGAACTCAGCGTACAAAAAAAAACTTTAAAATGAGGCGCCACTTGTCAGACTGATCCATTTCGGAAATTTATGGGTAAATTTCCAACCTAACACCCCCCCCCCCTCCTAGAGTGGCCCTATGAATAAATAAATAAATATATACATATAATTTTTGGAGTCTTTTGGCAGTGAATTCAGGATGGTCGAAAACGGATTTTGGTATAAAAACTTCTTGAAAATTCGAGTTTTAAAAATTTTGGACCACAATAGCTTCCTTCTCTTCGAAAATTCGTTAAGCAAATATTCAACTTTCGTAACTTGAAACTGTACTTATTTACAGGATCAGTCATCAAATTAATCAATTAAATCAACCATTAAATTTTATTTCAAATCTTGATTAATCAAGAGTGTTGGAAGATAATTGAGAGAGGTGACTGCTATGACTTAATGGATTTTACTTTTCATAGGTGGGTACTAAAATGTGGCAGTACACAATCTAAATTATGACCATATGAAATGAATTTTAATCGATAGTCGGTCAAAATTGGTCATTCCATATCAATTTCTAAAAAACAGTGAAATAACGAAAACCGCAGAAGAACATTATAACGAAAAATTACCTAAATGCAATCTCTGGTGTTTTTTGAAAATTCTAACATGCAAGGTCTCGAAATCACAATCGCCACAATTGTAATAAACGTTGTGGGTTACTCCTTGTTTCCTTTTCATTCTTGCTTCTTCTACAGCTGCTTTTCTAGCAAGTTTTTCCGCTTTCCTCTGAAGCCTTTCGTGGCTCCTCTCTTCTTTTCGCAGTCGTCCAACTGAAATATGGAATAACCAAAGTCAGAATGGTATTAGGATGGACGTTGCAATAATTCAAGTTCTCTTTGTACATGAGTGAACCCATTTGGGTATTAGAAGGGGGAAAAAGAAAGATATTCCAAACCAATGAGTGTTCAATAACACAACGAAGACCAACTTTTCCCTCGAACATGAACTTCTTCCACCAAAAAACCTTAATTGAAGGAAAAATTATCGCCTGTGATGAAGAATGCTTTGGGTTTACAAACAGGTAGTAGGTAGTGCAACTGGTCAGCATTTGACGAGAAGTAATAAGTATAATAAAGAATCAAATAGTGCATCAATGCACACACCTTCATGAGTCTTTTTATGATCAAACAGCTGTTGATGCACGTCCGTCACAAAGCTACAGAAGCCACAAACGTAAACTCGGTCCCCAACTAGAACAAAACGTCCACAGATTTGTTACAGAAACAAATATTAGGGTACTGTCACATAGAAAATTATAGGGTACTGTCACTGAGGTTCTCACCTTCATGTTTCTTCTTGTGTTCATTCAGATCTTCTTTGGAGTCTGCTTCAAGCCCACACATGTTACAGGTATGACGCTCTTCGCCTTCGGAAACAATGTCTTTATCAGGAAAATTCGCATACTACAAGTAACACTGGGAGAAGATGAACTATAATACAGGTGAAGAACCGGGGTTTGAAGTTATATAACTCTGATCCCTTTAGATTTAACGACTTGATTCTTTTACAAGGCTCAAGCTGAAACGTAGCTCTGTACAAAATTTCAAGTCAGTCGATGGAGGTGGAGAGGCTGTAGCCTTGCATGTCTGAACAAGGAGGAGAATGAGAAGAACAAGATAGGGGCGAAAAACCGGGTGATAGAAGTTATATACCTCGGCTCCCTTTAGACTTAGCGACTTGAAACTTTCACGGTTTTCTATTATCCACACCAACACTTCAGCATTTACAGCTACGAGTGCAAACCTTAGTCTACAGGTAAATCGGTAGCCATTAAGTGCACTCACCACTAATTTGTAATGAACCTCTGCTAGTATTCTCTCCAAGGTATTCACCAGACATCTCTTCAGGTGTAGCCCCTGGAAAGATGGTAGAATGATTTTTCTTCAAGTAGTTCTTATAATAAACACTAGTTGTCAAAATTCAAAGGTACAATTTGAAATGCACTCGTCAAAATAGGGCTTTAGCCTTACCTGGATGCGTTTTCATGTGAGTTAACAGATGTTGACGCCGAGCAGCTTTGTAGTCACAAAGTAGACATGCAAACGGTCTGAGACCTGAATCACAAAACAATTTCATAAGCCTATGTACTACATACTCCATCTATAGTAAGTTGACAGCTCAAACTACCAAGTTCAAGCAAAAATACGTATTAGCTCATCTGATTTCAAGAGAAGAACTTCAGCAAGGACTTGGCGGACGTGCTTGCCGACCGAATGCTATCATAACCGCGAATGCAAATAAAATCATTGCAACATACAAAATAACGGGAAATCTATGGAATATTTACCTAGATGAGTCTTTTTGTGCGAGACGAGATTTCTAGGGTCCCCAGTTCTATAGTCGCACTGATCACAGGAAAAAGGTTTCTCACCTGTAAAAATCAAGTGGGTATCACTGCGAACATCAACCATTTTCAGATTTATTAAGAGATAATTAGTCGTCGTTGAAATATCACGTTTATCACTATATCGTAGGGAATGACCCCCAACAAAGCTTATAATAATATTATTATACATATATAGGTAATATTGAAACTATTTTCAATAGTTGCAAGGCGTTCGAAAAGCAAAAGAAATTGTGTGACTTCGTCCGGTGATTACTATCGAAAAAGTACAAAAATCATTGTAATCTGATTAACATCCTAACATTAACAGGCTTACCCGTGTGCTGTCTCACGTGGCTGGCGAAGTTGGACCGTTTGAGGACGGTGTACTCGCAGAGATCACAAGCATAATGCTGCCGACCTGTGAAATGAAATTTAAGACCTTAATTTCAAAAAGAAAGAGTTCCACCTAGCAATGGATTCGACTATGTGAAAATCAAAACCTTATGCGTCTATGGGCATGCCGAAAAGGGCAATGAATTATTACTTAGTACATAATTATTTAGTGGTTTAGACAGAAGGGTGATCTGTACAAAGGAGATAATAAACCGTTGTGTCAAGAACGTGCAGAGTTTTATGTTATTGAATTACCTGAATCTACGTATCTTGAAACGTAAACCCTCAAATTTTGGGATGGGGGGGGGAGGGGGATGATTTTTTTCTTCTTGGGCGATTCCAATGGTTTATTGAAGATTGAGTTTTTAACATTTGAGTAAACTGATGTTGAGAATCTAAATTTTTTATATAATATACCTATACTACGAGTACAACGAATATTTGAAAAAATCTTATTAGTAAAACGACGATTTCAGAGACTTACCATTCTTTCTTATACGTTTATGGGTTTTGTCATGAACCACCAGATCTTGTTTTACGTTAGTAGTGAATCCACAGATGTCGCAAGTATAAGTTTCCGGAACAGCAGCTACACAAAAATGTATCTCGTTATAATGACAACATTTATGAAATAAACAGAAATGCAAATAGAAGCAATAAAATCATCACGTCATCAATCGTAATACTCTATAAATCTAATTCTCGAGCCAATTACAATAAATACACGCAGAATATATTTATGTAGGTACGGAAACACCGCGAGTTACTAGGTTTTGATATTGTAAAAGTTGTCATGTAGCAGATGAGATTAGGTATAACTATGGTGCAAACACTAATGACGTCAGTGTGCTGGATTATATCTAGGCCAAAGGAAGTACATAATTGATCGATAACTTCGTGGTTCACTTGAGATGGGTGTCAAATGTAATGGAAATATCAAGCTGCTCAGAATAATTGAATAACAAAATTTGTTATTAATAATAGATGGTGCCACAACTACGATCCACTTCAATGGCACCAACCAAGTGGCCGGTGAGTGACCTATTGTTACCTCTAAGGTACATTCTTTTGGTGGGCAAAGCCTAAAATGTAAAGTAAGTTCACTGTTTACCATTGTGACATTCGCTGTCTACTGAAAGCTCCACTTGAACGCAGGACATCACCAAGTGTTCATCTTCAAGAACTTCTTCACCGGCAGTGTCCACACCTTCCATCATCAGCACTGGGATATTCTCCGAATTCAGTGAAACTAACAAGGCATTCAAGCCCACAAATCACGGAATCAACATTCTCGCCTGTTCGAAGAACAAAATACGTCGGTTGTCAGTTACATCTCACTCAAAGCACAAGCAAACGTACATCATACCGTATCTCTTGGCCTGGAAGTGATCCTCGTAGTGAACGAACATGATTATTAAATGAACTAAGTGTTCAAGTAGGGGTAAATTGAAGCAAAGTCATAGTTTTTGTCAGAGATTTTCTGGTTTGCGTTTTCCTACATCCGCGGAGCCAGAGCACATCCACACAGAAAACCCTACTATACTACGTCCACACCACAGAAAACCCTACTATACTACATCAGAAGACGTTGGATTCCGGCCTGCTGTGCCACTCCACTAGCGCTACCTCGCGGCCTGGACGTCAACTTGTACCAACTCCTTCCTTCGCGGTTCGTTTCAAACCGTGCAATTCAACCTAAAATGCCCAATGATGATCACACTTCTTCGGTGTGACCGACGGTGCATTATACGCCCAGTGAACTCGATTATCGAACTTGTTTCTCCCAGTTTCTCCCAAACTGACATAATATTATTTTCATTTTTACAATGCAATATACCCATGACTTTAGATTGATCTATATGTCCAACTAATCTATATGCTACTAATCAGTTGTTTGGGGGATGTTTTTATTCTAGATTAGTTGGACACATAGATCAAGTGGACGGGGTTACGGAATACAAACATCCCCCAAACAACTGATTAGTACCATATAGATTTGTTGGACAAATAGATCAAGTGGACGGGGTTGCGGAATAAAAACATCCCCCAAACAACTGATTAGTACCATATAGATTAGTTGGACATGTAGATCAAGTGGACGGGGTTGCGGAATAAAAACATCCCCCAAACAACTGATTAGTACCATATAGATTAGTTGGACATGTAGATCAAGTGAACGGGGTTGCGGAATAAAAACATCCCCCAAACAACTGATTAGTACCATATAGATTAGTTGGACATGTAGATCAAGTGGACGGGGTTGCGGAATAAAAACATCCCCCAAACAACTGATTAGTACCATATAGATTAGTTGGACATATAGATCAACCCACCTGGGGTTAAAATTTGGTGTAAAAAACATACTCTTAGGAAAAAAAAAATATTCCCTTGCCGGAATCGAACCCGAGCCCTCTGCGTGATTGCCTGACATCCTAACCTCTAAACAATCAAGAATCAAGAATCAAGAATACTTTATTGGTGGAAATAAGCATACAAAGTTTCCACCAATAAAGTATTCTTGATTCTTGATTCTTGATTGTTTAGAGGTTAGGATGTCAGGCAATCACGCAGAGGGCTCGGGTTCGATTCCGGCAAGGGAATATTTTTTTGACATCCTAACCTCTAAACCAGATGGGAGGTTGGCACTGAAATATTGGTCACAGTGGACGAGTTGAAACGGTCAAAGCCGATGAAAGGAGTTGGTACAAGTTGACCTCCAGGCCGCGAGGTAGCGCTAGTGGAGTGGCACAGCAGGCCGGAATCCAACGTCTTCTTACTACATCCATCTCAAAAAATAACAATGGTGTCACCATTGGTGTGTGAGGGCTTATGAATTTCTGTCTATGGCGAATTGTGGCCTCCGAAGCACAGAACAAGAAACGCTCATGAATGCTATACACAATATAGTATCCATGATGAAGATAGTGGCGCTACTGGTAGCTCAAGTCAAATCGTACCTCCCAGTCAAAACATTGATAGGGGTCTAAAGGTGAGCTCTTTGTTGTTGACTGATAACGCCGTTGGCCGTTATCAAGTTATGAAGTTTTTACGTTGTGATTTCAAGTTATAATTATGTTGTGTGATAAGTTATGCTATGTGTTGAGTTATGTGATACGAAGTTCTAGTTATCATGACTGGATCGGTGGCCACCACCTTCGAAGTAAGAAATTTATTTCTGATATTCCAATTGCAAATTGGGAAACAGTTGCAACAGTTGACTGTTGCAACTACAAATTGAAACTACAACTGTTGTAGTTTCAATTTTTTGGAACTCAAATCGATTTCTTGTAATAAGAGCGACTTCTCGTACTTAGGACCGTTTTTGTGTAGGTATGTAGGTTGTTTCCTGACCCGTCAAATTCCTATGCAAAACATGATTGTTGACTTGAAGCACAGGTCTTACTCAGTGCAGAACGTCCACAATATAATGCGTAGGTACCTACCTACTTCTTCTTGTGATGGTCAGGGTAGTCTGTGGTAAATCTGTGGTGTCAAGGTTTTATGAATTTCACCCAATGGAGTTCCCTCGTCGGAGCACACTCGGCTTTATACTGAAGTTGCTTATTATTAGTATCCTCCTGACGAGCCGAGAGGCCGAAAAGTAGGAAAAGGAATCGTAAACTTTGGCTTTTCATCCATAAAGGGCGAGAGCAGGTTCAATTCAACCTTCGAACCAACCTTTTGAAAAACGCGGTTTTCATGTTTGATTGGAAAGCTGAGTTGCGCTGGGACCAGAATATAATTTTTAGCCGTCGTAAATGATAATATGACCAATGAGTGGGAATCATGTGACCAAGATAGATTGAAAGGTCGTCATAATAACTTGGAAATAGGAGACCGACAAGTCTGCTGCACTGGTTTAGCCGGCTCAAACTATTATAGAATTATCACAACTCCTTTATTAACTTAGCGAAGACTCACTTCTAATTGCAAGCCTTATTTTTAACGACAGTAATAACAATTACGACCTAGTTACAGACCTACCTACAGCATCGTTCATTTCGGATTGAGTGCCACTCACGGGCCATTACTATTACTATGAGCACCCCGAGGGCTTCAGTTAACTATATACGCAATTCAGTAGCGCGGATAACCGCGAGTTTCATGCAAAGTGATGCAGGTTCATCGTAAACTACGTGTTCTATTTTCATCGTTATAGTAACCTACCACCTACCTAGTAACCTACCTATGTACATGGGGAGAGTATTCAACTGGCACATGAAATAAAATGAAATTTTTGACAGTAAAACAATACAAATGAAAATTAAAAATTCGTTTTACAGTCAATATATTGGTGGCTGTAGGCCAGGCCCGTGCTACGAACAAGCCTACCCTATACACTTACCAACAAATTACAATGAAAAATAATGTAAGAACTCCTCTCCCATCTATTCTCAATCAGAATCACAACGGCACCCCACTACAGAATTATCCTTTGCCTAATTGCTTCTCAGGATTCTACAGTACCTATAATAAAAGCTGAGGAATATATGGAAGTCACCTCTGGAAGTAATGGCTTTTAATAACTTTCGATAATGTCTGTCTTGCCTTCTCTTATTTAACATCTACCTAACAAATTTGAACGCTCAACCCCCTGAACGGAGCAGTTGGGCTAGAAATGAGTTTGGAAAAGTTTTAGGTCGATCGGACAAGTATAAAGGGCGTCTCATCGCATTTGAAGTATCTGCAAACTTTTGGGAAAATTTTCAGTTTTCTTATGTAACTTGGGTACCCTTTGGGCTAGAAACCTGTAATTGGTCTCATTCTGTAGATAATGTAATTTCAAACAACGTTTATTTCGACACCATGTTCGCCTGACCCAACAGAATCGAGGTTATTAAGAATTTTGTGGGTCAAGTCGAAAATGTGACTTTTTACACATATCCCAAAGAATGCCACGACATTCCATTGAATCGTATTCTAAACCTTTGCCTACTTTATTGGCGCTGTTGCTATCTGGAAATACTCGTACCATGATTCCATTGGACATAGGCAGGGTATCACAGTTTCCCATATCCTCGGAAATCCTCATTTCTTAGACCTACCATGTAAATTATACAGTTGTGTATAATTTATATAGCGAATTCGACTCGTCGAAATTCTCATAGAGCCCTAAATTATAGCCCTATAAAATCAGTTGAACATTTTAGTTGTCATAGTTTTGGTTACGGGACCCGTCAGGACTTATGAGGCACACTAGTAACCCCACTCCCCTCCCCCACAACATAACTAGTTACACTGTTCTTTGCTCTCCAATCACTGTCGCTGATACACATTGAAACGGTTCCTGAAGGATTCCTTGGTTCCAGATGAAGGTCTGCAAGGGGTTAGTTAACAGCCAGTTAGAACAGATAAGTCATCCGTCCGTCGAGCATGTCGGAAATACTCTTCCACTTTCACTTCCCGGTGCATAGTTTGCGTCGCGAATGTCATACTGGTTCTATTTTCTTCCTCTTTTGTCTGCGCGCGCAAACACATTTAATCCTTTACTATTTTATCAGAGAAAGTCAACCGTCCACCCTCTACTTTTGTAATCAAATATTTATTAATAACTTTGCTACGTTGGGAAATGTCTGTCTAGGTTGGGAAATGCCTAGGCTGCGTCTAGGTTCAATATTTTCTAGAATGACAAATTTTAGGTCATAATAATATTCTATTTGCGACATAGGAAAAGTATGAGTTATAGAAAATGACCAGAAGACGAAACCAACCAAGTCACTCGAACATTTTCAACCCACATTCCAATTGAATTCGCCTCTTATTAGGGGTCTAATTTTTGAAGTTCCAATATTTTCTACTAAATTTAGATGATTAAACTCTCAGGCGTAAAGGAAAGGAAAAGGTGGTAATAATGCCAATCTTCTCCAAATAACTCTCAACGGAAAGTAGTCATAATATTAACTTAGTTTACAGTAACTCTTTTGTTTCAAGGTTAATTCAGTTCCTAATGTCAATACTCAACACAACGTAGAGATAATAATAATATACAGCTGATGGTTAGGGATGGAGTGGTTAGGGGTGCTTAGGGATGGGATGGCTGGGGATGGATTTTGTTGTTGTTAATATCTGATATTAACACTGCATTTGATCAATATTGATCACATAGATTGTGAAGACAAGAGGACTAGGGATGCAACATCAGAACCAAATAATCGATTATAACTTCAAATTATTAGTCGTATGCTAATAATGATGTGACCAATAATTGATAATGATGTGACCAATAATTAATTACAATAATCAATCTTACACAATAATTGATGTTCGATTAATCGAAAGCAAATAATCGATTTTTTAAGTTTTTCAAACGCATGATTATTTGCTTTCTAAATCTGATGGTTTTCTTCGTATGTAGCTGACGGACGACCTTTTGATGAATTTTAAGGTTGAGGAAGAGCTAACACGAATAAAATTGCATAAAATAGTTTTGACATGGTCTTATGGTTGGGGCCCCCAACTTGGGGGTTATTCCAAAATTGGGTGAAAAAATTTGCGCGATAAAAAAAAGGTTAGAAAAAGGGTTGGCGCAATTCTCATGGTGGTAGAGACTTGAAATTTGAAATCTAGCCTCCTTAGGACTTAGCAGTATTGGCCCCGGATCTGCTGAGCGGCTACTCCAGCTAATTGCTATGATATTAACTCTATGAAGCTATAGTTTGGTATGTGGCCTCCCGTCGGACTTACACCCTTAGGACTTACGCAGAATAGACTCAGGATCAGCTGAGGGGCAGACATACATATACCAGACATATCCATGATCAGATGATGTCCCGATTAAGAGTGAAATTTGATTATAAACTGACTGTATTGTTGAGATATTGTCGTCTACAATATTAGTTCAACATCAACCAATCCTTGTAGTTACAGAAAACAGTTGTGTTTCATTAAAGTTTGAGCTTTCAATGTGAATTGTTGTTCTTAATTCTCAACAATGATTATGAGACTTAAGAGTTAGAAAGAAAACGAAAATGTGTTCTAGTATACTTAAAATTGAACCGCTGGGGCGGGAGAATTATGATACTTGGAAGATGCACATTGAAGCATTATTAACCAAGAATGATACTTTTGGTTACGTCACTGGAGACATTGTGAAGCCGACAGAAGAAGTGAGGGCTAAAGAATGGGAACTCGCGTACATAGTAATTCACGTCGATGATATTCTTTGTGCAGGGAGTGAAGAAGGTGTTCAGAAGGCGTTCCAATTGTTGTCATTGTCGTTTGAACTGAAAGATTTAGGAACTGCGTCAAATTACTTGGGCGTAGAAATCGAGCATGATGGTCCCGACTACTTCATACATCAACGAAGAAAGATTGAAGATTTGGTAACCCAATTTGGTCTGCAGGACGCCAAGCCAGTGAAAATACCTATGGAGGCCGGTTTCATGAATTCCAATGCTGAGTCTACGCTATTGTCCGATAACAGAAAGTACCGCCAAGCTATAGGGTCTCTACTGTATTTGGCTGTAACTTCACGGCCAGATATTTCATCAGCAGTAGGGATTTTATCGCGCAGAGTCGAAAAGCCAACGCAAAGTGATTGGAACGCAGTGAAGAGGGTCGTATCCTATTTGAAATCGACACTGGACATCAAGCTGAGATTAAGTTCGCAAGACGAAATTAAATTGAATTGTTATGTGGATGCTGATTGGGCGGGGGATCGAGAAGATCGAAAGTCAATCAGCGGGTGTTTATTCAGAGTGGGTTCAAGCTGTGTGGGTTGGTTATGTAAGAAACAAACCTCAGTTGCTCTATCCTCGACTGAAGCAGAACTCGTCGCCGCGTCAACAGGAGTCCAAGAGGCAGTTTGGATTCGGATGCTTCTGAAAGACATGGGCCATCCTCAAGAAACTGCAACGTCGATTTTTGAAGACAACCAAAGTTGCATGAAATTTATTGAAAACGATAAGGCCAGTGCAAGGATCAAGCACTTAGATGTTCGGAAGTTCTATATGAAGGATCTCATCCACAAAAGAGAAATATCATTAGAATACTGTCCAACTGATGACAACCTTGCTGACATTCTTACGAAACCCATTGCAGGAAAGAAGTTTCAAGAATTCCGAGCGCGCTTTGGATTTATCGGATGATGTTGAGGGGGCGTGTTGAGATATTGTCGTCTACAATATTAGTTCAACATCAACCAATCCTTGTAGTTACAGAAAACAGTTGTGTTTCATTAAAGTTTGAGCTTTCAATGTGAATTGTTGTTCTTAATTCTCAACATGTATCAATAAAACCGATGAAAGTATCAAGTATGAAAGTTGAAGACATGGTTGAATACAAATAGTCGATGTTATTGTTACTACCTCCATGGATGAAGAATGCTTGTGCTCCTTATCCTTATGCTCTTTCAAAATCCTGATGTATTCGAAAACTTATCAACCGGTCACAATAATCGATTAATACAAAATAATCGGTAGCTATATATCGATTAAAATTAATTGATTAATCGGGTAACATAATAGGCACAACGGGCACCAAGGGAAGAGGTTTCCACTTTATGAACATCGTGCAATAATAAAAAATGAAATGAAATCAATACATTTATGAAAACGTGAATTACTTGTCCAGTGCGCACAATAAATGAACCTGTTGATTTGAAAATACCGAACGAAACATCGAGTGTCTTGAAGGATGAATTGAGCCTTGTTAATGAATTGATAGGTTCTAATGTTCGAATCCGTGTTCAGAGCGTTCAAAACTTGGGAGTTGATTGTTCTTGGCTACACAGGAAAGGAATTAGTTTGAAGAAGGCAAGCTCGAAAACGCCAGGCTTCGAACCTGCTGCCCTAATTTCGCCTTTCAGGTTCAGTGAATGGACTATCATCATCAACAGGTCATTCACACAGAATGAAGCATAAAATATGAAATATGTCCACTTTCAACGTCACCTTCCATTTTGTAGGGTTTAGAGGGAGCCAAGAATAACGACACCGACTCACCGCTTTTAAATTACGAGGGTATCTAGGTATATGATCATGGCATTCATTCAGGAACTAAATCAAAAAATACTTCGGAAACGAACTATATCAACATATCAAAGTCAGCTCGCTGTTACGGAAACCTTCATTATTAATATCAGGCGATGTAAAACCATCGGGAAAATACTCACAACAACCCAATCAATTCGATATGATGGTTTTGCATTTCATATTGACTTATCAATTTTGATTAAATGAATACAATCAGCTGAACTGCCAAATATATCATTCGCATGAATCAATTTAAATAAAGACAAATCAACGAGGAAGACCATCGATTATAACTTGGAGGGTAAAAAAAATTCTGCAAATTCTTGACACAACGGTTTATTATCTTCTTTGTACAGATCACCCTTCTGTCTTGATCACTAAATAATAGATTTATTATTATGATTTATCATTAATCATTAATAATTATTATCAAGTAATGTAAATTATTATTCATTATTGTTAATGAGTAATAATTATTGTTTGTTACTCATAATTTTAATTTATAAGTGTGTGTGATTTGTTGACCGTCAGTAAGAATAAGGTTGAGGGATGTCGAGAGTCGGTCAAATCATTTGACCGACCCTCGACATCCCTCAAACTTATTTTAATTAATTATTATTAAATACTTCTAATAATAATTAGGTGATTATTGCTATTGATTAACTTGATATCTCAAAACCATGTGCTGTTCGAATCAGTTGGACCAGTATGAACATAGACCCGACAGGCTGCCGCATGATTCACACTCATGTTGGTGACTTTCGATCTGCTCCAACTTTGAGCCCTCATTGTGAACGAACCGCTGGTCGTACAAAGCTCCGGATGGTCTTTAAAAAATCTGAAAATTAAACTCCTTTTATATCTCAACCAAAAAAAAAAAAAAAAAAACTACACCGTTCCATTTGAATTTTTCGAGTTACCTATGAATTTTTCAAAATTTGAATACCCCTTCCTATGGAGTACTGTGGGGTTGTTTCGAACCCGTGAACCAAATTTATTAATTTTAGTACAACGCTAACTGGGCAAAGTGCCGCGGACGGCGTACGTTTTTTTAATTCGATTTTCTTAATCTACGTATCTTGAAACGTAGACCCCCAAATTTTGAGGGGGTTATTTTTTTCTAGGACAATTCCAATGGTTCATTTTCAAAGATGATAAACCAAAATTGAACTTCACACGTTTTGATATTTCCAAATTTTGAGAGCGATTTACTCGGAAAATTATTTTTCCGAAACCCGCTCATTTTTAGTTTTAAACATGTAAGTATAACGTATCGAGATAAAATTATAAAAACATTCTGTACAAATCAGCGTCATCTGCATGGTTTAAGATTTCAGAGAATACTCAAATCTCAGTTGGAAGAAACGTATGTTAAAAACTCTTATCCCGAGAAGCTCGAGACAATTGCTAATCCTCAGTGAGATGTTGAAAGTCCGAATGGTGAGATAATCGAACGGTATAATATTCTTTGAACCCTCTCAGAGTAAAGTTCAAAGAAATAACAAACGAATAAAACCGGAAAATACGAAACTCGTTGTTGACCTACCGGTATAATATAATTTGAAAAATCCTGTACATTGGTTGCATAACTGGTAAATATTGAGGGCAATCAAGCCCAATGTGCATTCGCCTTCGACCGCCTAAAAGAACCGGCAAGTAGTCACGTTTGATCCAAATAACCCATCCGACCTCTTTCCCACAAAACAAGATTTCTGAGAATACCTATTTTGGCACAGAATAATATTAAGGAATATGAAATATTATGGCACTTGGAAACCTGTTGGTAATTCCCTCGAAAACTTGTAATGATATACCCTGGAAGAAACTTGGAACATGAACCGAATTCTTGTAAATAAGTTCCTCTAATTTTTCAGACAATCAGAAGAACTTGCAGTGAAAATACCCGAGGCGAATTTTCATCTAAATGCTTCAGGTAGTTTGACTGTAACTCCAGAGTTACAACATTGTATATCCTCATTTATTTTGGCTACTATATCAATTTATATTTTCATTAAATTTTCAATCTGAGGAGCTCTATCATACGAGGAATAAACTGAAATGCACGTTTGTTCATCACGTTCTGTTCAAAAATTATAAAAATGTAATTACCCAAAAAATACTTTTTCAATTTGATATATTAGAAGGCAGGATCCAAATAATGCCTATAACAGCTCACCGTTATTATTATTTTTTATTTATTTTATAATTTTGTACTATGTAATTTTTTGTTCACTCCTTGTTCGAAGGTTCCAACTCCCGTCCCTGGCTTTCTATCCTCTAGTATGAAGAGATTGTCATTGGTAAGTGAAGTATTAACTGGCAACACACTGATAACACAGGCAAGAAACATGAAGCGTTTAGGTGAATTGTCTCCTGAAAATACAAATGTTTCTGTTAAGCCTGTTTGTGGCTGCTTACCCCAACATTCCTTGATACAGCCTAAACTCTTAAATATTGAGCCGATTTCGGTGACATTGCCCGGGATTTGGTGAGTTCAATTTGGGATAACGGTCGTATAATATACGACCGTTATCCCAAATTGAATTCATATTATGAATGATTTTTGGTCGTATATGAATGACTTTTTCTAATAGGTAGTATCTGCTCACACACAAATCCCTCAAAAAACTACATCTAAGAGTAGCTGCGTTCCAATGTACTATGTCCCTATAAAGACCATCGCAATCGGAACAATGGTATATTATGCAATTTATTCAAATTATACTCCCGCAATTCAATTATACCGATCTTGGATAAGTCAACGTTCATGTTATACCGCTTTACCAATACATCAACTTATCAATTGTGTTTCTCGAATGAGTAGAGATGAGACAAATTAGCCAAGAGTAGCACCCGTCCATATCTTTCCATTTCAAACGAGACAGGTAAACCTGGTTTACTTATAGTTTCTCTGTAAAAGGTAGGCGAGATTCGCTATGTGTACGGTACCTATTTGCTGACCTCGTGAGAATCGAAAGTGCCAGGGGGTGGTTCGTGCATGCGATGGGGAATCTTAAATAGTCAAACGAAGGTCGAGTTCACGGCAGAATATATCGGAAGAGGACGGTCTCAAGAAAGCGATAGTACGGGGAGTAGGAAAGCGACCTCATGACCCTGGCGGAAAGGACTTAGCATAACATCCGACATCTGTCCAGCGGCTCTTTCACTGAAGTTAGAGTTGAAAACCTTGACAAGGCAGTGCTTTCCAAACCTTGCTAATGACCCCAGCTTGACCTCAGATACCACCTGTGGGCTAAGTGAAATTTTTATCATTAAGAAAGAGGGAACGGACATTTAGTGCTCAACTTCTAGAAATTGCATAATCCATCAAAAGAAAAATGCCGTAAATTATTTTCCGTCTATGAAGGTCACACAATAGTAATTTGAGTGATGAGGTGAAAATATTGAGTGTTCCTTTTAGCCTAGATGGTCCTCTTTGAGTTCGCAACAAGGGCTCGAATGATCAGAATGGAGGTGATGTGCGCGGCCCATGTGAGTTTAGAATCTAGTACCATTCCCAGATATTTAACTTGTGGTTCTTGAGGTATGGTTTCATTGTTCAGGTAGATTGGTACATTAGTGATGTTCCGTTTTTGCGTGAATTTAACAACGACGGATTTTTGTGGGCTTAGCTTCATTCTCCATTTTGAACACCAGCGCTCGATTGCGTGCACGTGCTGCTGAAGCTTCTGGGCTGTTTCCTGACAAGTCCCTTTGCACAAAATTGCTACGTCGTCTGCGAACTGAGCGGTCTTGATGGCAGAGGATTGAGGAAAATCTGAAGAGTATATTAAGTATAGGTATGGGCCAATAACGCTTCCCTGGGGTACTCCGGCGTTGATTCGTGCTATTGTTGATGTGGTATTATTACATTTTACCGAGTATGTGCGTCCGCTCAAGTATGAACTGATGATGTTATACCTAATACGTATCTGTGAGATGATCCTTCAGTTTGGCTAGGAGTCCCTCGTGCCACACTCTATCAAAGGCTTGCTGTGTATCAAGAAACAGCCCCAGGCACGAAGTCTTTTCCTCGAATGCATACATGATTTCATCTGTTACTCTGTGCAATTGTTGAGGACAGGAGTGTGATTCACGGAATCCATACTGACTGTCTGGGAGGAGAGGATTAAGAGATGTGTTCAATTCGATGATCTCTATTCGTTCAACTACCTTTTGTCGCGGGGGTTACGTTGATGGACAAACCCTGGATTTTAGTTAAAACGTTTTAAGATTGGGGGGTCCCATAAGATTGGGGAGCCCCTGTCAACTGAAAAAGAAAACGCAAGGAAGCATATTCGCTCCGATTCCCATAATATGAAATCCATTGTGAGTTAAATCGTAGACTAAGGATGAGCCGGCTGTCGTGATGTGCACTTTCTCGGGTGGAAAAAGCTTCAGGAACAATCCCGAAAGGAAAAGTCAAGCTCACGAATGCGATGCCTGCCTCACCTTCACCTAAACTTTACTTAATCTTTCTCAGCTACCTTTCATCTGACCTGAATGACCTCTTTGATATAGGCAGGACACATTATATGTTTTAGTTATTTTAGTAATTGATTTCAACACTCATCAAAGAAATATTCGTGGTTTATTTCAAGTATGCGTTTTCCTACTCCGTTTGCATACCCAAATACTTGGGATAGAACCGGTAGAGCCGTTTGAGCGTTTCAGTTGACAAATTCAACACACTCGTCATAAAGTGAGAGATCCATCAGAGAAATTAAAAAATGTCATGACAATTAGCATAGAAATGAAGAAAATAATATTTGGGTGATATTTCTGCTCGTACCCTGGTATCTTAATGTACCTACTTGGTCATGGTTCTCCTTAATTAAAATTCTTCAAAATGAAAATCATTCTATCAATTTGAGGGTCGTATGTCACTAAAAAGTTTGAGGTAATCGAACCAATACATATTATGTATCGATATTATCAATCAGAACAGAAATATGCCAGCTCAGAACAGAAATATGCCACATTCTTTGTTGTGTGACATGTAATGAAAGGGATATTAATTGTTTCCTAGTATGAATACATAAGATTGATATAATATAATATGATCAATAATATGAATATAAACCTTATACTGTAAGATTTCTCTTCATCTTTATTTAGGTTATGGGAAATACAAGTTAAAAATGTGTGTAATAAACTTTACAAGGGTCTTTATCAATTTAGACGTTTAGCTTACCATTTGCCACCGGATGTTAAGATGAGGATGGTTCAGTCCATGTTGTTTCCGATTATTGATTATGTTGCCGTTGCCTGTTGCAATCTGTCTGGAAACCTGAATCAAAAGTTGCAGTCCACTCAAAATGCATGTATGAGATTTATCTTCAACTTTTCGATTTATGATTACGGCATATAATATATGCTTTTAGGCATATTATGCTTTAGCCATCCCACTCTATGGTAAGACTTAGCATATACTTAGTATATATACTAAGTATATACTAAGTATATACTAAGTATATACTAATACCATAGAGTGGGATGGCTAAAGAATAATGAGTGGAAGATGTACAGAATAGAATTGCTCCTTTTTAAAATTCTTAAACATAATGGCCCAAACTATTTGAGATGTAATTTTGGATACGTGTCTGAAATCCACAACGTAGCCACTCGAAATGCTATAAGCATTATGCAAATTCCAAAGCATAGAACAGAAGCGTTCGGTCGGTATTTTCATGTCAAGCAATTGGAATCTACAACGGTAATTTTGGAATGTTCAAATATACAAAAAAAAAAAAAGTAAATTGATTTTTGTAAGATTAACCTACATATTATTTTAATGCATAGATAAGAAGGCGTTTGTTTTCATTATTTATTTTATTTCCATACTTTCTAAAGCAATTTTTCTTTATAGCACTTTTCCACACTTCTAAAAACTTTTTACATTGCTTACAAATTTGAAGTCTGACACTGCTATAGATTTGATAGTGTAGCCTAATGGTCCGAATTGTGTCACACCAATAAACAAATCATTCAATCAATAATCTTTGGCTCTCAAAAATTACCCTGTATCTACAAGTCATTTTCTTCCCAATAGAAAGTGTGCGGTGATGAGGTGATATTTGTATCATCTTCCATCACGGCACCCGTGAAATCTGAGTGTTGAACGATGGAAGTGAGTGATTGATTAAGGGCAACCCGCTTCAATATTTTCACCCAACAATACTCCTTCGACTCAGACAATATTTTCATCCAACTGGGCACTACAATGGTCTATCTGGCGGATTCACCTTCGCCTGTTTAGGTCAACCATCAAAGGAACACGGAGTAACGAGTAAGCTCCACTAGGCCATCGACAATAGATCACATTTCTCAAGCATTGACTTTCATCTTCACGCACCGCCTTAAGGATAGCTCCATCCTATATCTTCTTTTCTCATTCTTGGGCTTAGTTACGACGTTGTTAGTTCTATGATAATGTGTTATCGTATTCAAATAAATTTCAAAGACCATAATATTATCTACCTGATCACGGGGCATATCCTTAAAAACCTCCCACGGAAGGTCCTAATGAAAATCACCAAAATAATCAATGCCGCTATCAAACTTCGTTATGTACCTCAATTGTGGAAATTAGCTGAAGTGATCATGATTCAGAAACCTGGTAAGCCAGCCGAAAAATTAACATCCTACCGGCCAATATCCCTTCTTCCAGTGTTATCAAAACTATTTGAGAAGCTCATCCACAAGCGGCTGATGACAGTCGTAGAAGAACGCAATCTGGTCCCTTCTCATCAATTTGGTTTCCGACAAAAGCACTCTACCATTGACCAGGTGCATCGAATTACGAGTGTGATTGAGGAGGCACCAGAAAACAAGCAAGTTTGCTCGGCCATCTTTCTCGACGTAACCCAAGCGTTTGACAAAGTTTGGCACGATGGACTAAACTACAAGCTCCGAAGAATGTTGCCAGCAAAATATGCTGAATTATTGCAATCCTATCTATCAGATCGATTCTTCAGGGTAAAGCATGAAGATGCCTACTCAGAAGTGCACCGAATACATGCTGGAGTTCCCCAAGGAAGTGTACTTGGCCCACTCCTGTACGTCCTGTTCACCAGCGATATGCCAGAACGAGAGGAGAATACAATAGCAACGTTTGCAGATGACACAGCTGACCTTGCAGTTGGTGAAACAAATCACGTGACGATTCCCAAGCTCAGAAGATCTATTAAGAAACTCCAAGAATGGACATCAAAATGGAGGATCAAGATGAATGAAGCGAAATCAGTTCATGTTGACTTTACCAATCGTAAGCTCGACTATTTCCCCCTTCATCTCAACGGCAAGACTATACCGCACGCCAATGAAGCTAAATACCTGGGCATGACCCTGGATGCTAAATTGCGCTGGAAGGCGCATGTCAAGAAGAAAAAAGAAGAACTGGTGCTTAAGTTCAGGAAAATGTACTGGTTAATGGGCCGACGCTCAAAAATGTCGATCCAGAACAAATTAACCCTGTACAATCAAGTCCTCAAGCCTGTCTGGACTTACGGAGTGCAGTTGTGGGGCTGCACCGCTCAAAGCAACCGCGATATTATCCAACGTTTCCAAAACAATGTGCTGAGATGTTGTGTGGACGCCTACCGGTACACCAGAAATGTCCGGCTACACAAAGAACTTCGCATACCAACTGTCAATGAAGTCATCAAGGTTCAAGCCATAGCCCATCACAAGCGGTTACAAGTACACGTCAATGAAGAAGCTGTCCAGCTGCTCGACGTTGACGACCTACTCAGACGTCTCAAGAGAAAGAAGCCTCATGACCTGTGGAAGTGAGTGAAGGTGTTGTCGCGATAAGTCCGTTCAGTGAAATCAGTGATCGGTTTAAGTGCACGAAATTGCACTCCTAACTTTCAAAACTATAAGCGGCTTAGTTAAGTATCTAAGTTGTACTACAACCAATTCACATATATGTCAAAAATATGTTGCTACTAAGTTGTTACTTGGTGCAATAAATCATTTGAAAGAAAAAAAAAAAAATATTATCTGGGGTTTTGAATCCACCTACTACACAATTACCCATTTCCAGATAATATTTATGTGCGATAAATAATATCATAATATCATAATGTGAGTAACTAGTATACTGAATTCATAGTTACGTGTCTGAAATAATATTTAATTGAAATAAACTTATTACTATACTGATTACTATATTCAAGCCGATTGATTGGCTAATGCTCGATTATTTGAATTAGGAGATAGCGGTTTGAGTAGGGACCTATACAGGAGCGTTGAGTTCGAGTGAGCCTAAGGTTCAGAACAGGTTTAATTTAATAAAAGTAGTTGGTTCTGTAAATAACACCATTGTTAACAACTTTTTGTAGTTATGATGATAAAATGTTTTAAAAATACTTGACTGACAAGGTAAGGATCCCCTTCTCAAGCTATAAAGAAGCGTGAGGACAGTTTCGCTGTCTTCTTCACATCTGCTGAACTGGAATTTCCTGCTTAGTTACATCTCGATGAGAAATATCACCTCATTTTAACCTTCTTCCTGATTTAAAGGTCAGGTGCTTTTCAGTATGGATTGAAAGTCGCAACTTTAGATGCTCACAGCTTCATTACTCGATTTTTAGGGTAGAATGGAATTTATAAGGTGATTAGTCAGGATTAATTAGGGTGTTGGGAGACCATTTATAACATAACCAAGAAGTTATTACAGGATTTTAGGGATATTTCAAAATGTGTTAGTTACGTTGTATGGGGAATCCCTTCGTATCCCTTCGAATACCAGGTGAAAAGTTACACCAAGTACCGGGTGGGGTCTCCGGGGACCCCACTAGTTTAGTCCTTGATGTTTGTTATTAAATGCATTTTTTTATTCGTGATTGTTAGGATGAGGACGAGAGCATACAAAGTAGTTACTTCAGGCCTCATAATAATAATACCTAGTAAAAATAAAAACTTTTTAGTAGGCTGATCTTAAGATATCTTAAGATCTTAATAAATGCAATAAATGAGTGCATGGAATACAGGAATGCAAGTTCAATACATTTTTAGATATTTTAACACTGAATTTATTAAAAATGTCCTCTTGAATTAAAAAAAAACTTTAGTAAAAAACGAATGTGATTAATTCCCGTTAATATTTACACAGGTCAATCTGTGGAAAAAGAAAACCGATGACCTACAAGGAAAAGAAAGTAAAAGCAAAAACGAATATGACTAATTACCTACCGGTACACCATTATGTTGAGTTACGACCAAGCAATACAGATGGTCGTTGGATAAATGTCCTAGAGTTTCATGAGGAAAGAATTTGTTTTATAATTTCACTTAAAGAAGAACAAGATCGTGGGGTCGTTAAGGACTTATGGTATTCGGAGGGTTGACTATACGGACGTGAGCGTCAAGCTTCGGTTGCTTTTCACGAATGAGGAGAGGAATTGAGAAAGATACCCCCTGTGGTCCTTATAAAATACAATGAATAACAATTTTTCGGGACTCGGGACAGACAACGACAAGGAGTAATCGACAAATAGTTTGACGCGCTACACGATAATGGGAACGATATTATGAAATACCCGGTTTCGACGGATCCATTTTCCGTGTTGTTATTCATGTACGAAACCCCGACTATTATCGACTTATGTATCCTATGATAATGTGAGTTGTCTGACAAGGTAGTTTTCTACAATCGGTCCGCTGCCCCCAAAACGCGTCTCATATTCCAACCTCTTTTGTCCACTGCGAAACGTGAAAGTGTGATCTTTCTTCGGTGATTTACTTATACCTACGGTATGTCGGCTCAACTGTGGAAATATCTCGTTGGAATAGAAAGTTTTTCCTCTTGTTCAGATCGATGCAAGAATAAACTTACACGTCATAGGATCCGGAACGTCGTACCATCTTTTGAAAATGTGAGCCTCGCGCCGGGGTCCCTGGGAATTGACCAAAGAAATCGAAACGTGTTGAGTAACGTCCCTTTTTCCCGTCCCTTTCATGAACAGAAGAAAGACTAGCGGAGTGGGGCACCTATTCTGACTGTAAGTGGTTGACATTGTCACTAGGTATCTGGTATAACTTTTATAACAAGTCCTACTAACCGTTCCATCCAAAATGCTTTGTAATGCGATTTGAATATTCTCACAATTAAAGTCGGACATAGGTAATATTTTCAACAATGAATCTTTGGAATAAAAAATAAAAATAGTTTTTTGACACTCAAAAGATAATGATTTACTTTTCAAAGTACTCCAGTAATTTGTTGTTTTTTCATTCATATCCTCCATGGTTGAATGTCCTTTATTTATTTGGAGGGTTGTAGGAGGTTTGTTGTAAAGAAAAGGGGAGAATTCGTTCCGAGCTTTCGGCTTTGATATGCCATCTTCAGGGGTTTGGTAGGTATTTTCTCCTCGACCCAGTCTCTACTAGTAATTCTCCCTTTTTCTTTACAGCAAACCTCCTACAACCCTCCAAATAAATAAAGTACTCAAGTAGAATCCAAAAAACTTATATTAAAAAAAGCATTATCTAGTCAAAACTGTAATTTTGCCTATCTGCAAACAAAAAACCTACGCAATTTGCGCATCATGCAGCATGATTCATGCGTACGCAGTACGAATTAATGAAACAGGAAGTGAATACAATTTGTACAGAATCAAAGTAATTTAAACGTAATGTTATAAAATTGGTGGTCATCTTAATATATAAACGTCATGCAGCATGGCTAAAAGATCAAATTTTCTGAAAAACTGGTTTTATGTAAAATGTATCCATTTTACTGGTTTTATAACAAATTTTGTCTCCTTTTTTTTGCCGTACCACACCTCAATTTATAGAATTTTCAACGCTAAACACGATGGTGAAGTCAGAATGGCAATATCTCATACCGTATTCAGATTAGAGTAGATTCTCCATGAAGATCATCTTAAGTAACAAACACGTTGACTATTGGTGCTATGGACAAGGAATGTCCCCATTGTCACGAGCTTGAATTCACTAGAAATAATATGGCAAAACAACGATTGCCGGGTCAGACAGTACCTATCCCTATAATCTAGGCAGCTACTATGCTAATTACTAACAAAAACTTAAAGTTAGGTTCAACTCCTCAACAGCTCACAAATGACCAAACTTGAGACATTACGTTAAGGACCAACTATTGAACTACTGTAACTACTGTATACTAGGCCCTGACTTTTCTACAAAAGCACCTAAATAGGATGGAATCAGATGAGTACGAACACCAAACATTGTATTTTTGCGCAAATGCTGATATTGATGTTACATGGACTCTGAGGGAGATCGCCTCTCGAGAAAAACTATAGTGGCTCACAAACTGATAATTCTGTTATGACGCAACAATATGGGCTGGTGAGCACGCACCGCAATTCTGTATGGCTTGTTTAGATCATATCTACGAACTTACTTCCTCACTTTTATCCCTAAATAAAATACATCCACGTGATCTTGATATTTCAACAAATTGATATCCGCTTGCTTCAATCAGAAGTGACTCAATTGGTAACAGCATCGATACACATACCTTCCCTGCAGTAGGAAGTTGAAGGAAGGCAAACTCATCACCCACCTACCTACAACATAACATAACCTACCTACTAAGTGTATAATAGTTACATTGTTGAAGGACGTAATCGCCGGTAGTGGCAGCACTGAACCGAAGGAAATTATGTAAAGATGATGTGTATAGGGAAGAAGAGGTAGGAGAGGGTTCCGTTATTGAGACCGCTGTTCAACCTACAGGTTTGTCTACCATTCTGATCGTAATTTCTTGTCTGTAGGAAGTGTTGCGGCAGATCCAGGTGCTTTGGAGCAGGGAGACGGCAGTTGGATGATAATATCATCATGGTGATGAATGAAACCTTTTGAAACTATAACAATGTTTCTGATTCAAAATTATTGTTTGCATAAACATTAGCCTACCTGTTATTTGGTGTTTTTAAGCCGAAATTGTGGTTCAAAGATCTTCATCTTTGATTCCCATACCTTTCACATGGGCTTATCTGTATGTTATTAGTTTTATGGTAACCTAAGTAATAGTACTTATCATAATATGATACTGCCGTAATATGATATGCCCATGTGAAAGGTATGGGAATCAAAGATGAATATTATAGATGAATATTATTTTTCTGGTTAAAGAAACGAGGTCGGTAGAGGCTGATGTCGTGTCCCAATGGATACTCAACTGTGACGCCCGGTTATTTGTGGTATTCCTAGCACGTGACGTGCGTCCCCTGGAAGGCTTCACTGTTAGAAGTATTGTCAGAGGTCAAGACTTCCACGATGTCTCTGCAGACGGACTACGACAAGAACAGTAAGCCAAATAGTCAGACTCGTTGACTAAGTGTATAATACTTGTTTAAAGGCCGAGACTTCACAGAGCGATGCTACCGCCGCAATATCCCTACCGCGTGGTGTTGTATCTATTTCAATCACATCGAGAAAACACACATAATGGAATGGAAACCGCTGACAGCCGGCTGCAAATAGCGTGGGACGACCGCCCTACAGTCCAACATGCCCCGATGTTTGCGCCGCGTGCTTCTAAACGAGGGAATGTTTTCAAATATTTAACAGGACGGCACCAGCTCTTGGGGAAAATAATCGATGTGGACTCTCCTCAAATGGTTTTTAACGATTTAAATCGTCAAACCCCCGGGAAAAAACCGCGATTTCGTTATACTTTTTTTTTTTGGATTTTCGCCAATAACTCCTTATTTGTGCGGATTTGAAAAATTGTTATTCGTACCATTTTTAAAATAAATCAAATTTGCTATACAATGAAACCCATCCCCGTTTTTCTAAGTCACATTGCCACAGAGATATGGGTCTTAAAATATTCTACACCCTCAAATACCCACCGGCCAGATAAGCCAAGAAGGGACGGATAAGACGTTTATAAATGATACTGTATTCAGAAGGAGTTTTATTTTTCATTCGCAAAGACACATCCATGATCTGTATATTCTCCCTGTAAGGAGAAATGTTTTTTATTTTTTTCGTGTTCTTTTGCCAAATTACTTTATTTAATTAATTATTATTAATTCTAATTATTTGTTATTACCTCATTATTTATATCACTATTTAAAATTTTTAAATTTACTTATTTAGAGCTTTTATTAATGCACCCTGACCACCTTAGCTTTTTTCCCACTAATACTTCTCATTCATGAAATGCACCCAAAAGCGCCTCTTTACTGGCTCTTTCAATAACCTCTCAATACACGTGCTACTCGCTTTATCCAATTTTTACCGAACATTTTCATCGAGAGGGCTCAATTCTATTGAGGATCTTGCTATTTCCCCAATCTCCACTTATTGTGCCTAAAATCCAGCGGCGATCGGACGATATCGTCTAGTATCATGTGTGGCCAACATCGACGGTAGCGGTAACGGTATAACATGCCGCGAAAGGGATTTGCCGCCGCCACCACAATGTGTAGCCCCCGGCCTAACTGGTAGGTAACCTACCGCGATCTAAGCTTACTTGTTGGACAGCATTCAGTTTCCTACGCCACAACTCGGGTCCGTTTATGGGGTTCCCTGCACTACAGATGGCCGCTATAAAAAAAAAAGCACCGCTCCAGCAAATTTGTATGAATTACTCAAAGAGAAAAATAATTTCTTCCGCATTCTTGCAAGACTTTTCATCTTACCCGACTCATCTTTATGTCTTCATTCGAAATCATCCATTCAGAAACTGTCAAGACATAATATTATTATGTAGAATGGTCCATCAGAGATTCCTGATGAGCATCATCTATATTTTAATTCTCTACTCGAAAAAAATTCAACGAAACGTCATGGCATTTTGGATTTCAATGAAGGATTGATGTACCTCCTAGTATTTAAATGGGTACCTGAGGACTGATGTACTGTAGGATTGATGTACTACTAGGATGTACCTACTAGTATTTAAATGGGTACCTGAGGGTTTTAATTTTAAACCATCTTAGAAATCGCCTCTCCGAAAATATGGCTACTAAACTGCTTTTTTTGCATGATGCCAACAATTAATATTCGGAATAAAGTAAATGATCTGTTAAATTATCGCTCAATCCATTTGTTTGTCTTTTAACGTAAATTAGTAGGTACATTTTCATGTTCAGTTTTTTAAAAATAGGAACAAAAATTACCAAAAACATTGACTGCTAGGTAGGTAGGTAGGCCTACAGTACGTAAAGAATTTTCGGAAAAAACATGTACCTAATCCAAACCTATGGTTTTTGTACGATGTTTTTTAGACATCGATGTTTCCAAAATGATATAGTCTTATATACTCCGATATATTGCTCGTAACTATACTGAAGAAAGCGTTTCCCGAAATCGAGATTTCGTGAAATATTCCCGAAAGATGCCGATGACAGGTGGCTTGGGGTTCAAAATTTCTGGTATAATGAAACACTTCGTAGGACGCTCTAGTTGATGAATAATCCAGTCATGTATGCTGAATAACGTAGTTGATATGTCCTATAGGTAGTATAACCCGTCTCCCTTCCACCCAAAACTTTGGTGTCACCAGGTCGATTTTGAGACGCCAAGCTCTGATTTCATGAGGAACTAGGGGAAAAATTCTTTCAGTATAAAGGCGATAGGTCAATGGGCGGTTGAAATGGCAGTCAGCACTCTTGGAAGGTCAGGCTTCAGAAAGGGACCCGCTTCAGAGGTCTAACTGTCTAACTGTACTCGCTCTCCAGTATAATCGTGTCGGGCTCAGGGGACAATTCAACCCGATAGGGGATATTAAAGTGGTCACCATTCTGACGGGTCAGTTGGCGATGATATGAGACTCTAGTGATAATTCTGCAGCCGGTATAACAACTTCGCTTGTTACCTACCGAATCCTCCGCGGACAAGGTGTTACACTCCTGACCATCTCATGAGTCATGAGAAAAAATGTGGTATAATTTATACATATTATGCCAAAAAGTCTTCACTGAAACTTAAAGCTTCCTCCATAACTATACTTTCCACCAGATCTGTACCGACTGGGCAAAAAGAACCTATCACGTATGCATAAGATTTTGTAGAGCTTATTGATGTTTTCAATTGGTTAAGAAACTGTATGAAAACAATAAATACCTCCTCCTTTGTATACTAAACTAGTCGTGTTTTCTCATTTCAGATTTTTTTTTTCAATATGCACTTTCGCTGTTTTGATAAATCATCGATAGCAGTTGGTGTTCACGATATGCATCCATCCCAAGTATCTTTCACGCGCCTTAAGCAACGCTTCCATAAGGTTAGTCATCATCTGAAACAAACGTTCGACATATGATCCAACTTTTTTCTCAAATCGTTCACCATGTTATTTTGGTCCACACTGTAAGGGTTTCTCATAATCTGCGGGAAAAGCCCGAGGAAATACGAGTGGAACCTTGAGACTTTGCATTCCTCCATCAGCGAATGTTTGTCAAAAATGTTTAAAACTCGAATTTCCGAAAAATGTATACCTACCAAAATCAGTTCCAGACCTTCCTGAATTCACTGCCTAAAGACACCAAAAAACACATTTATATATATATACATTAAATACAGTAACTTTTATAAATTTATGTAGGTGTCAATATGTTATTTTTGTGTTTATATGTTTACCTATGTGTCAACTCTCGATAGAATTGTGATAAAATGTTCAAATTTGCACATAAAAAAATCTGTCTCGGCAGTCAAAAGGCTAAGTTCGTAGATGGACAGATCGGGCCACTCTAAGGGGGTTTTAGGGATTTTTCCGAAGGGGGGGGGGGGGGGTGGGGGGTAGTAACGAGCAGATGGAAACCCAAAATTCATAGTCTTTGTGATAGTTAGGTAAGTGTAAGGCATCTTGGTACTTCGTTCTTGAAACCTATGCGGCAAAATAGTTGTGGTGGTGGTGGAGTACAAAAAACCTTCACATATTCATCTCACCTACGTACCTATATGTGGAAACATGGTTAATTAATGATGTATATTGATTCAGATGAGGATCTACAGACCGGTTATGTGTATCATGAGCTATCAATCCGAATTACATCTCAATAACTTGTATTGCTTATTCAGCGGGAAATTCTTTAAGGTATTACACCGAAGAGTCTGCGACGCAAAATTTATGGATTATTCGATTGAGAGGATTTTGTGGATCAAGTCACATTTCTCTTTGCAGGGTCCATCGTTTTTCTTACCGCTGTGAAACATCTCACAATCCGAAGTTACTATTCCAGTTCACATAGATTTACACAACCCGAGAACTCTCCATTTTAATGATATACAGGGTCCATGTGACACTTGGGAACCGGACGCTTATAAAGTGTGCCCGGTCACTTGCTCCACCGCTAACGATACGGGGACAAGCGTAAGGGAAGTGAATGTAAGATTGCGGTGTCCCGTTTCAATGACCCTAAGTCGAAGCTAATGAACGGAGAATGAATGAATGCCCTTCCGTACAACAAGTTCCAACCCCCATTGGTAACCCGCGGAGAATGTGTTGCACTAGCTCCTATAATTATATTTGCAGTGTTTTTAGAGACCAGGTTCATTGGTTAGTGTCCGAGTGATCACTCGGACACTAACCGATGAACCCGGTCTCTAAAAACACTGCAAATTCACTTTTAGCGAATTTTCGATGAAAAGGAAGCTATTGTTCTCGGTCCAAATTTGTAAAACTCTAATTTCCGAAAGATTTTTATACCAAAATCCGTTTCAGACCATCCTGAATTCACTGCCTAAAGACACAAAAAATCATATTTATATAATATAAACATTTCATGTATATTTACATATTTATGTAAGTACCTTTGTGTCATTCCAGACGATAACTCTCGGTAGAATTGAGATAAAAATTTCTAATTTGCATTAAAAAAATCTGTCTTGCAATCAAACTCCAGTTCGTACATGGGTAGAATCCCGGGTTTAGGGGGGGGGGGGGGGCTGAGGTATTTTAAGGGGGGGGGATTACCCATAAATTCCGAAAATAAAACAGTATGACAAGTGACTCCACATTTTAAAGGCTTTTTTACGCTGAACACGAAATCAGAATTAAACCGTGAAGAACATCTCAAGTGACCACCACGTTTCTTCATCTTAAAAGTGCTCCAGTTTGAGAAAGGATGAAGATAATATTATCTAATCTTATCTTATTATAATATTATATTATAGGTATTATAATATTATCTTCATTCTTCCTCAAACTGGAGCACTTTGAAGGTGAAGAAACGTGGTGGTTACTTGAGATGTTCTTCACGGTTCATCTGCTCTTATCTGATAACGGAATGAGATATCGGAGTTCTGACTTCATCATCGTGTTCAGCATTGAATAGTCTGTGAAGTGAGTTGTTACTCGGCAACAGGTGACAAACTTTATTATAAAACCAGTAAAATAGAGACATTTTTCATAAAAAACATTTATTTTCGAAAATTCGTTCTTATAGCCATGCTACATGATTGTGGGTTTTAAAACTAAATTCAAGATTTAATAATGTTAAATCTCGGCCGGCATTCGGCGAAAGCTCCCCAGCCCTCTCCCTTCCCTAATACATTATAATAAAAGCTTGAATTTTAAATGAAGCAAATCACAATTTAATAGTTTAAGCGATAAGGATTTTGAAGTTGGGACCTTACAGTTTGTTTCAATATTTTCCAAAAATGTAAACCATCAAATTCATCGTCAAGTGAAAATAATATTAAGATTGATTTTGGACAATTTCCCCAAACTTCAGTTAACATCAGTTAGCAACCACATTTGACCACAATATTTATTCGATAAAACAAAAAAGTGTTGAAATCTCGAAAAATCATGTTGTATCGCTGGAGAGCTGAGGGTTGGGCCTTGAAGAATATTATTGCCTACAATTATTATATTGGAACCACTGAACATGATTGGAACCACTGGATGATGGGGTTGAATTACTTGGCGTTTTACTCATTAAAATCTCACCAAAACGCTACACCCTCCCTCCCCTCCCATCACTCCACACCAAATCGGTGTAACAGGATCGGCCATATGTAGGTCGCTCTTTCATTCTCGCAGGCCCAAAAATTCAGGCATTGGGGTCGATCAAAAAGCCGCAGGGTCAGTTTTTTCCGATGGGCTTTAAAGCTCGACGCGAGGAAACAAGTCCCGTTGTCTTATATTAAAATGCGGCAGGCCTTGGGAATCACTCACTCTGGACCTCGTAAGTATTTGCAGAAATATCTGGTTTGTTGATTTGTAACATGCATTTCCGTACTGGAAAGTCGACCACCGATTCAGTCGTCCACTGAAATCGACCAACTGATCTTCTGTACGAAGAATTGAATTGTTTCTACCGACTGATAAGAGTAGAAGTGGAGAGCAACAATCCGGTCTTACTCCCAGGAGCGACTTGTACATTTACATGCTGGGTGTTATTTTCCCTCGAGTAAGGCTCGGGTTAATGACAACATAATTACTGTCTACAAAACACTCAATGCCGCCTCTCATGAAATCATCTACACATGTAATTATCATTACGGGGATGAGTCTCAAGTTGAATGGCAACGATCAGTTACGACCCCCCTCATGTCAAGTTGCATTGCACCTAATCAAATAATTCCCTTTGATCGAATTGCATCTCGTATCATACAATCACTGTTATTACGTCGATGGTTCCGTCATGTCAGAGGGACGGTTAGCCACAAACTGAATATCGGGCACCTCCAGCTCTGCCTCACCGCAAGTCTTCATTGCTCAATACGAGTCAATCTGTAACCGATACCTATCAGTCAATAGGTTATTTATGAACCTTCTAGACATCCACAACAAATATATCTTTCTTTTCGCGACTTTACACATCTCATAAATTATAAAAGTTATATTATTTTCCATATTAATATATTTAATACGTGTCCGCTCATCATATTGTAAGTTTGCTGGCGTAGCAAGTACCTCATGTCATCATGTACTTTGACATTTCCCTAATAAGCCCGGCAATGCATAGTGGACATTTTGGCTGCTCTTTTAGGTGTGAGTGAGTTGGAAAACATTCGACGCATTCACTCATATTTACTTGTACTCGTATCACGCAGCCTGAGATGTAAACTACGTCATGTCGGTTAACTACGTTATTATGTTGCATTGGTTATGTGCCAAGTAACCATTTTGGCCCTCCAATAAAATTTCACTTATGTACTGAATTTGCACACAGTGCTTGTTTGAGTAAAATTATGTCTAAAGTAGTTCAGATGTTATTTTTACATTAATATTAATATTATATCATATAAATATATTATAAATATAATATTATATAATAAATAATGTTATTATAATGACCATGGTTAACAGACCAGCTCATATTGAGGCGACTCCACAACGGAAAGTACCTTGTAAAGTGTATCTTTCAAAGGCGTCTGTTCTACTATCCTTAACAACATTTCTTTTGCAGGATCCTCCTTATCTTCCGCCTTCTTCTGGCCGTCCGCAACAGGAAGACTTAGCGCCATAAAGGGCCTTTAGGCGCGTACTTTCCCTTGAGTGCCAGCAGACAGTAAATTTTTACTAGCTTCGGCGAGAAGGTTCAGTCAAAGAAAAAAAAACATCGTTGAGCTCTGAGGTAACATACCGCGAGAGTGGGCGGCTTGGAAGAATGAGTTTTGAGTTGAGTTTTGTTTATTTGTTGCCATTATACCGTAGAGCACATTGCAAAAGTCATAGTTAGTACATAAAATATTAATAGAAAAATCAGGTGACACGTCATACACAAAATAATATCATAACAGAAATAAAATAAGATAAAGTCGAAATGTGGTCACACAAAGATAACAGAGAGCACGAGAACTATGTATAAAAAATTCCTCGGCAGACTAGAAAAATTGAAACAATATACTAAAACTACTTGGTAACAATCAATAAAAAAGGCTAAAAACTATCAAATAGAAATTCCTCTCGTGAGTAAAACGCTTTCCTTTTCAAATAGGATGTAATCGTTTTTTTAAAACTACCAAGAGTTTCTTCTCTGAGCATCATCGGTAACTTGTTATAAAATTTAATCGCCCAGTAATTTACCGAGTTCTGACATCTTTTGAGCCTATTATATTTGGTAGCCAGGTCATGCTTACCTCTGGTGTCGTGAACATGGATCTCACTTCTTAACATCCATTCATTTTTATTCTTGTGGACCATAATCAGACATTCTCTTATATATACACTTGGCAGAGTCAGAATACCCAACGATTTGAAACTCTCTCGACAATCATCCCTATACCCCAATCCAGCCAGTATTCGTATAGCTTTCCTCTGGACAGCAAACAAAGCATCAGCAGATGCACAGTGACCCCATGCCAAGATTGCGTACGTCATCACGGAATGGAAACAGCCATAGTAGCATTGACAAAGCGTACCGCTCGTCACACAATCCGATAAGCTACGCAGCAAGTAGAGATTCTTTTGGAGCCTGCTACCAACGAACCTACACTGATCACCCCATGTGAGTGTTGAGTCAATCATGACTCCCAAAAATTTTACGGACTCAATGCTACATGTATCATTATTCAGGGGGCGCAAAGCCACGTCAAGTACGGATGTCTTCGTTTCGTTCAAACAGAGCTTATTCCTACTCATCCATTCAGAGGTGCACTCCTGAGCACTATCACTGAGGTTCACAACATCTGCAAAACTGAGACCCGATGAAACTGCCATCGTATCATCAGCAAATCTGACAAAACTGACTCCTTTACACACCCCTTCAAGATCGTTGACGTAAATGATGAAAAGGAGAGGGCCCAAGATCGAACCCTGGGGCACACCGATACAAATATCCACTGAAGAGGAGTACACACCATTCCATTTTACTAGCTGCCTCCTATTTTCAAGGTAAGACCTCATAAGATTTATTGATTTTGGCTGAAAACCATACAGAATCAACTTGTCGAGGAGGATTTGGTGCGACACACAATCAAAAGCTTTCGAGAGGTCAAAAAACGATGCTCTAGCATAGTACCCTTTCTCGAAACTTTCCAAACAAAACTTTACAAAATCCATAATAGCGTCACTTGTGTTCATATTCTGTCGGAAACCAAACTGACTGCGAGAGAGCAAGTTGTTTGACTCGAAAAAATAGGCAATTTTGTTAAATGCCTGAATGAACTGGAACATGAACAGAGAAAATGGTCAGTGGTTTAACCCATTGTGTAAGGTAATGAAAAGAGTAGGGTATTGTATTCTGATTGTACTTAAACGTTCTGAATGCTCCAGGAAATCAGTATTACTTTCAGATAGTTAACAAGATTAATACTACATCAAATGAATAAAATAATACTCGTACATCATTTTGGGAATGTATGGGTAATTTTCTCCCCTAAAACTCCCCCCCCCCCCCTTAGAGTGGCCCGATTCTGCCCATCCACAAACTCAGCCTTTCAATTGCCAGGACGAATTTTTTGTGCAAATTTGAACTTTTTATCTCAATTCTATGTATAGAGAATTATCGTCTGGATTGACACATACATAAAACACACATAAACATGTATATAAATATATTATTCGTACTCGTCTGAACGTTTCGCACTAAGCGTCGACGGCAGACGAAAATTATATGTGTACATATAATTTTTGGTGTCTTTTGGCAGAGGATTCAGGATGGTATAAAACGGATTTTGGTACAAAACTCTTTCGGAAATTCGAGTTTTAAAAATTTTGGACTGAGAACAATCCGCTAAAAATTACCTTTGAATTTTTAAAAATCGGCATTTTTACTGCTAATCAGACTCGATAAGGTCTCGGTTATCCCATTTCAATATCATTTTCCTCGCGTTTATTTTACCTCTCCGCCCATTTGGATTTCTAAAGTTCAGTTTGGGTTTCTAAGGTTTGGGTTTCAAGGTCATGAGTATTTTCATAGGAACGGACGAACCTTCACACTCCTCAGTTCATATATCTGGTGGCGAAAGAATGTGTGAACCCGTTCGTATGATTAGCATATCTTTGAAAGCTGTTTGATTCCGGCGAGGCTCTCCTGTTGAATGCTGCTCCTTAGTAGCTGTCAGTTGGGTCAAATGTGAAACACCCAAAAATGTGAATTCGTAGCAAGAGCAGAGATGAGGCCTATAGGCCAACGATAAATTGCATATCCATGTAATATGATAACTATTATTATATGCATTACGATTCAAAAGAATCACCCTTCGTCATAGAAAGTCACGATACTGTAAGGCGGTATCATCAGTAAATAATAATTGATTGCCTGGAAAGGAAATTTACATAAATAAGAAAAATGAGAGGACAGTTCCTTGGGGGACACCCCACTTACCCAGAACAAGACTATTGCCATTCACATTATTCGCCATAACCACCGGTTCTCTGTTGCTCAGATAGCTTTTAAACCATTTAAGAACAGACGATTTAATTTCAATGTTCCAGATGTTTCCATGTTCCAGTTCCAGACCATTTGTTGTGTTTAGAGTATAATGTGATTTGGAATGCAACGTTGTTTCGTCGAATCCCAGACCTAAATAAGATCTTGAAAGGTCTTACTCAATCTTAGCCAACTTACTCATAAATACTATTAGACATGAATCACTATGGATTCTTAAAGTTGCGTTGAGACTTTCAAATGTAGAAAGTTGTACTCAGTTAAGTATTTAGAATCCGCCCTCACACTTATTCGAAGAAATCACTGGCGGAACTGAACTATTTTCTTGAGTAAGAGGAGAAGAAAACTCCAAAAGACTCTTTGAAATGAAAACTATTATTAAACCTTTTCAAAGGCATAACTGTCGATCCAGCGGAAAATAGGTCGCAGCAGGTGTTCTTGGTCTACGTATTTCACGCAGCTACCAATCAATCAATGGCGTCTAATACTATTAACATGATTATTTGCAGCTTATCGTCAGTAATAGGAGTGATAGGATATGATCAAACCTCAATTCTCGCGAATGCTCTTCTCTCTGGCTAGGGACCTGTGGCAGAAGGGAAATAATGTGGTTGAAGGATACTCAATTACATTCAATTTTACTTAACTTTATAACTCAATTTGTCTCGTATCCATGAGGCCTAAGCTCACGGACCCTCCAAATCTTTTGACTTGTGCGGCTTTTACTTCTGACCGTGACTTTCCATCCGGCTTGCGAATTTAAGTAGTAACCATCTGTGTAAAGACTCTATAATGAAAGTGCCTCATCGCTCGGCACATATCTAGAGGTTTTCGGAAGAATATGAGACCTCTAACCTTCCAAAGCCACTCAAAAACCGTTAGTGTAAAGCTTTTTTCAACGCTGTTCGTTTGAAAATCGAATAGGTTTCCCCTCATCGAATCACCCCGCCTTCAAGACGGTCAGGGGTCGATCGCTATCCACAGGGTTCGAGAGGTCGATCGCCCATACTATTTCACGGAGGATTTCACTGCCAGGGAGAAATGCCCTCTGAAGGCCAATCAACGGAAAAGGTCTGCTGAAGGCGGGGTACGTCACGATTCTACAAACACAACTTTTTTTTTTAAATTTAAATGGCTTCGTTTTATATAAAGCTCAATGCCACAATCGGGGTTGTACTTGAACTAGTGATGAGTTTATTTAATTTCCATCTAATTTATCGAGAACATTAAATAGCTATCACAAGAATCTTAAAATAAAAATTAAAGATTTATGATAACGTGAATCTGCCGTGTCTCACGATTCTGTGCGATCCAACAGATGTAGGGTAATTTATTTCACCTATTTTCCATAGTATGGGAGGTTAAACCACCAAGTGTCCACTGGCATTAAAATCACCGTCCTCTAGCAACATGTCCACCTGAAACCCCGAAGATGGCTTGGAGCAAGTTCTTTCAACCTCTTGGAGCAGATTCATTGATGACTCTCCAGGTTACCTGTACTACTCCCCTCTCGCCTTTCTATTCCAACAAGCAACCTAGCGTAAAGAAAATTAATAACACGCGGGGTGTCAACAGAGAAGAGGACGAACATTCGTTTAATCGAGGCCCCCTGCTCCAACCTCTTGGACCAGTTCTACCCAGCGACCCCACCCCATTTATTAGCAGGTTAGGTGCGAGTATATTCATAGTATTATAGTAAGAATGGACAGTTTAGCAACTCTTCCCTATGCAATAACATTAGGTATATCAAAAAATGTTACAAGATTGACAGCTAAACAAATCAAGAAGGATCCATATTCGAATACTTCCACATCTTATATTCTTCTACAGGTTCTTAAGAATGTTCAGAACATTCTTAAGAACCTGCAGAAGAATATAAGATGTGGAAGTATTCGAATATGGATCCTTCTGTCAGTTACTGTGGCCGGGTTTTCTCTATTTTTTGTCACTCACCATTTCTCATTACATACGTAAATCCATACCACCATGGTGATAGTCCCATATCAACATGTTTCTTCGTCTTCTCCCAATGCAAACCTTAGACTACGCAATCGAACCAGCTCCTACAATTAAATAACGGGACAACGATACGAACTAATCCGCTGCTTGTTCCCTTCCAGTCAATGTGTCTGATTCAATAATTCGCAACATTGTAAATAAGTAGACTTTTGAATAAAATATGTTGTGTATTTAGGTTGGTGGAACTTGGGGCCAGGGACAGGATGTCAGAGATGATAAATAACGAAGGGCGCTTGATTGGTTTTTGTTTTCCTGGAGGAGGCCACCGGTTTGGCAACTTAATTTATTTTCTTTAATGACTTTTGCTTGGTGTATACATGTTTCGACTCCACTTCATGATAGGACCAATCGGATTATCCTAATTGATCGATAAATTCTTCCAGAGAAGATGCTCAGAGCTATTTCCTATCTATGACAATAATACCGCACAACTCGTAGTTTTTTGTTAAAATTACAATAGCAAATCACCTAAATAACGTACCATCCTACATCGTAACAATACAATATACTCAACAAGAGCTGTGCATATTATGAGACCAGTTACAACTAACATTCGGACAAATCATTTGATTCTACGACATTCCAAGGAAAATTTGAGTGTCGTCTTTAAATTATCACAATCGAACTCAATACCTAATTTTCAAAATGGTTCTCATTTGCATTTTATTTTGTTTTTGATTCTTCTATTTAATTAGGTATAATTTTCCATCATCAGAATTAAAAAGGTCTCGTGGTAACATTTTCTATTTTGGTGGTAGATTTCGATTCAGGTGCTCTCCATCGCAATACCACGCAGAATTTATAATATTTACTAGCCGATACCGGTGCGTTGCACGGGTCCCCACGCATTATCGCTCTCTCGGCTTCCGTAGTCCCATCATGCTGTGCACCAAATTTCAGCACCCCAAGATGAACAGGATGGAACTTGAAACCGACATGATGTTTACAACCTTGGTCAACTTTGCTTGACAGAGGCTCGCTTCGCTCGCGTGAGAGATTCCTGTACATGGGTAGACGCATATTCATAATTATTATTACTACCATCGCGTCGGAATGCTTGACAACGGAGAGAGACTAAGGAATGCCTTGTTCACGATGTAGGGATCGGGTACGGGAAATCTAATATCGACAGAAAGCATCCCTGCAAGTTGCTGATCACAATGGAGCAATTCCTATCAACATCGTACAGCGGGTTGGCCGTCTAGGTATATAGCTCACAAAGAAACAGGCAAACTTAAAATCCCATGGTTCCTTATAAAAAATCAATCTAGATCAAATTAACCGTATAATTGCGCTATGTTCATCTCTTTTGATATCGCTAATTGAATCATGGAAAATCGCGTTTTTCTGAAGAAGGTGGCATAAGAAAAAAGAGATTTAAAAACCCTGATGATAACTGTCTCAACTAATAACTGTCTTCTGCGGATTGACATTTTAGGTGTCTGGTAAATCTTCTCCGAATATAGGCTAACGATATTTATGAAATGAGAGCTAAAATAATAGAATGAATGAAACCACACAAGACTGAGAATCTTGTTTCTATCCTACCGTCTTGGACATCTCCAGCAACTTGTGATTAAAGTCCAGGCAATAAAATAGTTAATTGTCCATTCAATATTTTATGAGAGATTTAATTCAGCATTTAATTTAAAATCATCCTAGAACTTGTTGGGCAGCGTTGAGGCCTAGTATCATTCTTCTGATTTACGCACAGCATGTCGCGTTCGAAGAACTTGTAAAACACGAAGAAGGTATTCAACACGACTCGACGGTCGTTTTCATTCGGAGAGCTTCATTAATATTATGAATGATGGTCCTCGAAAGCATTAGGCTGGTTTTGACATAATAGCTTCTTCGTTTCTGTTAAGGAATATTAATTATTTGCGAGAGGAGCAGGGAGGAAAAGTCGATAGTGTTGAGGAAGGACAGTTTGGAAGAAGGTGAAATGTTTCACCTCTGGAGAGAGAAGCGCGTTAAGCTGGTCCGGTTGACATGAGGTTCTTGCCCGCAAACTAGGTACGGAAGGTGAACAGCGACGTTCATTAGGAGAACGTGTGTCAGCTTATCCAATGGAAGTAGAGAAATATAAAAAATGCAATCGACAAAAAAATGATGGAACCCTCCCAGAATATGGGTGAAAACGTTCTCTAACCTGATCCCATTTATATATTCGTTTCAGACTATTGCATCTATATGAGTGTGAATGTAACTCGTGCACAAGATTGCGGCGAATATGGTTGAAATTCCGATTTTAGGGGTCGGTTTCTCTTTACGAATGCAAGCTTTTGTACCTCAATCAGCTTTCAAGGCCCGTTTGTGATGGACAAATCAACAAGAAATACGGGGATAACCTAGTTTTTACCAATTTTGGCCATCCTCCAAAACGACTGACGCATTTCTCTCTCTTAGTAGTTCAGTAGCTATTTATAGATATTTGTCGGTGCCGAATAATAATTAATCCATGATAGATGTTGAATTACAGGGGTTCATTACTGAGTCCCAATCTATCTATGTCGCCCATTGTTCTGATATCCCGAAAACCTCCCGAAGTGACCCGTAGCAACTTTCGACCAATATACTCGTAAACATGGGATGCGATTTTTCGTCCGTGAAATCCTTCAAATCTCAGGACCTCTCGTCTGAATGGATCATAACAATTCTTCATCTTCAGGGATGTGGAGAAGGGTGACTAGTGAGTGAGCGGATGAGTAGGCAACCACAATATAATAGGTATATATGTTAGAATATGCTGCTCATGATACATCAAAATGTATTTATGCATCAGTTATAACATCAGACAATTAATTGTTATAACATCCGACTAGGTAGGTACATTCATTTACCTATCATAAACCGCTCCTAATGTACAGGTACTTGTGGTTTGGTAACTACGGCTACCTTGATTATTGGAGTAGTGTTCAGTAAGATTTGATGCTGTAAACGTACACCAGCCGTAAATATATTGGCTTTATTTTGGCACCTCTGGTGGACGCCAAGTGGTGGCATTATAATGTCCCAGCTGACCTTAATGTTACTTACGAAATTATCCTCTCGCATGATGCCACCGAGCTCCTCAAGGGGTGTCATCCTGCTACAAAAAAACCCACTGGACCAAGGACAACCAGTTTTTGCGGTATTTATCGAAATTTGCGAGTGAAAATGAAATCAACCTGTTTCTGTTGAACACATACGATTTTTTTGGGTTGTCGCTCGGGCTCTGTTCATTTTCATCCTCATCATCATCTATTAGGATCAGTCTACCTGCATAATATGCGTCCTTAAATGATTGGAACCCTATCAGCGATAAACCAGTTCAGATTTATTCTGGTTTGAACTTGGTTGAAAAAAAGGGATGATTGAGCTTGGCGAATAAAGCGGCTTTATGTTTCTTCAACGTCTCCTGGAATTCCTTTTTTCCAAAGTGACATTTAAAAATGATCTCGCAAACATTGGCTACGAAATGTCGCATTGGCGATGTGGGTCAAGTCTGCAAGAAGCAAGTAGGAGCCGCGATGGGGTGAGCGTCCAGTTTTTCTTAACACGGAGGAGAGTGGAAGATACCTTCCAGGTGATAAAATAGCCGTGTTTTATACTGGTACAGTGGGTTCCAGCAGAATGTATTGGGTCAGAGAAAATTAGGTGCAGGTACGTGACTACGTGCTTCATCCAAGTTGGGAAAAATACGGAACCTGCTGGAGATATATCTATCTGGGGCTGAAACGTACATGAAACCTCATAAAGACTTCGGTTGCAAAACAATGTCAAAAGCCGTTTTACCAACCTTCATCTTTTCAAGACCTAGAATAAATACCGCTGTGATAGAATTTTAGTTTCTCCTCTCAGAAGTCCTAGATCTAGAGAAGTGACTAAATGAACTGAGGGAAACACTTGTTAAACTCGACCCAACAGAAGCAGCTTGTTGTCTCAAGTGCTGAATTTGTAACTTTTCAGGCATTTGAAACTTCAGAATATTGATCAACGAATCGGTGATTCTTCCAGCTTTGACCACCTTTAACCTGGCGGAAAAAAAATCTGTATACGAGTATATAGTTTGAAGTAGGATTCTGTTGCTGGTAAACGCGACTGGTTTGCAATTATTCCAGATGTCCAGGTTGTAGGCAGCAGTACAGATACGGGCCAGACCTGGCGGGATATGTAAGTAAAAATATGGCAGAAGTGATTTTCAGAAATCTTACACAATTTTTAAGATTCGTAAGAATGTATTTAATACATTCTCTACGATTCCTTCAGAATAATGTGGGCCATTACAATGACTTAGCAGCAGAAGGATTCAAGCCACCAGAAAATAGAAGATTAACAAGACCACGACACATCAGAAACACTAACACTGTGACGAACATTCAGCCGACATTGATTCTACATCTCCGTGAACAGATGCAGACACACCTATAATTATGATTGTATTATCCAAAGAAAAATCTTTTGTAAAAAAAAAAAAAAAAAAGGTCTCTAATAAATAAATTAACGGAAAAAAAGAAGTGATTTGCGACATTCGCCCTTGCGTTACATTCTTCAGTCTGAGTTTAGTTAGTCTAATGTTAGTATCTCGTGGCTCTTTTGTCGTACGAAATTCACGATTAACATTATACGCTACATGTATTGTTATATGTGGTTGATGACAAGAGGATTAAAGCCGTACCAATTCACTCGAAGAATTAGTTTGAGTCTTAATGTCCGTAGAATTGGTGTGTACGGACGAAAAACGAAATTAAATGTTTGAAGGCTGTCAATCCTACCAACCACTAGCCAAATACCTACGTGACAAACATACTGGATGTGCCAAATTTCACAAACTTGCATGGGCATGTATGAGAATCCTTACACTATCTCCTTATTACGTCAATGGCAGTTCATTTAATGAGCATCGTACAAAATTTGTAAGATCTCGTTTCATATGGTACGGTACAGAGTTCAATATTGTCATGTTCTAAAGTTGAATTCGTTTTCGTTTCTTTTTCCAAAAAATCGCCTTCTTTATTCTGCTCATCTTACCTATTCCTCAGTAATACTATACATTCAAACAAACTCGTATTTATTAGAAATATATTTTTTTTTCAACATGGAACATCGACGTGGCTAAAACATGTTTCATGGTTATAAGCATAAATAATTTGTATAAATAGAAATTTAGCCTTAAGGTTCAAACCGTAAGGGAAGGGGGGTCTAGGGGCCGAATTTCAAGCAAGTAAACATTTTATGGTTCACTGTGTTAGGCTTGAGCTTTGTGTCTATTGATGAAAATGAAGCAGTTTTCAGTTCAAAGTACAAGCAAAATTACCTTGTCGCAATGCAGGCATTTCACATGAAACACGGAGTTATTATTGAAGCGACGTCTATTTCCACTAAAAACACAATACACAGTTATTATTACTCATGTTATGGTTTGATCGTCGAGACCGATATAACAGTGTTTGGGGTTTTAGTAGAATTATACAACGTTTGAATAACTCTAATATGTAGTAAATGACTATTGTTGTGTTATCAAACATACGAATGAGGTTTTACTCGATTCAAATCACCCCCACTAATAATTGAATTATTCAAATACAACCCTTTCGGGTTATTTTAAAAGCGCTGAAGTGTGAAGAAATGTAAAGGAGCGATAATGGTGTCCCAAACATCCTGATATGTGTAAATTACTCGTATAAACCAGTTGCCGGCGTGATAATCCTGATGGCAAAAAATAATCTTTCTCGCGGCTATAAGAACTGTTCGCTTCGAGTAAAATCACTCCGAGTAGGTATACCTACCTCCTACTCCTATAGGAGGTCGGTACGTGTCGTTTTTCGGCTAACAGCCCAAGATAATGGAAATCCGTTCAAAAGTATGCTCGCTGTTCACTGACAAATGAGGATGGAGTCAATTTTCGGGGCTTGACCCATTCCAAGTCAATGGGACTTGAACAAGCTTGAGTTGGTCCATAAAAACTGAGACCGGTTGGATACCGTACGCTTTCTACTATGTCGGTTGTTGTACCGGTGGGATACATGCAAACTTGGATCATTTGCTAAATTTTGAGTGTTTTTTTTTCGAGGGAGACCGGTTGCAAATATGACAAAGTTGAAATTTATGTGGTAAATTTAAAGAAAACCTAGTTTTTTCTTGTTCTCAAGTTCGGTTGTTTTGGTTGCAAGGTGCGTTGAGTGAATTGTTACCTACGCCGATGAAACAAGCAAGAATAGGAAAGAGACTGCAGAAACGGAAGAATTGGCTCAAAATATTATGGAATTGAGTCAATAGGTCACCAGGTGGATGTAAACGGAGAGAGCATTATACTCACCGGGAAAACAAGTCCTAACTGTGAATCTGCAAATCGGAATTGTCCACCTACGCCCCTCGTGGAATGGGACTGCAGAATACCGAGTATTTCCTACTACGCCAGTCACCACAGACAAAAGAATGCCTTAGGTCCAAAAGAATTGTAGGAAGTTGCTTTTTTGGTATGTTGTTAGAACATGACATGTTTCATTCTTTCATTAGTATGAGACAAACATTGTTTCATTAGTATGACACCAAGTTTGCAGCCTTGAAATCCCATAAAAACGTTTTGAGAGCCAAAAAAACCTCGAAATTTTTGGACTTGTTTCCAGGTAACTCGTTTATTGGTTATATGTACTCCGAAATAGGAATTTATAGTAATGCAACGTAGAATCAATGCAGTACTATGTGAGGCAGGCAGGCACCATTTACAATTAAGCTTACCATTCGTTGATTCACTGATTTGCCTACGTTGAACTGGTTTACCTAAAACTTAAATTTTGAACTTTTTGGAAGAAATTACCAATTTTTGAAGTTCAATATCCCTGGGGTTGGGGGTAAATTGTAGCTTGTACTATTTACTTTAATAAAAGAATGATGGAATTTTCGTGGAAAACCAACGTTTTACAAGTTTACTGAAACAAGTCAGAAAAATTCAAGGTTTTTTGGCTGCCAAAAAGGATTTTGAAGCTGCAAACTTGGTGTAATAGGTACTACTCAAACATGTCCTAACAGCATACAAAAAAAAGCAGCTTCCTGCAGTTTTTCTGGACCTAAACATACGCGGCCTATACGTCGACGTCAAGCAACAGTATCACATGACCCTGTGTGATTTGAATTAACTGTTCCGGCTGACGACCGATAAGAAGAGTTTCAGAAATAGGACGAATCCCATTATAAACTCTCCGCATCTCATGTTCCATTCTGAACAGAACCTGTTGTAGGCAATGTACAGCTGGAGGCGGGATTACGATTTCCACTCGCCTACAGAGAAAGATGATTCTTCCACGCCAACTCCATATAGATGGTCTTCTCGTATCTCGAATTGAGGTCTCAACTAACAATATTGCCCTTATCCACCGGATAGCTTGTCAAATAGAAGCAGTTTCACGACAGAAACTACTGGATTCCTTGAGATTTAGAAAATAATTTCTGCATTCCTGATGTAGAATCGGTGTTTGGTGAAAGGGGCCTAGTCGGTTGAATTACAATAACGATTTGAGAACTCCACTTTACAGTTATTATAAATATACCTCCTTCCCATCACCCTAAAACTCTTGTTGTGTTCATTCTGCTCGTCCTGCTTACTGCTTCCTACTATTTTTACGCGAGATTTTCAGGTACCGTGACAGCTTTCAATCTTCATGAAGGTGATGAAAGACTATGGTGGAATAACTAGCAGAGCATTCAGATTGAAATGAGGTACTATTCCATTCTGGTTCTTGTGAGTGGCTGAGGAGCCACAAAAATATTATAGAAGTCATGGAAAACTTTTATTTTACTTTTATCAAGGTCTGGCCATTTCTTTTTCAGCTCTGGGGAGAAGGGCAGTTTGTGGTCCTTTCACTCCCTCAGCAAGTCAGTTGCCGCCACCTCCAGCACAAGTTCATCGACATAATGGCGACAAGAGCAGCGTATACGGGTTTTTTCAGTCTTAAAAAGAGTGCTTGAAAAGACTGTTGACATTTTCGCCCATGTGAGGTAAGCAGTGAAAAATACAAAATTTGACGATATTAAAATTTCAAAGTATGTTCTAGGACCTACTCGATCTAGGACCCTCTACAACTTTGATTCAATTACATTTTTTCATATAACGCATAGGTATTTACCGCTGTACAATACAGTCCTTATAAAGTGAGGGGAGGTAAATGGTACAGCGAGGAGGGAGTAGCTTTCCCAGTGGTTATCGTGTCTACCACAAGGCAAAACGAGCTAGTTGAGGATATTCCCTAACCCCTTGGGATAGTCCCAAGAAACTCTCAAGGAACGTGAAAATTCAGCTGGTTTGCCCACTAAACTGTATCTAATTATTCAATAGACGAGGAAGCTGAAATTCGATACGCGGATTTCTTCATCCCAAAAGACCACGGAAGGGATGATCCAGGTGAATTTCCGATTCTACACCCGACTCCGATTCTAAACGCCAAAGAAGAGTTATCAAAATAATTGTTGGGTTTTGGTTTATTATCTTCAATAATGAACCATTGGACATTGGAAAAAAAACCCGTGAATCCCCCCAAGCCCTCTTGTCAAGATCACTGTACTGTTTACAATACCCTGGCGAGTTCTATAATTGATAATATACCGTTGTAGAAGATTTTGAAGGGTCTTATTTGACTTTCTGATTCTACGTATTTTGAAATGTAAAACCACACAAATTTTGAAGGGGGTTAAATCTTGGATAAGAAACCATTGGGACCGACCATGAAAAAAATTGTATACGGAGCAAAGATCGAGAAGATCTGATCAGAAGATCGTAAAGACACTCTGGTCGTAAAGACACTTTGGTCTATAGACACTCGATGCCGATCACGAGTCGTCCATATACGAAATCAATATGAGGTGAGAATCAATCAAATTACCAGGAAAGTCGTACACATTTAATAGGCGTGCCAACACGATGCCTAACGCCAATCAAAGAAGTTGTTTAAGTACCTAATAATGTTTTTGTTTTGTTTAAATCGTGGTTCAAGTGGGCAAACTGAAAGACATCACATACCCGATCAGGTCTCAACTAATTAACAGTAGTATTGTAATGGGGCTTTTACCTCATATTGCCTATATTTCTTCATGTTTACGTCGATGTAAGAAAAGTTGCCTCGCTCAAAACGTTGTTTTGACTTTAACCTCTTCTGGAAAATCAATCTTTAGGGATCTGCGGAAAAAAATGGCACAGAAAGTTAAATTATAAGACTTTAACCAAACGGTTTAGTAATTTAATTTAAAAACCTGTGCCTGTCACCTTATCCAATTTCAGCGATGGCATAGAGGCAGCCACTTCCTACGAGCAGAGCATCATCCGAACTGTTTTACGACCCACCCTGCACAACGACCGGGGAATCGAAATAATTTCATCGTGCCATAAATCGAAACAGCAGATTCCTCCGTTAGAAAACAGGCTTCTCTGGAACCAAACCCGATTCGTCCTATGAGTTTCCTGGTTGTCCTGGAGGGCTCTCCTGTAGGTCTGGAGCCCCCTCCTGGATGACCCCCTCTTTCCTTACCGTCGTTCCCGGCTGGAGCTCCTGTGCCCCGTTCCGTTGCTCAGTTTCCGACTGAACCCGGTTCCGTTGTTGCCCGAAATCCAAAGTTCTGTCTACGAAGTGCCGGGCTATTGTTTTTACTTCGAGGTGTCAGACTCCGTTGATACGGAACGGTAGCGCGTCGACACCCTCACGGACCTACCGACCAAACGCATTTCCTCTACCTATTGGTAACTTTTCAGACTATAATTTTTCATTGTAACACTATAGAAACTTCAATTTATTTCAGTTATTAATCATTTTACAAATCTCACGATATTGTAAAAACCCAATTTGGTAGGTTGATCAAGACAAAATCCTTCAAAAATCCGGCTAATTTCATTTTACTCGAAATCCGAAAAACATACATTTCGAGTTTACAAATTTTGGATGCGCGATTCTGGCCTTTCGATAGTTTATGAGGAGGACGCAAATTATTTTCCTCCTCATAAGCCATCGAAAGGCCAGAATCACGCATCCAAAATTTGTAAACTCGAATTTTCGAAAAATGTTTATACCTTCATTTTATACATATTTGTATATACCAAAATCCGGTTCAGACCATCTTGAATTCACTGCCGAAGGACACCAAAATTCGTATATATATATATATATATATTATGTGTGAGTCATTCCAGATGACGACTCTCGATAAAATTGAGTAAAAAGTACAAATTTGCTAAAAAAATCCGTCTTGGGAATCAAAAGACTGAGTTCGTAGATGGCCAGAATCGAGGAAGTTTTGGGGAGTTGTAGGGGGGAAGCATTACCCATAAATTCCCAAAACGAAACAATCGGACAAGTGTACAGACAATTGTACAGGTTTTTTGACGCTGAACACGATGGTAAAGCCAGAATTGCGATATCTTATCGGTTTATTATCTTCGTTAATGAGCCACTTGAATCGACCAAAGAAAAAATGTTTTAACCCCCCCCCCCCCCTCAAAATTTGTTGGTTTACGTTTCAAGATACGTAGATTCAGAAAATCGAATAAAAAAAAAAATCCGTCCGTCCGCCGTACGCCGGCCGCGGCACTTTGTCCAGTTAGCGTTGGGCTAAAATTACGAAATAAACCACATTTAATATGTTTACGAATTCGGACCAACCCCACAATGATCCTCGAAACTTTTCATAACCCTAGGTCAAGGGGAAGGGGTTCAAAACGAATTTTGAAATATTGAAAATTTCATGTCTCGAAAAATTCAAATAGAACGAGTTTTATTAAAAGGTATACCTTTTAATGCATGATAAAACTCAACTGGTAAAATTTCATCGTTGGATCGTTGTATAAGTTGTATATTATACAACTTTATCACGCAGATGAATATATTATATTATAGAAGAGGAAAGATCGATTCAGTGTTTCAAAATACACAGAAAGATACCTAACACGTATTCTCACTAGTGCCATCAGACTGAAACCTATTACAGTAGAAAGAAATCTCATTCCATCGCATCAATAATTGATAATTATTGTGATTATAATCACAATTATTGTGATTTGGAGTAGGTATAACACTCCTCAATAAACCAGGTACACAGGATCACGAATCTGATTGAATGCTCGTTAGAAGAAAAGAAAATATGTTCGGCTGTCTTTCTAGATGTCTCGAAATCAATGATAAAGTATGGCGTCAAGGATTACTCACAAAACTGCAAAGGCCTAATTCTTCCGAATTCTGAAGTCATACCTCAGAGTCAAATACGATGATATACTTGTATTTCCAACTGGAAATTGAATGCAGGTGTTTCACAAGGCAGTGTCCTTCGCCCCATACTGTATTTACTGTATACAAGAGACCTACCACAACTTGTGGATACACTTACTTACTGCAACTTTTGCTCATGACACTGCTATTCTTGGAGTTGGAAACTCCGCTGTAGAAGCCACCAGTAAACTACAATCTGGTGTCAACAATGTCCTTAGCTGTACGAAGCAATGGAGGATGAAGTTGAAGGAAACTTCATCCATCCATATAAACTTCACAAATCTGAAGACAGACGTAATATCATTAAAGATTAACTCGCAAACAGTACTTTGGACGGATGAGGCGAAATATGTTGGCTTGACTCTCGACTGCAAGCTGAGGTGGAAAGCCCACGTAAAGAAAGGGAAGGACTAGCCCATGTTTGGATTCTGAAAAATGTGCTGGTTCATATGGAAACCGTCTGAGCTATCAACCCACAATAGTTGCTTCTATACCAGCAAGTAATCAAAACCAATCTGGACTTATGGGTGCCAACTTGCGATGGAGCACTAACTCCACAAACATCTAAACGTTGAAGAATTGCCTGTACGAGCATACGGAGACTGAAGAGCACCAAACCAATGGACCTCGTCACGACTCACTAGCGTGGACTGATGTGTAGTGTATATAAGTAGTGATCTACGAACCACAAAAACCGCTCTAATGTTAGAAAAACGTTGTTAGAGGTTGTAATACAGTTGTAACATAAATAACTCGGTAATTTTAAATAACTGACACCAGCAGCGCCAATGTCGATATCATAACCAACTTAATGTTCTATGTTAGTTTGAATGGCGATTCAACTCTTTTAAATCTACAAAATCTTATTTTTTTTGGTCAGGAGTTTGTAAAACGGATTGTTTTTATATTCGAATAAAAATCGGTCTAAATTTATACCATCAACGTAACGAAGATGATGTGTTTAGCGTTACTTGAGAGCAGGAACGGACCGAAAAGATTAACTATCCATTTTCACTGAAGTGTTTTTAAATATTAGGTAACTACAGCGACGTACTATAATTGAATTCCAATAAATAGATATAATTGATAGTATGATTGAATTTACTTGCTTGTTCAAACTAAAGGTGTTCAATTATTTGTTGATTGAACCCTCATGTATATAGAGGGAATGACGAATCAGGGTGCCATTCTGATCAACGCGGTAGTGTCAAGTAAAAAACTGGTCGTCACGTATTGGTGGATTCGAGACAGCCGACTTTAGTTTTGTATAGTTAGCTGAGGCTTTTCCGATTGCGTCACTTACCAAACACTCGACAGAGCAGAAATACACGTTGTGCTTACTCAGTTAGGTAGAGCAGGTAGCGTAGTACGAGATAAGCTACATTACCGTCTCCGTGGGACCTTCCTCGATATCAAGTGGAATTGTTTGCGGGCTAAAGGACCGTGGAAATCGCATTTCCCATGCAGGGTTTTCTTTAGCTCCCCTCACATCTGGTGGGGGTAAAGACCTGACGGGTACGTCCGATGGATTTTTCCTTTTCTTCCCCTTATGCAACAGCTTCTGGGGCTGACTGGCAGTCGACCACTTCCTGGCGTCTGAATTGATTGAATCGTGCGGAATGTCTGCATAATCTCAAATTCTTGAGTTGACAGTTTGTTTCCCCGGTCATTCAGTATCAATGACATTCGGCGTAAACGATTTCGATACACTTTCTTGCAAAATGGATTCGACTGAGTTGACTGATTTGCTTTGAGTTAACTGACGCAATGTACTTATTAGTACATAAGAATTTTTCTTACAGAAATCGGCTTGAAGATAGTCAGTGTGTAATGGAGACCTTTACTCGCTCTTCTCTCTTATTCACTCCCCAAACTGGACAATGCGACTCTACATTGTAGGCTGCAGCTTCAAAAGTCATGGCGCAGACATTGGACAGCTGTGCAATCTTCTGGGATTCATTAACCAATGCTTATGTTAAGAATCTGAACACAGAGCATCTTTCTGGACCTTCTCCTGGATACCCTAGGGCATCTCTCTGGGAGCTCCAAATACCCTCCCATTTCCAATTTTTTCGATTAGATATATCTAATCGAAAAAATGGGAAATGTATACTTACTGGTGTATCATGGAAAAATGCTTGAGCATACACTCATACTGATGCACTAAAGCGTACTTGATGCAATTGTTATGGTATCATTTGTGGAACAACTAACAGCAACCAGTTTCAGAAGTTCAGCTTCACATGGCTGCTTTTTTCCGGATCAGATTTAGCAAAAACTGCAAAAAAATAATAAAATAGTACTACGAGTATGTAAATCCCCATAGCCTCAAATGTCATCCTCAAACAGTTGAAAATCCAGAGAGGTTGAGAATATTTGTGAGAATGAATGTGGGAATAATTATGCTGGAACACGGCCTTTGATAACTCGACAACCCTGACCAGTTAGCAATATATAAGAATTTTTCTCTGGTCGACTCAATAAAGCAAACTATATCTCACGGTAAAATTAACCCCCGAAAATGGAAAGGAAGATGAGATGTGGGCGGTAATTTCCTTGTCACGCTTGTAACCATTCGGGTGGAATCGGTCGGTAAATCGGAGCGTTTTTGATGAGGAAACGTGATAACTTGTCAACCGGCTGAACTCGTAGAGGTCGATCATCCCTTCGCTCGGATGATCTGTTTGCATAATCCTTCTGCCTTTGGCAAACATGACCATCCATCTGAGAGGAAATCACTGTGAAGTCTTCTTCCTTCTTGTCGTTACGGTGTTTCTATGTGTTGCGAATAGATCGAGCTGACATGCGAGTTCTCGTACCTACCTTCCTCATTCGTGATAAATATTATCATCCTTTTGTGAGGCTAAGAACGTTGGTACTTGTAATATAGTTGATAATATGACCGAATTACTTGAAAAATGGATCCCTGCTATATTAAGAAACCGTCCTCAATGTATGTACTTATATATTTCCAAGTGGAGTCTCATCACAACATCCATTACGAATTAGTTATAGCATGGAAAACGGTCAATATCTGCGTTCAACGTCTGCGTTTTACGTTGTGCGTATTCAAAACGCACCACCCCCTTACCCTCATTAAACCTCCTCAATCGGTTTGAATCGGAACCTACCTAAATTTCAAAATTACAAAATACGAATTCAATTTATGTTTAAGTAGGTCAATGTTTGTTAGGTACCCACCTAACATATGTCCTAACATATGTCCATATGTCCTATACCCATAGGACATATGGACGAAAATCATTTGATAGACAAATCATGAATTAAAATTCTATTCATATGAGCTTATTCATTAATGAAGAGTAATTTTTTTATTTGTGATTATTCTCAATCGAACGAAATAGAGAATAATTTTCTATTACGCTTGAGTTCAAATCAATCGAGAATTTAAAAAAAACCTTGACCATTTTGAATAAATATTACTACAGATACGGTTTCTTTCCTTTGCCGAAATTCCCCTTAATTGATATTAATTTTTCGGTAAAAAAAAAACAAAAACAAAAACAAATTATATGTATAAATCGGACCCGATAGTGCCATTTTGACATCGATATTCCGATATATCGGGATAAAAAATATCGGCGGAAAATATCGATACCTATATCATAAGAAAAATATCGTTATTTTGATATATCGATATTTACAATACATCCCTAGTACGAATTCCCAACAACGACCAGTGGTTTTTCATCCCGCCCTGTTGACAGAGGGTTGTACCTAATTAGTTTCTAGAAATGGGTCCCATTGATGTAAATGTTGAAAAAGTTAACCGGGAAATGGGCAAATGGAAGAATTTTATTAGGACAGCCTGGAATTGAGAACGAAAACTGTAGTAACCATACTGCTAATTACCGAATTTCCCCAACCGGAGACGACCAACTGGTCGTTTTCCCCAATGAACACACAATATTTCAGCTCATTATACGAATTATTTCCTAAGGCCAAGGGGCCCACATAGTCAGTGATTTAAACATAACGGCGATCTTTACAGGCAATAATAAATCACTGTGGACAATTTTGTAGCATTTTGGTTTCGAACTCACCTCGAAAACTAACCAAAAAATTCCTAAATAACCAATAAATATATTTTTGCATGTCCAAAAATGTCGATTGATGAAAATAATAAACCACAATCAGTTGATATATTTAGAATCAGTATAAATACGTGAAATTTCATAATCACATAATAAAAATAATCAACTGGTCGTTTAATAAATAATCGAAATTATCAATGACTAGGGCTAATCAATGATAAATAGTGAAACGATTCTCACCAAACATGATACAAGTTCAAATTTTTGTCAACTGTATCAACTCGTATTCATGTACAAGCGAATTTGATGTGCTTAAACTGTTTGAAAATTAGTTGAAAAATAATTAGTGAAAGGAGTTGTCTTTAAATGTGTGGCCGTTCGTCAAATGACATCTTCCTTAACCCGTTGATCACTCGAGGTCATTGCTTTTGAAGGCATCCAGAATCTATTGTGCAGTGATCTATCCCATATAGTTTACCTACGAGAATTTAAAAAAAAGTTGAATGACGCCTTTGAAGCAACCGATGGCGAAGGTCTAACTAGTTTTTCCAGACGGGTTTGTTTTTTAATTGAGACTCTTACGTTCAGCTCACGTCACTTACGGTATGCCTTCTCTTACACATAAGAGAGTTACTGTACGTTCAACTATCTTGAATCATTTATATCTGTAAATGGTGCGAGTACGAGAAGTAATCTCTCCATAGGGAAAAAAACTCGTCATTGTTCGAGTTATCTAACCCCATGGCAATATGTATTTGGGTAGGCCATTTGCAAAACTTTTGGTTTATTATCTTCGATAATGAACCATTGGAATCGCCCAAGGAAAAAATTTTTTTAACCCCCCCTCAAAATTTGTTGGTTCACGTTTCAAGATACGTAGATTCAGAAAATCGAATTAAAAAAAATCCGTCCGTCCGCCGTACGCCGTACGCCGTCCGCGCCACTTTGCCCAGTTAGCGTTGAGTTAAAATTACGAAATTTTTTTTTATGGGTTTCGACCAACCCCACAATGGTCCTCGAAACTTTTCATAACCCTAGGTCAAGGGGAAGGGGTTCAAAACGAATTTTGATAATTTGAAAATCTCATATCTCGAAAAATTCATATAGAACGGTATGTTTTTTATTTCATATTTAGATAGAGTTTGTTCCGTAGAATTTTTTAAGACCATCTGCAGCTGTGTACGACCAGCCGTTCGTTCACAATGACGGCTCAAAGATTGTGCCTCACAACACGATCGTGACTCAAACTGTTGAAATACAGGTCCATTTTCATACTAACAAGCTCTTTGGAACATCATATGGCTTAAGTGATGTCGAGTTTGTTGTTCTGAGGTGCGTTTCGTGCTACGGAAATGAAGGTAATTTCGAATGTTTGTTGGTAGGTACTTCTTTCATAGAAAAATTATTACCGACGTAGTATTAAAAACCCCAGAATTATATCGTAATAATTAATCATAATTAATAATAATAATAATTAATAATAAATACGAATTATTAATACCTAACAATAAATTATAATAATTTTCAATAGGTAATTGATAAAATTGTTAATAATAAGTGATAATTGATAATAATAATTAATCTAACATTTAGGATCTAGACATTTAGACCTAGTGATCTAGACAGAAGGGTGATCTGTACAAAGAAGATAATGAACCGTTGTGTCAAGAATTTGCAGAGTTTTTGAAGCTGGGATGTTTTTAGCTCACTTTGTACTTGGATCATTACACTTTGTATTGCGTTTTGGCAGAGCACACATACTCACTCCAAACGCGTTTTTCGATGGGTTTTGCCTCGTTTTGATCTTGGAAACTATCATAGGGATGTAACTGACACCATTCTGAATCCAACGATATAAAATACTATTAAATAGTATTTTGTTTCTCCAAAAAATTGATGCGTTTGACGCGTTTTGTTGATCCGAAGCGATTTCCTAGCGGATCTACCGCAACGTTTTGGGGTAGGGCATGCTGGGTAATGGTTACCCGAAGAATAATGATGCCCTCCTTGTGGGTAACGGACGTCTCGAAATCGTCGGTTGAAAAGAAGATGTTAGGGGTCGGAAGGTCAACTTTTACGAACGGTTGGCCTTCAATCGTTCGGTCATTTAGAGGAAGTTAGGAAGGTACTAGAGGTGGAGTCATCTTTTCCCACCGGCAGCAATCCATTAGGCGATGCTTCTGGATACCTGATCGATGACACGGTGTCCTACTTACGTGTACCATCTTCTGGATCGATCCTGCGTATTTTTTATTTCTGTAGTACCTAGTCCTCGTCCGGCATCTATCATCAACAGTAAATACCTGTACGAGATCCACGGATTTCAATTGATGATCTAGCAGCTCTCGCTTGTATGTAATTACTGGGTTGTGCAAACTACCGATCATTACAAACCTGCAGAGATACCTCAGACCAATTAATTTTAGTTTGATTGACTGTTTAAGAGCACCATTGTTTGTAAATTCAATGAGGCTTGGGGGTCCATTTTTCTAATAAGCAAACCCTGTATCTACATGGAACGTTACAAGTAAAATTGTGATTCGGTCAGTATGAACCATCCACCGTTTACCAGACTAGATACATTTTTCTCTTGCTACAAGCTATATGATGACCATCACCAGCTTGAAGCATGAATTTTCATCATTAGCTGGGATGCTCTGGAGGTCTATTTTATTGCAACCATGAGGTACATTGGAAATATAGAGTTTTAGCATGTATAAAATGATAGGATAAAGTTTTGAATCCAGAGTTACCATCCAGTCAAATTATTCACCGTTTGTTTCCTAATTATGTATTTACTATCACATCATAATCGAAAATCGAAAATCGAAAATCACTTCTTGAGGATGTCAATTATTTCCTGCACCGAAACTTACCATACACCTTCACACAAATACCTCGATTTAAAATATCGTTAATGGTCTCCTTGTTAAATCAAGTTCATTCTCTTCACCCCTGGTGTTACTGGTGTTACGTACTTGTTGGCTTTTTGAACTCACTAAAATTGTACTCTGCAAATATGTGGTGTTCGATCGTAAATACCTTTAAATCATAGAATCAAGTCAGGAAAAATATCATATAGTCGTATCTGGATTGTATATCATGTCCGGGAAGGTAGACTTGAAGGGCTGCGCTTTCACAGGTTCGCCGAGTTCTCTCTGAGAATGTAAATTTCATGGCGAACAATTCGAAAATGACCCTGAACCGCATTATTCCACTCAAAAATACCACGCGTGTTCTTTGTACCACGCGTGATCTATCATCCCTTTTGACAAGGGATGATAGATTTTCCGTAGTTTTCTTTGAAAAAACTACGGAAAATCTATCATCCCTTGTCTTTCGGACCCCGTCTCTTTTTGGGGTCTGCAAGTCCAGCCAGTAAGTCGACTCCTTATTCCCAGATACCCTATACAACCCAAACTGACCACTCAATAGTCACAAGAGAGGGGCAAAGGGGTAAAATTCCCCGGGACAGACAGCCCTAGAGTAAAAAAATTAATGTTCAAACATTTTCAGCAAGAATAAACAAATTTTGATTTTATTACCTCCTGAGTAAACTACTATTAATAATCATTATTCGTTCTCAGAATTCCGAGTCCCGATTTTTGAGCTTCCGCTAATACGAGCCGTTCTTTATATACCTACTTTTTTTAAATGAAGAACAGGAAATGAGATAGAATTCCAAGAACTATTAAAGATTGCGTGCTCAGTGGTTTTCAATCTACCTACTAAATACTAATTTAAAACAGAGATCCCAATTTATACTACAAACATTGAAAAGGTAACACAGCTAATTTTTATTTTATTTTTTTTTTATAATTTTTTATTGGCTCAAGATACACTTTTACGCCACATTGGGTATTACATTTTCCATTAATACATATTATTATTTAACTGATAATACTAAATATTTTTATAGGTCACAGTTGATTGCACTAAGGTATCTGTAAAGTTCCTTGTAGACCATTTGCTCTGCTGACGTCAGAATAAATCTAGGTTGAATGGACCTGGGATTTTATCACTTAGATTGTTTGTGGAACGAGGTGGGGTGCCCACACTTCAATTGCGTTAATTATATATTAAGCAACAATAAGAAGCATCCTAGATTATGCCTCCTATCTGTATGGAAACGCGAGTGATTGTCACCTGGAAAAGTTGAATAAACTTCAAAATCGATGCCTGCGTATCATCATAGGATATCTTTCAACAACTCCATTGAACGTAATGCACGCGGAGGCGGCCCTACCACCCCTCCCACTCCGAAGATCCATGCTGGCTGATAGACACTTAATATCGCTGAAAGCAAGAATTCCAATCATAGCTACTGATGTTATTAGATTAACATCTGAAGTTCTAACGCATCCATTCTGGACACATCGTACTATGCCTCTCATCTGCCAAAGCGTCGCAACATTGGCCGAATTACTTCCTTTAATAGATGAATTCAGTCCCATATGAAAGACTTCTGAAACCACCATTAGTAGCCCTAACACAGCTAATTTCATACAGTGCGTATGGAATGACTCATTAACGTGTCTTTATTTTTTCAACAGCCTTCTTTATCACAGCTGAATAATACAATGCACCATTTATTTATTGCGAATTGAGCAAGTGCTAAAGCTGGCAGATTCGGCCAAAATCGCAAATCTCGGAAAATATATCAGGCAGAATCATGCTTGATTTAACATTGTACGAGAATTACGTGTAACAGAGAATTACTCCCTTCTGTACAATAAAAAGATTCCTTTCCAGTATAGTTGTACCTCACCTTCCCTGAGTGCCTTAAATAAACCTGAAACGTTTATGTAGGTATAGTAAAGTTATTCAGTGAAAAATTGATTTTTTTATTGCATATTCGTGTATTATATTTGGCTCAAATATAGTGAAAACCCCTGTTTTTGTGGCTTAATAATTTTTAAAAAAACCGGACCCCCCGCTTGTTGGGGGTATTCCATACCCAAGCCCTTTTAAGGCCTTTTGGGGGCCCGATGCTTTTCACCCAGGCCCGCCATTGCCCCCGGCGGCCCTGCACAGGGGTATTGTACATGAAACATTGATCTAAATACAAAATCATAAACAGCGCGATTGAATCTGCCGCGTTTTTAATATTATGACCATAAATATTTTTTAATAACAGCTGCTAGACAACAAGAGGCGCTTGCGGGTGAAAACATTAACTAATGATTTCCAACATCGATTTATTTGCGTCCATATTCAAAACAGTGGTAAGGTGCATAATATTATTCTAGTAGGTCAGTGTGACGAGACTGTAATTGTTGTTCAGACTTGTTTCAGGATTTTTCGGTGTGATGCGTCCGCTATCAGATTCGTGTTCGTAGCCCGTTTGTGTACCGAAGCATTTCCTCCCGAATTCATCCTTCCAGAGAGGGAAAGCCCATTTATTGAAACAATCGTAGTTCTTTCCTTGTTCGATGTTCATTTCGGGTAGAAACTTTCTGAACACGTTTGAAATTTGACTTGTGATCTAATGATTTCAGTTGACACTATGAAATTAGTGGATTTTCAAACAATATTTTCATAGGACGAGATACTCGAGGACAGTTTGAATTCTCTGATTTCAAATGCAACTCGCATGTATCGTGTCAATATTGCTTCAAAATCTCCCAATCCTGTAATCCCTTTTGGAAGACAAAACCTTCTCGTTCTCCAAAATCAACATTTTCTCGTATGTTTGGGGACAATGTTGATTCCTTACCATAATATGTCCACCTCAACTCTTCAAATTGTACGAGTTAATTAGGTATACAGTTGAATCTCATAAAGACAATAGATTATTTTCAGTGTATTTCAATGTCATTTGTATTGGTTTCTGCGACTTCGTATTACCTATTTGGCGTACTCCTTCTCAACATATTTCGTACCTAGTACACTGAATTCGTGGTAACAACGCCTATCAGCATCCACCGGTATCTGCTGTCTATTCTTCAAAAACGGACGGTCGGTGGAAACACGATTCCCGAGATAGGAGTAACAACCGTTACCCAGGGCGAAGCGAATGGGTAACGAGCCTCAGTAGGGTCTGTTGATGCGTTGGGGTGCCTTCATTATCCAATTTCTTTCTTGAACGAACAGAAAAAAAACAGGCGTTTTATACTCATACGTGATCTAAAGCTCTTTCTCATACGACCAGGTTATTGGGAATTTCAACAAAAAATCAATTTGTACGTTTTGATGTAAGGGAAAAAAGTTCCATATTGTTGCACAATAGCAACTAATATCTATTCTTTAACTCCCAGGAAGGAAGGTTTTTTCAGTCTAACACTGTATGAACACCAACTGAATTCACTCCGCCAAAAATAACTTGAGTACACTAATAAATGTGAGTAGGTAGGTACAATTTTGCTATAGTTCGTGAAAATACAATAAATAATATCGTCAAGAACAAGAGCCTACATAACCAATTTTCATGTTCCTTTCCAATGATATTTAGAAGTACATACTCATATTTGAAGAATATTATGTCTCGTTCCATAAAACTTAACCTCTTACCGCGTACAAGTCAAACTATTAAAAAGGGTCACTTTCAAATTGGGCTCGTTGAAATTTGCCTACATCTAATATCCTCAGCTACTTAGGCGAAAATCTAGTAAGTCCCTTGGCACCAACAGGTGAAATTGAGTTACGAATCCCTGGCATGTCGTCTGAAATCGGGTATCCAATTGGTAGAAATATCGAATAACTACGAAAATTGTTGACATTGAGGGTAATCCGTTTGATAATAATCACCAAACAGATTACCCTCAATTTATTATTTTAGTTGATTAATTATTTTAATTATTTAATTATTATAAAACTATTTTAGTGCATCGCAAATTTCAGTTCTTTATCTTATGTTTGTTTCAGATATTCTAATTATGACAAAGAAAAGATAACGAATCCAGTGCCATGCAACAGATCCTCATACCCTTTGTGGTCTTCGGGACAATAGCAGCCGTTACTGGACAAGGTGAGTGTATTATTGTCGTAGGAATTTATCGAAAATTCGCTTCAACTTTGATAATTGGGTAAACGAAGAGCTCTAAAACCAAACTGAACATTTCTAAACATTTCATACCTGTCTTCGTCGGCAGACTGATGAAAGTCGCAAGTAGGAGCACTAAAATTGAATAGGTTTTTATAATGCTAGGGTCTCTTACGAAGAAAACGATGATAGTGATTCTCGAACATACTACCTAATAGCTACGATGATCATCAGTTGAGGGGCACTACGGTCCAAATCATGCATGACACTCGAGCAATAATTTCAAGTATATCGGAGAGAAAACGATTTCACGTACGTGGTGTATTTACGTGAACCCATTTACTATAGAATTAAAAAATTAAATTGTACGATCACTCTACTGTCCGGAAATATAAAGTAGATGAAGATTTCTACCGGATGGTGATCAGCATAAAACGTCGAAAACAGTATCAACGGTGAAAGTCGGGGTTCAGAGGTTAGTTACTATACGAAACAATTTCAGATCCCATTGTAGACCTCATCATGGTTAGCCTTATATGATTAATTAGATATAATAATTTATGTTGATGGGATTGACTAGTGTGAAGAAGCAGGTTGTATAAAATGACCAAGCTAGTCTTTTTTTCGTGTTTATTTTCTCACGACGTTTCGGCAATGGAACAAAGCCCTATTCATGCGAGGTTACATGTAGAAGTGAAAAGTTTTTACATTAAACTGTTAGAGTTTAATGTAAAAACTTTTCACTTCTACATGTAACCTCGCATGAATAGGGCTTTGTTCCATTGCCGAAACGTCGTGAGAAAATAAACACGAAAAAAAGACTAGCTTGGTCATTTTATACAACCTATAATAATTTAATTGAAATTAGTCCAATTATTTTTCATGGTCTATTTCCCTTCATTTATTCTTAGTAAATGTTATAAGAATCGACAAACCAAAGTGCCTAAACGTTCTCGCATCCAATACCTATGTAATATCTACCAAAATGTGATATTCTGTATTACCTACTGATTAATTACTGTTTCACGCATAGGCAGTTTCATCTTTGCTACGGTTGGTAGATGTTTGGAATAGAACCCGTTATATTTCAAGCCTATTTCACGCTTAAGCCGCCGCTGTTTCTTTATCATTTGAACTTGTTATAAGCGATACAGGCTTGTATTCAAATCCTTCGTTACCGTTATCTAGTAGAATTGCTTCTCTGTTATCCGAATTGCTTCGATGACTTACCTATTTCCATATTTTTATTTTCACTTCATTAGCTGAGCTTCATCAGCTTTCGAAAAAACATCTTTGCATAGCGATGTTCCACGGGATTAGTCATTCATTTACCAGCCGGTTTCCGGATAATCTATTCGGACTCTCGCATTTGACCTCTTCTCCCTTGAGGTGAAACCAGAAATTAATAATTTTTACCGAAGAGAGGATAGATGTCCGAAGATGACCGGGAGAATTTAAAGGTCGTGCATATATAGTGTTTAGGATGATTATAAGCCATACCTAAGTTAACAGGTAGATTCCTGTGGCACACCTTTCCTTTCCACTCCGGGAGCCGTATTGATACATGATTGTATGTCAAGTGGTTAAACGGTAATCCCGGCAGAAGATGACCGGTTCGACCTTTCGCCTCCTTCAGACTTGATTGAAACGCAGTTGAAAATCATTGGAGGTTTTTTCACGTTTTATCTCAAATGACTGCAGAGGTCATAATAGGTGAGGATAGTTTTGACCAATTTGTCAATGAAAGTTTGTTCATTAAACGTCAGCCACCAACTTACTTGCATTCAGATAAAACCTCGAAATGATCAAGATTACTAACCATACATGTACATGTATATGTACATGAATATGGTCTGACATCTAAAGATTACATCGCTCCGCTGTCATTCTGATGTCAATATAGTGGACCATTTGAGAGCCAGTTCCGGACCTTCATTTTGAATGATTAATTCTAATACCATTCAATACGATTATTAATAATTAATAATTGATTATTGATCAATTATTGATCGTGAAGACGAGAATTTCAACAGTCCACCTCAAAATATATTGGTTCACGTTGGAGAGTGCTTAGAATACAATATAATTCGGTGAATGGAGTTTGAACCTGAAAACGATCATGAACTCAAAGTAAATAATGCTCAAACATGCAACTCAATGAATAAATAACACATTTTCAAATTGAACATGCTTAAGGACTATTTTGAATATGATGGTAGGTACTTATTAATTAGAGCGCTGATCGTGGTACTTGGTGTTCATTACACAGAAAAACATCTGGTTCTGGGTATTCATAACTTACCTGACTAGGCTCGGAATTCATGTAAGATAGGTATGTATGAGATAATCGCAAATGATGCTCATCCTGGATAAGAATTGTAATTACTCATGATGACTAGGTGTAGGTGAGTACGAGTACTTCAAGAAACATTAGGTTGTTAAAACTCGACAAGTCGGTGATGAATCATCCAAATACGGTTAAATCGTTCGACGTACCAAGATTCCTAAAGAACCAATTATAATCGAGAGCTCATTCCATGAGAGTCAGTGGAGTAAAATCGAGAAACCTACCAAGATACCAATGGCCATCGTTACAGCAATCAAATCCTTCTTTAGCCAATTGCACATAAGTTACAGTACGTAACAACTGGGCTCCAGGCTGAGGGAAATAACGACCCTCTTCTGAACACAATAACAGAGTACCTATGATGCTATTCGGTAAGGCGAACCCCGTAAAAACTACGTTACGTCTACCTTTTACTCACCACCTTCCAATGAGCGTACCGTAACTCCAAACAACAGACATGAAGAAGGTGAAAGGCTGCAGCATCCCGTGTGTTTATAGCGAAAGTCCACCTGGGCGAACATTGGGAAGGTATATGGGCCTTGGTGCTGTGTTCCTCCCATGTGTTCGGACATGAGCCGCCCTCGAAAGGTGAAATTTCCACTCGAGAATGGTTCGCTTTCGTGTAAAATCGCGCGTTTGTCGTCCGGGCCATTGAGCATTCAAGTTAACCGTGAAGTGTGGCTGAGAGTTAGGTATGGTTAGATCGTCGGTGAAGGGGGGGAGGTGTTAGAATTGAAAGGGCAAATCAGACCCGGCGACTTCTCACTTTGCTTAGACGGAACATTTCTTCGGCCTTCCACTTCCTGATGTAGAAGTGTTCACTCGTTTCTTAACTTCATTGGTCACAATAGGTGGAAATTCCTGGTTCTTAGATGCCGCTAAACAATGAATGGTACAAATTGTTTCAGTCCAAAAAGCTTTCATCGAACAAACATTCAAATTTTCAGTTTGATTTTATTCCAATAAAGTTACCTTTCAATCCTTCACTCCTTCCACGAGGGCATATGTGCATATATGCATATCTTTAAATATTTAAATATTTGTATATAAAGTTTTTCAGACCGACGTCGAGAAGAACTCAATATGCACTAATGACTGGTACACTTATGACAATACTGATAACTTGGTGAGAATTACCACTCATAACTTAACACATAAATGAAGGGACATCAGGAACTTGTTCATTAGAGGAAACTTATTACCTACAGATTAATTAAACCTAAAGTGAAATTACACAGAAATGGTGTTCATAATTAATATTGCAGGGTCTCAATGGTAGGTATTGTAGATCCAACTGAACAAGTCGCTGATTTTGGAGGGGTGCATACAACTAAATTGACAGACTTTAGGTAACTATTTACATAAAATGCCACAAGTTCAAAAATGAATTATTCAAAAGCTCTGAATAGGACCAGTGTTAGTTTTACGTTATTATTAGATTACGTTATCGTATTCAATCCCAAATGGGATGAATTTTTTTTTTAAACTATACGACTGGCCATTTGCTGACTAAGAAAACCCACTGTTTGACCCCCGAGAAGAAAACATCAACATTCACGCTACCTGTTTTTACTCATGGTACTTACCTACTCCTTGATAGGGAATAACGAAATTCTAATCTTAGAAGGTGAGAATTCAAAAGAGAATTTAGTGGAACTAAAATTCCTCCTCAAGAGTTTTGACAACAACTGAACCTTTTCATGAAACAAGTGTGATGCTGAAATGCACGTTTATCGACCATCGAAAATGTGGTGGTCTTGACCAAATTGGCTCACAAATCAATTGCCAACTTGGGAGGGAAGTGCAAAACCTGGAGACGGAAAAATTGTAACTGGCGTAAGAGTTTTTGCCATGAGCCGAGGGAGGACTTTCGTAGGTGCAGAACAGTTTTGCCCTCTTCCAACGGGATCCAGCAACACGGATCATCACCCTGCCGACTGTCACGCTCGCTTGGTCATATCCATATCATCCGACACCGCCCACCGCGCTCCAATCCACTCCGTTGCCATCAGTTTCTCTCGTGCAATAAAACCACTTAACAAATCGAATCAGTTACGGCTGACGACAACAACAAACTTGTCAACAGAGGATATGTTGTAAGTGGGCGTTGAATCCTCATTTTAACGAATTTTCAATGTACATAGCTACTGCTTTGGATTCAAAATTGGTGAAACATGATAATAGTATACAGGATGGCGCACGAGTTGTTGAGTCCCCTCCTAAAAATGTTATTAACGGGGATACAAATAATTTTTATTTATAACTCATAAGGATGAAAAAATAGCGATTGTTCACCAAAGAACCGATTTTTCGACAGCCATTTATAAAATTTCCAGTTAAATCCAAAAATGGATACCACCACGCGAATTTATGTGCCACACTTAGGGTGCACCATAATCCATCCACGTTTTCGCAATTTTAGTGGCTTGGCAAAAAGTCGCGCGAGGGGTCGATAAGTCATGAAATTTTGCGCAAAACTCCAAATCTGCAAAAGGGGTCTCATTTGAAATGAAAGTACAAAGCTTAGCAATGCGCAACGTGGTCATACTTGAGATCCTCGCAAAAAAATATAACGAATGAGAAGACAAAAATTTTATCCCAATAAATAACGATTTTAGGAGGGGGCCAATAACTCGTGCGACACCCTGTAAACTTAATTTGAACGGAACTGTATACAAATACATATTCGCTTCAATCAAATTCAAATCATTTATTTCTGAATCGGTCTTGGGTAGGTGTGTAAAACACTGCAGAGAGTTTAACAATCCGCCTTCAAAAACCACCGATCTAAGCCGGTTGTATGGGTTTTCAAGGTAATAAAACCGCAGTTTATGAAGTGATTTAATAATTGGTGAAACCTCCAGCCTGGAACTCAAGCCAAAACTGAAGTTCATTTCGAAATTAAAATAATGGCTTTGGGGGCTTCTATGTATTACGTAAGCAGCTAAAGGGTAGTGGTTTTCTTCTTTTTTTTCGTCCCCCTATGTATTCCTAAAAAAACACATAAAAAGGTAAAGAAAACAAACACAACAATATAAAATTTATAACTTCCGAAAACCCGTCCTATGGCCATCGAACTAGCTCAAGACAAACATAATAATATTATGTTATATTCTTCAAACAGAATATGTTATACCCTTCTTCAACATTATATTCGATATGTTGCATTGAGTTGTGTTTCTTTCTGTATAGAAATAAATAATGTTCGAGAACTTGTCTTGCTTGCGTTTATATGGTCTCTCTTTAGACGAATTTGCAGCCAATAGATTCTATTGATAAGCTCTCGAATTATTATCGAATATAATGTTAAAGAAGAATAGAATATTATTATGTACTGTTGAATAGAACAATGAATCTCAAAAAAATATGTTTTTCCAACTGATCTAATTTTCACCTCAAATTCGGATTCTTCACAAAATTAGGTGGTTTCTCTCTTGAACTATCCAGGCAACCTCCTTCCAAAAGTTTTAATTCTAGAATAATACAGTAAATACACTTCAAACGTACTACGCTACTCCCCTGTTTAAGGAAAGCTTGTGTTGAGGGGAGGAGTTACAAAAAACAACACTTTCCAAATTATACATCACATACTTATTAGGCGCGTATACCTGTTTCACAAATAAAAAATCTGCTTTGAAAATAGTAACCATATCCCACGTAAATTACAATAATTGTATATTCAATAATTATTAGTGAATGCACAAATTGGAGTGGATTATATAAAATAATAGGCAAGACCATTGAAGAACAACAAACATTCTAATTAAAGTTTCAATTTTTCAAGTTGAATCTTGAAAGAAAGTATTGGAGAATTTACCCTACAAATGTTACCTTGCAGATTGAAAGAATGTAATCTTCGAAACTTGTAGCGGTCACTTCCGCCAAAGTTATGGAAATAATCCAATGTAATATTATTATGAAAACGGATAATTTTGAAGCGATTTAAATTTATAAATGATCATTCGAAAGACATCGTTTTTCCATTATTGGGTTAATTTGGTAGCAGGTAACCCTTTTTTAGGAAATTCAAAACAAGTCCCGTCTCTTAGGAATCTGGTCCTCTCAGCGGTCCTGTAGCAGCGAGGAACCCCAACGGGACTCAGAAATCCGATTGTGCCAATTCAATTTCAAGTTTTTTCTGCTTCTGGCCCTCTGTTCTAAATAATTTTAAAATACAATTATTGTATTTTTCTCTCCAAATTTCTAGTTTCCAAATTATATAATGAACCATTCTTTGAAATGAATGAATTAATTAATTGTGAATTAAAACTGGACTAATACAATTTGAAGAAGAATGTAGCAATTAACAATACGTTTTTCAGTCTGTTTTCCCGCTTGGTTTTTCGTTTTAGAGGGATGGACACCAGGCACTGAAAATATAAAGCAAAGAACTGTTAAGAAGAAAGGAAGACGAAGAGAGTACGTAGAACGAAAAATCGAGAACATGTTCTCCACGAACGTACCATCTAGTCAGTCTATTTATTGTCAACTTGTAGTGATGTATTGCTCGCACATTCATTATAATTATTAGTTGCTGATTATTAGTGTGTGGCCTCACGCGAAGACGTTTGTCCATCATCTCTTTATTTAGCCATGAAATCCAATAATTACCATCACATAAATAGATAAATGTGTCCTGCGGTCAATGGACCCGTTCTCGTTGTTCATTTTTCAAACCGTACATTACTTGGAAGAAAACTGTTAAAAAAAACCATGAGTCATTCACATTAAGTGGTTATGAATTCCAATGTTTCGTGCAAACCCATTCAGCAGTATTCATAACTACAGCTATCAAAACTACTGTTGTACGCGCCTAAATCATTATGCTGTAAACATAATAGGTATGCATATTATGCATAAAAATAATTCAGAGACTATTATTATGATGAACAGGTGGAATGTTTTACAGATCTTGACAAGATTTTGAATGCATTCCTTCCATTTCATATTTGAAGAAGCGGAAGTCCTTAGCTTGCAACCAGTGTCTATTTTGCTCATTCGTACTCTGCAAGTGGGATTATACAATGAGAGAGCGATGATTGCGATGTGGCTGGTTGCAATTTTACCGCCCTGGCACCGCGCACCGCTGAACCACTTGACTAAGACATTTGCTCCAGCGAGATACTTGAGCGTTCTAGTGTCCACTTCAGCATCTACAAGAAAAACGTAGATGGCGTAATACCCAAACGAAGCTCAGGACATCAAAAAGTAAAAGTCGGTGAAAGGTGGGGACATAAGAGGAGGACCTTAATGAGCCGTGAACGTCCCCCAACGCTTTTCACGGAAGGTTTTTTCGACATGATAACATTTACATCGGTGGTCAGGCATGGAGAAGATCCATCTGGAAGCGGTCAGGATGACTTATTTTGGCCGTGATGCTCCAATTCTTCGGAGGAGATCCTGGTGATGGGAGGTGCCTCCACCATGCTTGTGTATCTACTACCTAGTGGAAGGTAATCTTATTCCCTTCGCAGTCATTATCTGACAGGAGGTGAATTCTCATTTACACCCATATTATACAGTCCACTGCTCCATATCGCCGCTTCTCGAACCGTTGTTTTTGCCAGTAGGTACACTTCGTTTCCTTCCACGTACTGTACACTCAGAATTGACAACATACCATATTATGGGAACTCTTCTTCATTTGATTCCCCCTTAATTGAACCCTTATTTAATGAGAACACAACAGGCTGTTCGCAGCGCATTTATTAAACTGCGTGTCCACTTGTCTGAACAACACAGCCAAGAGTATGAACCAATTTCGGTGCAATATTGCGAGGATGAAGTTCACTAGAGCGACGTCGTCTACTTGTAGATTTACTTGAGTACAATGAATACCTACTGCATTCTGAATATTATTTAACTATGTTAATAATTTTTAACTAGGACTATTCTAGACCTAGTAATTCCAGTTTCTAACCCGTGTCTAAGTCAAGATACCCCACCAGATACACCAGCAGTATGCAGATTCAGGCCCGAGATTTCTTGGTCACAGATGGTGCACCAGCTCTGTTTTCAAATTAGTTTGAAAGTCTAATTACATTTATGAACATATAAACCAATATACCAGTGATATAAATAATCGATCCGTACTTGACGATTGGGGCGAGCGCACCTGTTGGTGGTGTTAGCTGTAGCCGGAACCATGAATTATTTATGAGTTGTCTGGTATCGCCTATTTCCGCTCATGAGTTCCTCGTCAATGACAACATCCGAACCGTGTTCCATGCCTCAAGTAGGTACTGTCAAGCTCACGCCAACACGCATTTGATCGCCTGATCAAGATTAATAGAATTATATGGCGTTGACAAAATGAGATCATACTGCACCATTCATGACTCTCTCCATTCTCACAATTTGCTTATCAAGATCATCCCAGGGCCTAACATGTCCAGCGCTATGATCCAGTGCTTGCATTGGTCTTATCGGGTCAACGAATCCTTTCTACATCGTGTTTTCATTTCGACAACGCGGCGTGACCATTTGTGAACGCGATATTGATAGGTGTTCCTTACGCGTGCATTCTATTCGTGACATTTGTTTCTCAACACATATAGCTCCTCCACAGTGGGGCATAAGGATTAGAAAGCTGAACATCATTTTTGTATCATTGGCTACATTATTTTGACGGGATTATCATACATCATTATCTGTCATCACACGTTTATCCCCTGAAAAACGCCAAATTTTGCATACTTTTATTCTGGGAATGGGCTAGGAATGCACTATTCACACATACAGGTTATATAGAAATTTAACGTATCAAGTAACTAATGGTTAAGATATGTACTATAGTGCCTAGATTTACTTCTAATCTAGCTAGGTATATTTATTAAGTTATATGAAAATTCCGCACACCGCAGTACAATTTCACAAGCAAAGATTGGTTTTAGGTACGTCAAAAGCATCACAAAACCGCTGGTGTCGATATTTCGTGAGCCATAATTCCATAACGTTTTCGAGCTGCTAGATCCCAGCTTGAGAATAATATTTTAGCTACGAATAATATTCTAAGCTAAAATTGATGAGAAGATTTTCCCAAATTACTTGAATACGCTCACCTTATATAGGTACCACTGTGTTAGAAGTTGATCTATAAACAAAATAAAGCAAGCAGAAAATTATAAACACATACTTTTTTTTTATATTATGCAATATCTTTCAATCTTTAACTGACCGTTTAAGACATTCCATTCCATAATTATATCATAATAATTACTATTCATTAAATCATTATACACAATGGTAGGTTTTTTTTTTCATTTTCGGTGACTCAATGAACAATGTGGAAAATGCGGTACTGATTTCACTGTATTCTCGTATTATTGGGATTCTCGTCTATGGTAGTCGACGCGAACCGTTCAATGAAGGATGTGACCAAAAAATCGCATAGGAAAAAATTAGCGACCCATTAAAACGGTTTTAAGTGCAAAATTGAGAAGTCTCTGTCTATTCAAGTTCAGTTGAATCGTAATTTATCTCACCGCAGAACATACCCCAGAAGAGTGGGATTGCTATGGGTTGATTATGGGATGACTACTAGTGGGATGACCATGGGTAGCCACATTTCCAGCCACACACACTTCCATAAAAGAAACACTTTCATTGCTTCAGGGACACTATTAAGCTTTGATTGCTAGTTTCTGTGCCATTCGCGCTCTTTCGTAGGATGTTGCACCGATTGTGAAATTTGGGGCCTTCTCACTCCCCGCTGGGTGTGTTTATTCAAATCGAAAATTTTCTCTTTTCTCGAAGATGCTCGCCGTCTAATGACTAATACATGGAAATATTCCTTCTTGTTGTACCGCTGTATATCGTATTTCTGACCGCTGACCTCCATCGAGAACCTCATTAGGGATGCGAAGATCGAGGGAAGAACAGGCGGTCAAGAGATCTCGAGTCCCACCTCTAGCTTTCTACGATCCAGGTGGACTTGGGGTTGGGTGGATGGAAGTGACAAGCCGTTTAATCGTGTAATGTACACCCGGCTCTCGAGTGGAGTTTGTCGTAGCATTAAAAGCTAACAGGTATCCGGCGCGTTTCTCCGCATAAATTCGTGTTGAATAGACATAAGAATTTAGACGGTTGTTGAGGTTGTGGGTAGTAGAAAACGTAGCAGGGGCGTGGAAGGAACACCAGGAAGGGTTCGATGCCATTTCACGCAAAACGAATAACTAGTGAAATTTTTCGAATATACCCAAGGAACACGAAAATCGTTAGCAAATCTCCAGTTAGGATCTTAGAAGCATATTGTAATTGAAGCGTTTGCTATCAAAACCAGCTCATTCCATATTTTTCTGAAATCCACTTTTGTGCATATTTTGAAAGTGTAGAGGGTCCTTCATAACCTGGCGAAGGGATGTAGCTCAAATCCAGCTCACACCTACCCAAAACTAGATGAAAAGGTTTGTCCTCTGGATCAAATCCAGCTCATTCGAAGCTTTTGCCATCTCCCACGAGCCTTCTTTTTCCTTTTTCTCCTTGCTTTCTGCATTTTACTCGTATTTGCAATGTGGTTTTTCTTTGATAAATTTAAAAAAAAAACATTCTGTTCCATTTGGCATTGCGATTTATGACATTGTACCAAAGGTTATGTCTCAACTGTGAAATCTCAGATCATTTGAAAAATTTAAGTGGATGTCATTCATTTAAAACTCGTAAAGACACAAATATTAACTGGTAAACTGGAAAAACCCAATTTCACACAACTTAATTGCACAAAAAAACTGAAAAAATCGTGAAAAATCGTGTTTTTGCATCAAAATCAGCTCATTTCCACCTAAGTAGTGTAATTACGCCCAAGGTAATAAACCTGCAATGAAAATGAAAAACTAATCAAATTCTAGGCGGTTATACCTAGGTACCTACAATTTAAAATTTCAAAAAAATTAAGCTTTAGAACTCTGGACGTGAGAAGTTTTCGGTCTCTCCTGTAAAATTTCCAAAAATGGATTCAGCTGGTTTTGATAGCAAACGCCTGAATTCCGAGTTGATAGAACAGAACACATAGGAATAACGACCATGAACAGATTAATCTAAAGTAGCCGTATTCAGCAGCTCAACATTAGATACTACTTCTGCATAGAGAGTGAAAATAGCATCCGCTTGTGTAAAGACAAAACACCCTTGTATGTTGGTTGATATAGCAAATTGTCGAAATCAACAGAACGTGTGAGTACTGTTTCGAATTAGTAATGGGCCCAAGATTGAATGAAAGGGGTTTCTCAAGGCGGAAGTTCATCAGGATCGCCGAACTTGTTTTTCCACAGGATACCCTTATAGGCACCTACAGCACCAACCCCAGGAGAAAACGGGAACTGCCTCCGAACGCCTGGTGATCTCAGGCCTTGATTAGGTGAACAGGTCTCCGGTCCATCAGGAAGTGGGGAGAGCAGGTCTGTAAAGTCCAGAATTCCTGGAAGTGGGGGTACGTACTTGGGATGGGGAGATGTGTCTATCGTCTCCCGAGTATGAACGAACGAACACACCGTTATTCCCAAAATACTAGCGCCCCCGGAGGGACTTAAAACGTTCGTCGGTCAAGGGCGCGGCAGAGATAATTCAAGGCCCTAATTCAGCCCGATCCATCTCCTGACCCTCTGTCCGAATATCGGTCAACAAGTATCCTTGTTTCTCTTGGTTCATTACTTTGGAGAATATTTATTAAACCATTGGAATCGACCTTTAAAAAAATTGTAGGAAAAGTGGTTTGCGTGCCAACATACGTAGAATCAGAAAATCTAATAAGGCTGAAAATTGTTCAACGACATTACATTGTTTTCTGTATAGGTAGATCCCTCTTTCGTCCCATAACCATACGAAATAATTAGAGTTATGAGTTGAAATATTGTGTCGTTGGGGAAGGTGGCCAGAAGCAGGACCGGGTTTAAGCATAGGCGGCACCAAAAACGGGCCCGCACCACAATTAAAATTACAAAATAATGTCACTTTCAGGCCAAACAATAGAGAATATTTGGCGCAAATATCCTTAAAATTCACCATTTTGCACCTAATTTTTCAAATTTTCCCGGGGGAGGGCCCCCGGACCACTCAAACTACGAGCCCAGGGCCCGCACCACTGGTGTTATTTGTTAAATCCGGCCTGGCCAGACGTTGTTTTTGAGTGAGGGACGAGTGCTAAACTAGCTCAGTAATGGTCTCTTCCAGTTTTGCAATAAAATGTGAGGTAAAATATTGTGCGTTCGTTCGAGAAATAGTGAAGAGTGAGAGTCGGTAACTAGCTCAGTGAACGACTCACATAAAATATTACGAAATAAATCGAAAACCCTCAGAAGAGGGGTTGATAGCAAAAACCCCACTAGTCAAGAACTCGGAAAATGTGTTAAAGCCACTATCGTTTATGGCATTCCACACATGGTTACGTAATCAATTTTGTCAAAAACCCCATTGGATTGTCTGGCTCTATAAATCATTGAAAATACGGCGATTCGGCAAAAACCCCAGAAGTCAGGAGCGTTTCAAGCAATTTTTCACTTTCCTGAAAATTGGGTTCTGTGATTAGTGGGGTTTTGCTATCAACCCCTCAATTGATTACCTATTTTATGAACCGAAAATTCGGCGAGCAAAGTAGAAATAACTAAATTTCAATTCAGATACATACGTCTTAATATGGAAAGGAAATTTCGAATGAAGCCGCCCAAAATTTTAAACTTTTAAATCGTCATACTTGGCTAATTGTAAATGGAGCAGTAGGTACAGTTTTTGGTTCAAATTTTAATGGATCCTAGTTAAGACCTTTTTTAAGACCTGTAATTTGTAGGAAGGTGTGTTCTTCAATGGGGGCATGAGTACAAATACATCAAGTACATCAAGCCCTAGAGAAACTGAAACGATTGCTTGAAGTTGATCATCTGGTGAGATAAGTTACTATTACAAGTTATTATTCATCCATCGATCTTGATCAAACATGACTTCCATGACTGGGTATCAATGGATAGACGCCCATTTATTTTAAGAGATTCATCAGATAACTTCCAGGGGGAAAAATAAGAAGAATCGATTCTCCCAGGCCGGTCGTTAACATCATGGATGCTCGTTATTATAAGCACCAGTAAATAACAGGCAGCGCCCGAGGGTAAGTATCAATAAAAACCTCTTCATTTGCCAAGGGCAGGGTTTCATAAGTTGAGAGGCATCCTCGTCGTCCGGCTGTCCAAATATCGGTCAGCAGGTCTCGTTGACTCTTCGGGACGATTGGAACGGCCTAAGGGTTTTAATGTGAATCCTTTATGCTTTCGGATACCGTATTACTGCGACCCCAATCCACCGTGTAAATGTGAGAAAGTGGAATAATAAAACGGGCGTATTGGAAGCAAATTGCTCTGCAAACTGAATTTTTTTAATAGTTGATTGGTATTTTTCCCATAACTTCTAAGGCCAGGCTTGATATTCAAGTTGCGGTAGGTACTCCCTGAGTTAAGTGGACGCCTTGGCATATCAAGCGAGAAGGTATAGGAATGATACCAGTTTCTAGAGAACAATCATCTAGTACTTTTTTTAAGTTCTACTCAAGATACTAAGTTGCATCAATTAAGCAGTAACCTCCCTATCAGGAGTCAAATATAAATAACGAAATTGCTGCCTCACTGCTTTTGGTTATTATCTTCAATAATGAACCATTAAAATCACCAAAGAAAAAACGACAAAAATAATCCCCCACCGTTTAACCAGCTGTTTGTTCAGAATGAGGACATGTCGGGTCAATGTTCATACTGGCTCAGCTGATTGGATCAGCACATGGTTTTAAGATATTGAGTTGATTAACAATAATGTATAGTAATTATTACTAATAATGAATAATAATACTGGTACATCATTCTTGTCGCGAATTTTCGAAGAAAAGGATGCGGTCCAAAATTTTTGAAACTCGAATTTCCGAAAAATCCGTTTCAGACCATCATGAATTCACTGGCGAAAGACACCAAAATCATATGCATAAAAATATTTATATAGGTAGGTACATGTTGATGTGTTTTTCATTCCTCGATAAGAATTAAGATTAAAAGTTCCAATTTGCACAGAAAATCTATCTTGGCAGTAATTACAATTATTGAAAGGCAGAATCGGGCTACTCTAAGGGGGGGGGGGGGTTAGGGGTAAAATTGCCCATTAATTCCCAAAATGAAACAGTCTGACAAGTGACCTTACAGGTTATTTTACGCTGACAACGGAATGAGATATCGCAATTCTGAGTTCACCATCGTGTTCAGCGTTGGGAAATCCATAAACTGAGGTGTTACTCGGCATAAAATCGAGACAACGTTTATCATAAAACCAGTAAAATCGGACATTTTACATTAAACTAGTTGTTTCTTCGAAAATTTGCTCTTATAGCTATGCTGCATGACTGTGGATTGTATAAGTGATTGCCAACGGAGGTAGGTAGAATTATATTGATACAGATCATTTCCAATGGATTTAATATCTCTGTAAACGTTTCATCTATCATTAAATGATTTTAGTGATCTCGACAGAAGGGTGATTTTCACAAAGAAGATAATAAACCGTTGTGTCAAGAATTTTCAGGGTTTTTTGGCGTTGAAGTACTTTTGACATTCGTATCAAATTGTTATTTTTCGTGCGGATATAACCTAAAATGTTAAATAATTACTAGGATGATTAGGACAAATTGATGATGGTGCACTTCAAAATAATTTATACAACTTAACGAGGTAGAAACCTGGCAAGATAATCAGAACTCCCATACAATGCCGATTATCCTTTCTTCGGTTATGAGCAAGAGCGCAAAAGAAAGGTTATTTTTGTGAAAGGCGTATGGTATGATGTTACCCCAACGTATCAGAGCTAGACTGGGTACTTCCCCTGGGTACATACCTTTTAATTGCCCAAGGAAAAAAATCTCATCCTCCCACCATCCTTTTCGACATAACATTTTGGAAGCATTTCGTAGCATTACAGGACTATCTGATATTATGTGAATGGTAATTTCTACCAACTATGTGAATAATTCACATAGTTGGTAGAAATTACCATTCACATAATATCAGATAGTCCTGTAATGCTACGAAATGCTTCCAAAATGTTATGTCGAAAAGGATGGTGGGAGGATGAGATTTTTTTCCTTGGGCAATTAAAAGGTATGTACCCAGGGGAAGTACCCAGTCTAGCTCTGATACGTTGGGGTAACATCATACCATACGCCTTTCACAAAAATAACCTTTCTTTTGCGCTCTTGCTCATAACCGAAGAAAGGATAATCGGCATTATTCTTCGGCAAGAATTGATATTAAATAAATTTTATTCCATCTTGATATCGGAACCGGTCGTGTTTCCGATATTCTTCCTTCGACAATTCCGCTCTATAAACTGGCCAGAGCTAGAACTCGTTCCTACAAGCTGGTTGAGTCCAATAGGTGTAGGTCATGCATCTCATGCGAAAGAACGATCTTTGTTTATATAGTTCAAACACCTCTCAGTAGTTATTCAAATCCCACTTACGCGTCTTGTAATGTTAAGTGTAAATATCTTCCAAAAAGCAGTGCAATCACCACCATCTCAAGATTGCTATAAGATCGCGATAATCCCTATAAGATCGCGATAATCCCTATAACACAAGATAATATCCTTCAATTTCCACATATTATACCACTGGATAACTTAACCATTGCTGATACTTCTACATAATATATTATAGATAGATATCAGTAGTTCAACGTAAAGTGGTTGCTCTAAGGTATGACACCTAAGCACCATTGCATAGTTTCAAACGACCTGCAAGGCACCCTGTTCTTTTGCTGTATAATGTACGAGTAATTGTCACATTTATTCTGCAAAATACCGTTCAAGCGCAGATCAATAAGCCAACAATGTGTAAAATATCCTGAGTAGACCCACGAAGATAAGACTCGGTTGATGACTTCAGAAGGTTCGTAGCGACTCTGCGACAACAAGGTCATAAGGTCCCTGCAGCCAATGCTGACGCATTTCTCCTATAGCACTTTTCGCAATCAACTTGACGTTCATGGAATTATGTAAAGTACCACAAAACGTTCCTCAATTGTGCTGCGTCCATCCACCCAAAAGCTATAATTCCTTACGACACCGTACATTGTAGTGACGTTTGTAGGGTTGAAGTCCAGGAATGTAAATTGGTAAATTTATTATGTACTAGAGCACAGACGGATCTATTGACATTTAACCTAAATGTCGCCGTTGAGTGTGATGTCACATTCAGCATTTTCGCTCTAAATCAGAAGCAAAACGACGTTGCCGAGCCTCACTTTCCCTTTGGATTTGTTTCTCAAAGTAGTGAAAGGTTTTTCCAGCCGACTACGCACCGCTAATAACGTCTATGATGATTTACAGCTCATTTGCAACGCGGGCTGCAGGACGACCGCCCTAGTTGCGTTCACAGAGCACTTCTGCCGGGGGGTGGCGTAACGTTGTTGAGTCTTTTATGCCCGACCTAGAGTAATAAGCAAACATAAACCATAAGAACCGATTGGGGATCAATCACAAGAAGGTTAAAACATCGTAAAATGGAAATTCACGTCCACATCTGACCCGTAGCGATTATGGTGTAAGCGGTTGCCAGAACATTTTGTATATTTTAGGAAGCTGAGGCAGTAGATAGGCAATTTTTGAACTGAATTGTGGTTAGAAAAATGTACGGAAATGTACAGGTCATCAATAAATTATATTGCCTACTATGATATTCGATATATTTTCAACTAGGTATAATTTTGTTGATCAACAAAATACTGCTGACGAAGTACATGTTAGCATTCTTCTTCAGTCGTATTCATCTTGCTGTACAACTGTATTTAATTTCCGGTTATTATGGTCATTGGTTTCTTAGAACGTTTGATCATCAGAAATTGGGAAGCGATCCTCGGGAGAGTCTTAGTTCAATGAAGCGGATCTGAGATCCTTGAAGTTCATATATCTCGCATCTACCGACTTTAGCGGTTGTTATTGGAAAGAGGGCTTGTAGGAGGTACTTACATCGCTGGGTAGGTGGCACTTATCCCAGGTATATACCCATCAACTGCCGGTGGTTTTGGAACGTTAGTAGTCATCTAAGTAGCCAATCGTGCTCCTTTTGAAGTCATCCGACATTACCTACAAGCGTTTGATTGATTGACAAACACATTAGTTTTTCGCGGGTTTCGTGTTCGCACGATCTCAATCGCTTTCTATTCCTACTGCATTCACATGTCTTATTTTAACAGCTAAGTGTAATTTTAATATTATTCCAGTTTTATCAATAATACTCTTCCAATCTCGTCGAATTTTACTGGTCTCCATGCTATGTCAAGGCTCCCTCAAACCCAATGTCAACAGTGTTGTCTAGACATTTGAATATTTCACCTCTTATTCTTTCACATTTTAATTTCAAAAGTATTTTTTAATAAACGGATTTCACTTAGCCCATGCAGGCAAACTGAGGATGTCATGAAAACTGCCAATGACACATGGTGAAATATTTGTTCTGAGGGTGTACAAGTTAAGTGATGATTTTAGCGAATTTTCGAAGAAAAGGAAGCTATTGTTCTCGGTCCAAAATTTTTAAAACTCGAAATTACGCAAAATTTGTATACCAAAATCCGTTTCAGACCATCCTGAATTCACTGCCAAAAGACACAAAAAATCATATGTACCTATATATTTATGTATTTATGTATGTGGCATTCCAGACGATAACTCTCGATAGAATTGAGATAAAAAGTTCAAATTTGCACACAAAATCTGTCTTGGCAATCGACAGGCTAAGTTCGAAGATGGGCAGAATCGGGCCACTCTAAGGGGGGTGTAGGGGAGTTTTAAGGGGGGGGGGGGAATTACCCATGAAGTCCAAATTTGAAACAGTCTGACATGTAACACCTCATTTTAAAGTTTTTTTCATGCTGAACACGATGGTTCAGTCAGAATTGCGATATCTCATTTCATTCCCAAACTGGAGCATTTTGAAGATGAAGAAACGTGGTTTTACTTGAGATGCTTTTCGCGGTTCATCTGCTCTAATCTGATACCGGAAAGAGATATCACAATTCTGACTTCATCATCGTGTTCAGTTTTGAAAAAGCTATATCCTGAGGGGGGTTTTGGGGAGTTATGGGGGGGGGGAGGAGGGGCATTACCTACCCATCAATTCCCAAAATGAAACAGTATGACAAGTGACATCTCAATTTAAAGGTTTTTTTTAATGCTGAACACGATGGTGGGTTTTTTGGAATTTTAGGTATGAGGGGGGGGGGGATCACCCATAAAACATCACATTTTACATAAAAGCGGTTATTTCTTCTAAAATTCGCTCTTATAGCCATGCTGCATGACTGGAACTTTTTTAGTGACATCTCAGGGCAAGTGTAAACGTGTTATATCTAATTCAATTATAAAACAAAGTCTGATGCTGCATGAATATTATTCTCGTGTTCACCATTTACCATTTTGTATTTTTGGTTAAGTATCGTTAGAGAAGTAAGCCCTCCTTCCCATGTTGCTTGTTGGGTGTAATATAAAGAATGGAGAAGTTTCTAAGACTTGTTTGGTTAGGACGGGCTCAAAAATTGTATTATTCAGGTTCATGATACTGCCTCATTTATTTCCAAGAGTTGAACCCTCATCTAGAATCAAAACGTTTCCCGAGTCCCTTGGAAAATGGCATCCCCTTTCGGAAAGTGACCAGACACTTTAGGTGCACTTATTCATACGTTAGTCACCTTCATTACACTTATATAATTCATTTCACTGATAATAATAATTGTAATGATAATTATTATCATTCATTATTCAATATTGTTTGTTGCAGGCTGTCAGTTCTACCCATTGGGCGAGTATCTGAGGTTTGTTCGAGTACCCGAGTCCCTACCAGTAGGAGACGAAGTTCTGTTGGTCGAAGTTCACCCACGAAAAAACCTCACAATCCAAGCTGTTGACGCTGTAAGTTTTTAAAATAAGTACTTATCGTCTATTTTTTGATCGCAATTTTATTTATTTTTTTTTTTTAATTATTTATTTGTGTTACAACTGTATCACAAATCTCTGTAACACAATACGTATAATATATTATACGTATAATATATATATACCTACCTAATTACAGTATTACTTGTGCAACCCCACGTGGAACTACTTTTTTCACTGCAAACTGTTAATAGACCATTTTTGACTAAAATACGCTATTGCAATCAATGACTTCGAAATATTTAGTACGCAATTTATTCAATGCAAACCTGTTTTTGTGGTATAATAATTATACCATAATTATTATGTACCTACACGTAATTATGACCAAATAATCCATCTGTAATTAATTACGTGACTTACATACAAGGATCCTTCCAAAAATTTAGAATCCTTAACAATAGCGTATTTTTACCGAAAATTCGCTAAACCGTGCAGCTTTTGGATTTGCGCCCTATTGATATTTCGAGTCTTACATGGGACTTATATAGATTTCGAGTCCTACATACATTCATGAACTAATATTGAAATTTTCCCCCACATTTGCAGAAAGAGGATGCCCATTTCTTCAGATATAAGACTGTCAACCGAACGCACATCTCGTTGCGGTTGGCGCAGTCACTGGAAAATCTAGTGGACAACCCGATACCGCAGAACGTGCTGAAGTTCCGCCTCGTCTGCGATTATCAAGAGGGTGACGACACGGTATGTTTTGAATTATGCTGCGAATTCAATAGAATATGTTTAGCTTTGTCCATTGACGTTGTGACTTCATTGATAGGCTCCCTCTTTACGGATGAGAATCTGGTAGCACCTTGTGGTGGAAACATGGTGTTATGGGGCCCCTGACATTTATTACAGGATAGCTTCATAACAAAGTGCTGAAACTTGAATTTATTATCAAGGGATTCGAATATACCAAAGTAGCAAGCAATTAATCTTCAGCATAAGTTCTTTTCTCCAACTTAAATACTAAAAGTGTAATGATAAAAATGATGATGTTAGAAAAATCCACACTCATTCAACATGCCTATAAGAGTGATTTTTCAAAGAAATAACTTTCTGAAAATTCATTTTCGGGGAATGTTTTCTCAACTTTACCATACAAAATTAAAACAGGAGTAGTTTTACACAAAGTAAAATTTGGCGTGGAAGGGGAAAACCAAAAATGTTTTGAGTACCTACCAGAAGAGTATTGGATACGTAACAATCTATAAAATCCACAGTCATGCAGCATGGCTACAAGAGCGAATTTTTGAAGAAGCAAGTTCTCTCCATTTTACTGGTTTTATAATAAATGTTGTCTCCATTTTTTGCCGAGTAACACCTCAGCTTATAGATTTTGCATCGCTGAACACGGTGGTGAAGTCAAGTAACAACCACGTATCTTTATCTTCGTACTGATTAGTGGTGGGGAAGAAATTAGGTAATAATCATTTGGAAACCTAATTCAGACGATCGAGACCTGGTTGAACTGTGTAAGTAACTGCATAATCAATTCTACATGGAAAGAAAACGCAATCTCAACAAATGCGCACGAAATGAAATAGATTGCTACTGAAACGTATATTTTATTCTGATTGGATACCGATAAAAATTATCCCAATGATTTGAAAGCTCACACCTTCATTATTTATAAGGCATTTAGTAAAATTGTAGGATCGACACTTGTATGGGAGGATGGTTAGGAAATTACAAACAAGTAAATTGGTCGCGGACGAGTAGATTATGGTAATTATACTCGTAGTTCCGCACAAACTAAATGGTGTCTCATCACACGACCCTGCGGACCAGCTTTCTCGATTTCTTCTGAGATTTATGCCTTTTCCGTCTAGAATGGTTTATTAGGTATCGCGAAGTCGATTTGGGCCAAATACTCCGGTGCAAGTCCCATTTCCGGAAGGCTTCCCATCTGGGTCACCAGCAGTTTTCCTAATCCAGTAATAATTAGGTATGGTAATGCATTTAATCGAGTGAATAATGTACGGAGATGTCACTGGTTCGATAAAACAAGCTTACCTACCTTACCGACACAAAGCCTGCAGATAGGCCTACACTTCCACCTCTGCTCCCAAGTTCCTCATGAATAAAGCCGAGGCTTATTATCGTGGCCATTAGAGCGCTTAGTTCTAACTGTTTGGAGCATGTCCGTGAAGGCTTGACTTGACGCTGACAAGTTTTGGTGCATTCTTAGCAATTATATAGTATAAACGGATTCAATTAGAGAACCAGTTACGGGTATATACGTTTCATGTTGTCTTCAACACCCGATCCTACACCCGTTTCCATTAAGAAAGCATGACACCTGACCGTAATAATTGATCCACCGATTCAACGATAAGTGGAGATAAATACATTCATAACATGACATTCATGAAATATTATAATAATATTATAATATTATTCATACTTTCAAGTATCTTCGCTCTCAAAACTTCAACAAAATTTGCTTTACTCCACTAACTACTTATATTACCTAGTCGACCTCTATAATGATGGGAGACGAATTTCTATAGTTTTTTTTTGAGGAGAGGGTGGGAGCCCTTTTGGTGAGTAATGGGACAGATTTTGTTTTAATTCGATTTTTGGAATCTAGGTATCTTGAAACGTAAACCCTCCAATTGTCGGGTGGGGGGGGGGATTTTTTTTCTTGGGTGATTCCAAGCAATAAATCAAAACTATATTAATCAAACAATAAAATCAAAACACTTTGTGCAACTGATTGTGGGGTAAAGGCCATCGGCCCAAAACCTCCTACAAGAATCGTCGTCCGTCTACCAAACAATTTGACTTCCCTTTCTAGATTGTATGAGTTGATTCAAGATTTTTAAATTAACATTTCTTTCAACTTATACACGTACTTGGATATTATTCATTTAAACATAGATGCTCGTGAGAATGTCTTCACACATTAGGTACTGGGGTTTTCTTATCGAACATATACCGGTTCGTAGCAGTATATAACATCCCCCCAAAAAACACTCCGTGTAAAAATTACCCCGCCTCGCAAATATCAATCTTCAGAGGCCGGAAAAAGTTATGATATCCACTTTCCCCGCCCTCCCTTTTCCTCATTAAGGAGCTAAGTATAATGAAAAGCTTAACCACTTCACAAGCACCGTACCCCTTTCGAAATCTCCCCTTGACGCTATCGCGAGACGTTTTTATTACTTCCACAAGCAACTAGGTAATACTTGGTTGGGTTGCTGTGGAAATGTGAGATGAATGATGTGCCGCTTCTTTCAGCCTCCAAACTGTGAGTCAATTCGCAAATATCGTTGTTGGTGGGAACTCTGCCTGGTATTCAAGTAAAAGTGGTGGGTGGATCCAATCGCCAACAGATATGGAGGCAAAATATTTGAGAGTCTATAGAGATCATATCCCGGGTAGAATCGCAAATGTTGACTATGTGGAGGACAAGAATACTTTTAGCTGTCGTAAATGATTACAATGCGCGTAGAGCACTCGCGATATTCAATATCTTCATTTACTTCGGGTTTTCAACAACAAAAATATGAAGGGTTTCTCTTTTAGGTTTTTTTCTTCTTGAAAAAAATTGAAATTATAGTCGGAAACGCTTACATTAAAGATGATGAAGGTCCCCTTTAATTTACCCTGATTGGTAGGAAGTACTGTTCGTGTTAGATTTACGTCACAAGAAATGGTGCAATAAAGGTCTTTCAACAACCGATCATGAACATGAAATTACCACGTCAAAGGCCGTAAGATGTAAGTTTGGTCAAGGTGAAGGGCTGTCAATAAATAACTCGAACACCGTATGAAATAATAAGAAAAAAACTCACAATTCCGTAGGTGTAACTTTTTGACCAAACCGCACGTTTCACCGATTAATCGGATGAGGTAACTGGACGAGAAAGCCGGTGGCCTTAGGGGCAGTTCGGGGTCCAGAGGGGCAGCTTCCCGGGTGAAAACCCCGCAGAAGGTAAAACACGTCTGGGCCCGCGCTTCCTTGTCCTTGCGCCTTGAACTTGACGAAATTTCGTTACATAACGATTTCTCTTTAACGGTGTGGGCTTAAATCACAGATGTTGATATGGGACCTTAAGTCATCACGTGCGACGTGCGTATTAAATCGCCCTCGTTAATTTTCAATGATGCAATTGATACTGATGAGCCACACGGTTTAGTTCATATTCTTTAGATGTATAGATATGAACGCTGAAAATTTATTATATGTATGGATAAGAATGCTGAAAATTCTTCCATGATTGTTCATTATTTTTCCTTCTAGGGCACTGATTACCTACTTTACCTACTTGTAACTCCCAAAGCTACACGAAATTATAGTACCTAATCATGTATAAATACGAAATATAATAATGTTTATTATTCGTTTCTTTGAGTATGTAGCTTACTTTGGTAATCATCAACAAGTGCCTAGAAGAGCTAATATATTAAAGTTCCAAACGGTCGAAAACTGGGCCAATTTATATATATAATGTCGAGTTTCTTGTATTGAGATACCTATCGCCGACGTGAGTAGGCACAAGTAAAAACCCAAAAATTATATTAGTTAATATTAAATGATTCACTGGGCTAGTTACCAACTCCACTCTCCCCATTCATTCGGAGGTGACGTTGACACTCATCTAAAAACTATTTTAGCTCAAAACTTTCAGCTATTTCCTATAATAATGGGATTCACAAGGATGGTATACACAGATCTGTCATCTATACAAAAGATAATAAACCATAATAATTTCATTTTTGAAAAAATAATAGGTACTTAGATCAAAAACCTGCCTGTACCACTGTTCAGACCGAAGTATGTCAAGGATCTCAAATAATTTCATTCTTGATCGCCTCCTGATTTTTCAAGTCTATCTAGGCAATCAATTTTTAAGATTGGATTATAAACAATCCTATCCCAATTTTCACGATCTCTGATCATCTTTATTGTCACAATTCCTAGCGGGGTACTACCCATATTTTCTTCCAACGCCACACGTTATCTAGCCTAAATTTAATAGCATGCACTAAACTTGGAAAATATGGTTATAGTAAGTATTGGTTTCCGAACTTGTACTCATCGCAAACTTTTTTTTTTAAATCATTTTATTTGGTATAGGCATAAATCCATTCATTCAACCATATAGATACAAATAATTATTTAATTTTTTAGACAATGTTTACAATCAGTAGGTAAGGCACTTCTGATAAATTAACGTTTATCTTTGTGATATAATCATATACGGCCTCATAAATGTTTACATTCTCCAAACTAATCACATGGCTCATGTCGAAGGGCTGTTGAATGTCTTTTTCCCTTGAGATTGTAGAGAAAAGGAAGTCTGTTGGCGTTTTATACTGAGGACAGAGGGTATGCTCCAAGGTGTCTACCCCTTCAGAGCAGGCTCGACAACTAGGGCTTTGGGCTCTTCTAATCATATGGAGGTACTCATTCGTTAGACAGTGGCCAGTTCGGATCCGCCCTATTGTTTTATAATACTTTCTTGGCTTACTGGTATTTATTTCTAAGAACCATGTGTGGAAGGACTTTTTAACCACGCTGAACATGAATGTATAGCTTCGTCCTTTGGGGTATGTAGTGTGGTAATTTTGGCATTCTTTTGTATGGTGCTTTCTGATGCTCCAGTATAGATCGGTAAATGGAAATATCCGAATAGGGACTTTAGAGGCAAATCGGTCGCTCGTTTAGCAGCCGTGTCTACTATTCCGTTCCCACGTATGCCAATGTGGCCCTTAATCCACATGAAGTGTACCCGTGTTCCTTTTGAACGTAAGTTGTCAATTTGTCGGAGGATATCAGCTTCTAGTTAGGATACTTTGGACATTATGTTGATGTTTTTTAGTTTAATTTGAGCACTTTGCGAATCCGAGATGATGATCACATGCGGTGCACTATTAACATCCTCGCCAGCATATAAGAGCCCTTGAAGTATGGCGTATAGCTCTACGAAATAAACTGAGCTTTTGTCCCAAAGTCGGAAGCCTTTCTGAACGTTTGCTGTTGAGTCATAAAAGGCACAGCCTACTTTAGATTATATCATCAGTGTATATATATCTTCCATCTGGCCATTTCTCCCGGAGGGTGGCCACGAGTTTGGGTCTCGTACACCATTCTGGTTCTGTGCGTATTGTAATATTTGATGGATTCAGGAATGTAGCAAAGGGTAACGAATACCTTTCTGGTTGTGCCGAAGAGGCTAGCCAGGGAACCTCCATCTGAATGGCAAGAAAACTGGTGCAACGTGGTGGTGCCACCTTTTTTGTCCAATATCGTTCCGTTAGCATACTAATGGTCAACTGTCTAATCGAAGAAAATCCATCGGCATTCCTTCCATATAGTGACGCTAAATAGCGATCTGCTAACATGCCCCTTCGTTGCTCGAGGTAACTCCGCCGCCTCGGCGAGAAGCGCATTTATTGGGGTAGATTTTAGTGCCCCAATTGATGTACGAAGACTTTTGTATTGAATGCGGTCCAACGATACAAGGGTTGTTTTACGTGCAGCACCATAAAATAATCGACCCATAATCGACAATACTCCGGATAGTTGCTCGATAAAATCGCAGTGCTATAGTGGGGTCGCAAACTTCCTACCTCGCATTAGGCAAACTCGTCTTGGCCGCGCTTTCTTTGTCCTTGAGCTTGGAACTGGACGAAATTCTATTGCATAACGCTTCTCTTCCAACGTAGGTAGTAAGTACTCTGACATCCGTCCATAAACTAACATTTCGTTTGACAAGATTTTTTCTTATTCACGCCACTACCAAAACCGACCTTAATCATTTAAATAAGGAGTCCGGTGAACAAGTCACCATAATATGTTCAAGTTTCTTCAAGTAGATATTATCTTCTTGAAGAAACTTGAATAGGTACCTAACTTCCACTGCTAATATTTGGCTATGCAACATGCACAAGCAAACCCACATTGAAGTTCCTAGCTTTTGGGAAATGATAATATTATGCTCAAAACTTAACCTCGGATATTATGATTAGCTTATTATGATATGCCCAAAGATTAGATTTCTTGTCTGGTTTATTCGACCGATGAATCAATGAGTATCTTAACAGTTTGTTTGGTTAAATCAACAGATTTCCGTTGCATAATATTATTATTCATAACTTCTGTTTAATGATTATTTTTCAGATAAACAATTACCTGTCGGCCACTGTGTACGTGGAGGATGTTAATGACCACGGTCCTGTCTTCGTTGACGCGCCTTATCATGTAAACGTCGATGAGCTCACGCCTACAGGTAAATCATAAATAATATTTAAGGCATACCTATATTATATGCCTTACATTCTGAAAAATAATTTTTTTTTTTTTTGGATGAATAATAAACAACAAACCAAGTTTTGGGAAAACGAAATCACAAGTTAACCCTTCAATATTGGTGGATTAATCCTGAACGTTCCCCACAGTTTGCAAAGAAGACTCTTGAGTTGTTGTTGCTTTGGTGCTTTTTGGATCTAAGAAGTGATTGTTTCGTTCTAAATTCTGTATTTTTAAGGATGAATTCATAATATGATTATATTATGTTGAAAATTTATTTCCAATAAATAATGCATTTTAAATGTGAAAATATATACACGGGAGATCTCAAAACATGTTCTGCAGAGTTGAGTTTTTGTTTGTTGAAGTCCTTTGAATCTTTTGGTGTCTACAATCATGGCAGGCTCTGTCCGTGACAAGGCCGTTACTTTCATAGAATTCGAGCAATAGTGCGGCGTGAGACGACGCCCCAACTATACACTTGTATATTATTACGTCACCTTGTTAACTCATCAACATCATTCTGGAGCAAACAACTAAACAATCTCCTGTTTGAAATGGCTCTAATTCGATCTCACGTAATGTTTAGGTAGTCTACTCGAGTGGACTTTCCATGATATTTCATAGATAAGTACCTGGTTAGTGTAATATGTTGTTGTCATGATTTAGATTATAATTATGGTATTGGAAGCCTGAACTTGTCATTATGAAACTACTAGTGAAATGAAGTTGCACAACCCTTGTTCATATAAGGTACTACCTTCTGTAGACTAGGTAACTTCTTGTTGTCTCAGTTCAATGTACATACATGATGAGTAAAACACTTGAAGTACTAATTTTGGGAATTCCTACTTACAGACTTTGTATAAATACAAATACGTACTTACAGGTACATTTCTAGGTACCTAGATATTGTCGGATTTCTGGTTCTGTAATCTTTCAGTCGATGAAAATGCAATTAATTGACGACATTTTTCACATTTATTACACGATTTTTCACGAGAAAACTACCCAACTAATTCCACATCACTGGAAAATATTTATCTCTTTAGCGTTTGGAGAAGCCTTTTGTTGGGATACTGGTACGTGTATGTATACGGGGTCGAGTTTAGAAATAAAATTCTTACTTATTCCTTTCTTTTGTAAAGGGACAACCCTGCAAGGATCTGTACTAGTGTGCCAATTTTTCGTCGGTATGACCGTTCGGTTCAATGGTCCCTAAAAGAAAATTCTGTCTGCGAGCTTATACTATAGACAACCGAACTAGAATCTGCTAAGTCAATCGAATAATGAATGAAGGTCCCTAAAACTTCATTCATTATTCGATTGACTCAGCAGATTCTTGTTCGGTTGTCTATAGTATAAGCTCGCACACAGAATTTTCGTGATTGTGCGTATTCATGCAACGGATGCATGTTTCCTGCATACATTATACTCGCATATAGGATCTCCAACATCCTACAGATAGATTATAAGTCACTTTTAGAGAGAGTTATGCTGGATGTCATCGATATCCCTGTAACCGTCCAATTCATTATTCAAGGTGTGGTTTCAAGATACCTTGCCTTATAATGATTTTTAGAAAAAGATAATTGCATATAATAATATTATGTTGTATAATATATTAAATAGTATATTACATTCCTGGTTTCAGGACTCACTGTGTTCAGGGGTATCCAGGCCGTGGACATGGACAAACCCAACACCCCAAACTCAGAGATTGTGTACAGCCTCACTGGCGGTAACACCGGCAACAAGTTCTCCCTCGAAATGCAGGGCCACCGCCCTGCTCTTGTTCTAAAAAAACCCCTAGACTATGACACTGGAGATACCGATTTCAAGTTGATAGTTACCGCTTCTGTAAGTACCCTTTTCCTTTACCTCTTCTTTTTTAACATCCGGTATTTTCAGGGTTGGTTGAGGTTGGTGAACCCTCATGAACCTGAACCTTCCGTTCAGTCTAAAAGTTTCAAGAGTTCTGTGATTAGGTGTATATTTAGAGCCTCAAATATTTACTCTATATAAGCAGTAACATGTTGGTACCCCGCATCGTTGACTACATACTACTCGTATTTGGTCCGTCCAGTTTATGAATAGTTCTACACGACATCGAAAATTGCTGATAGTCTTCACCAAAGTATGTATATACTTCAACAGTATACGGTATAGTAATTCTTCAGTAAATAGATACCACAGTATTCGATAGTGAATAGTATTCTTAAATTACATATGTTATCTTAGAAGCTTCACAAAACGCTGAGCTAAATGAGACGTAAGAAGTATGAACTTGTCACGTCTTCACCTCAAAAGAATCTTAACGTTCTTCCCCCTACCTTCAATCTGTGATGTTGATATTTGTCATCGAGCCTGTGTGATACCCCTGGGTAAGAATCATGAGTACAAAGTTGGGAGCCACCGCCACCACTTGAGTGATCCCATACTCTCATTGAATGAGATAGCTAATAGACAAATTTTGTCGAAGAAATAGGTATTTTTGTATTGTATTCTTACTAGGTGCAGACCAATATTGAAATTGTATTGGCGAATACCAGACAATGTTGCTATCACACCTAATTTATGCGAAGAAAATTAATTTCAATAATTTCTTATCTGCATGCCTCTCTCTATTTTACAAAGAGCCTTAAAAGCGATCCAGGGAATCTTTGTAATTTAAAACACTTGAACGTGAACAAGACGTCTCCAAGCCCTAAAACATGATATGCATAACAATTATTTAAAGTTTCATCTTTCATATTTTAAAGTTTCATCTCCTATTATTATTGGATTAAAAATTGTTCAGAACTGAATTGAATAGAACTGTATATTGAAAGGCAAAGAATCCACTAGGTTTTCTGAATAATGAATACCAAATTTTTGAATTTCTGGTGGTCACAAACAAAAGTCAAACAACAGGCTCATCAGTAGGAACGGAGCTGGAAAACGGTGCATGGCTTAGAGGTTCACTGATCCCACGAAGTAGATTACTTACTTCGCCGCGCTGGGTCGATTCCTGGAGCAAGTTCCAGTCCCCTCGACGTGTTCTCCTGAGAAGGCTGCCACCGGCTAACGGATCTCCAGTCCAAGCGACTTCGGATCGCCGACGTGCAGCAATTACGTTCCTCGAATATTCACAATCATAAATCCGTCGCTTTCCTTCTTTTTCAAACTGAACTCGATCAAATTGATGGTCTTTTCAAGATGATGCCTTTTCCAGAGTGGAGTTTATACCGAGTTTTATAGCTTTCCCGCTTCCCCGTCATTCCTGATACAGTTAATTGGACGTTCATGGTCAACTATGGTCTGATGATATCGAAATATTTCAACACTATTAAGAAAGAAATTCTGAACTGTGCAGAGCTCAGCAGAAATGTGCATGCCACAACCTTCCTCTTGTAATTATCTAGCTTCATTCAACCTCTTTCATATAGAGGCACATACAGTTCAATGAAACCTACCCCGAATCGGCGTGTATTTAATTAATTCGAAATATTTAACCATTTACATAAGTCTTTTCTCATTCTGAGGAATCATCAGCCTATTGTCATATACCTTAAACTTGATATACCGAGGAGGCAAGTACTGCCTTCTTCTGCAGTGTTAATTCCACCTATATATTTATATATATTTTTTATATTTTACAAGTATAGTTTACCGTGGTGGAATTCACTCTGCAGAAGCAGTTAGTACAAGTACTACCTAGGTTTGCTTCCTCAGTATATTAAATTTTAGGTATATGACAATTGACTGATGATTCCACAGGATGAGAATTCTATTATAATATTTTATTACTTATATGGACTATAGTATAGTAGTGACCCGATGTATAATTGTTTTAAATTGTCTCTTAACTGCGGTAGGATCGAGGAACACCGCCTTGGAGTTCAACGGCAACAGTGAGCATCACGGTCAACGATAGTGACGATCTGAGCCCCAAATTCACCAAAGACGTGTACAAGACTCAAGTCGTCGAGTCGCATCCCATCACGGTGAGTTTTTCTCAATTTGTAATACACTATTACAGTAACAGGGGCCAAAAAGTGATTTACACCAATGAACAAATGAAAAGGCTTTTGAAAGGAATTAAGGATTAATGTTAAAATTAATTAAGGATTAATTAAATCCTTCTGAAACTTCTAAGGATATTATGACGTTTAAGTATTTTATTTTGGCATTTTAATTGCCGTTGGGGATTTGAGGCCCATTGTGTCGATCTAGAATGCGAAGAGTTTCGAAAACTTGACTGTTTAGTAATTTCATGTCATTTTGAGGGGTTCCTACAGAGCTGTGGAAAGATTGTGCTGTGATTAAGCAAAACGCCTCATCAATATTATATTGGGAGTAATTAGAATTGAGTAGGTTTACTATAATAGTAAACCTACTCAATTTTAATTACTCCCATTATAAACGTCTATTGGGCTGAAGCTGATTTAAATAATTGAGTATCTACTAAGAATTGAGTTCTAGAACTAACTTTGTATAGTAGCCATTCTATTTTAATGATTGAAGTAGCGCTCAATCAAATTTCAAAAGGTATACAAATTTTCAATGTTGAGTGCTTGCTGCAATTACACGTCTTGTCACGGATGGTTCGTAGGGACTACAGATATGATACCTTGATGTATCTTGGAAAATTGATTTGTTTGCAGATAAGGCATTTCTTGTAGTTAGTGCAAAACTGCACCCTTAGTATTGGGTCCTACTTTCGTCTATTGATGACATAATTCAGGTTGTTACGATAACATTACAATTGTTCAGAAAGTCCTAAACGAAACACAAATCCTTGACATTCCCTAATACGTGCTGTGTGTACATTCTAATGTGTAATTATTACCTTTTATTTCACCATCACACATATAAAGCACCTATTTTAATGTATGATTCTGCATATTTCACATCACGACATATTGCGTAAAATCTCAATCATCACCTCGCTCAATTGTATCAGTTATTTCCATAGAGTCAGCATTACCGTATATCCCTTCAACCTCTAACCACCTCAAATCATAGTCATCTTCCCATTGCGCATTACGCCACAAAACGTCGGTGAGCCAGCGCTATTCCAAATATGTAAGTAAGTGGGCAATACTGCATAACCTCTATCTTCATATTAGAAGGAAAAAAAATAATAATACGGGCGTAATAGGAATGTAGAATATGAAATTCGTTTTGAATAGTGATCGAGATCTCGTGGCTGTTGTACTAGAACTCAAGGACCGGTATCTGGACTGAACCTTTTTTCGGTGTCTTGGAAGACGATTTCACTTTATCTCGAAAAATCTGCGACTTTCACCCTTCCGGGTTACGCCTTCGCTATAGACGTTCGAAGTAAGTGCTTCACGACTCCCAACTCCAATCAGTTCCCTTTCAAATTGTCACATCCTGAGCCTTTTAGGCACCCTGATTGGCAGATTTCGTTTCGTTATCTATCAAACTAAAAATCGTCTGAAGTACCACTTTCTCGATTTTTAACGCTGAATTCAACGTCTACATTTGTATGGCATTTCTGGCGTTCTCAATTTCAGTGCCAGTGGTCCTTATTTTTGTGTTGACAAATATGACCTCATGCTGTTCCTACTTTTTTTTTGTTATTCAACCTGGTGGGGATGAAATGGGTTAATGTTATAAAATCCCGAATCAATCATGTTAGAAGAAACATGGAATAGGTAATAAGGTGGAGTCAAAAGTAGTCGAAAATGGCATGCACCAACAGTGCCATATCACATGTACCGTATTACTATGTGTATATCCCGACTAATAACAATATCTCAGACTCAACTACGAGTGCAATCCCTAATGCCCCTAGAGTCGCAGATACTGGTCGAAATGGCACTCATTTCAGAACCGCTGAAAAAATTATGTTCATAAAGGCTAACGGACGTTTGACGACTTGTAGGTAAGTACGTCCGTATGATGTAAGATTCGCTTTGACGTAGTGACGCTGCAAAAAACCATCGCCAAGCTCCTTCTGGGGAAACTGGTTCATTCTGAGCAAGCGGGAGCTTTGGTGTCTATGGAATCGTATATAATTTCTCAAATGGCTTTTTTGTGCACCGGTCAACGGTTTATGTGGACGAGAAAGGTAAAACCGGGAGCGTCCAGTATCTAAAAACGGTTTGCGGCCTTTGAGAAAGAAGCGAAGATGTTCTTAGTATGAGAGGAATGTGTCGCCAAGCCGGAAAAGATAATACGATGTACTTATGGTCTCGAGTAGGTACTTACAATCATACACACCTTATTTTGTGTCATACACAGGTGTAATTCCACTAAACACACTTGACCCATGCACTACAGCACTTACCACTCCACCGAGCCTCTTTCTGTCATACGAAAAGCTACCTAACAAGTGCGTGACACCTTCCTCGTATCCATAATATTGTGGCATCACCGCCTGAAATGGTATTGATGCACTTAGCAACATCAGCAATATCTGTGAGGGTTTTGATTTACCTACTGCGAGTAGACCAACATTTTGACATAATATGTTCACCTAAGTGACCTGTAGGCAGTTCCGGGAAGGATTTGCTTGGGCCGTACAATATACCTAGGTGTACAATTCCCGTTCCAGATTTTGACATGTTTATCGATTTGTTTCGTTTTTGTATTTCACTCAAAATGCAACAATGATGAAGATATTTCAAGGCAAGTTTCATTTTATGTTTTCGACGGCACTCATCATTCCTTTCCCCCCTTTTTATGCATTCCTGGACACGAATGCGACGATTGCAAGTAGCTCCCAGCTCCTTCAGATAGTTGCGAATAACCTAAATAATTACCGTATCTAACCTACTTATCTTGTTACTTACAAGTTGAGGTCTTGATGGTTTCCTCCAACCAAAAGGCACAATAGTGAAGCACCAAAAACTTACCTCGTGGGTTTAGATCTACCAACAGTGTTTGAGTAAACCACGACGAGTATTCAAAACTTAATAGCTACTTCCAGGCGGTAACGCTCTGAGTCCAAGAGTCTTGATGTAGGTATGCTCTAGGCCTTATAGGGACATGTGAGCTGTATCGACCGGCTTGTTGGTTCGAATGGTCATGATCTCCGATCATTTATGGAATGAAAGACGATATGATTTGCTGATGAAGAAAACCGAAAATCGGCTGCTGAAGTGTATAATTATACTTCAGCAAAAACCCGAGAAGCCAAACGTAAGATAACAAATAATAGCAAGAGACCGATGGTACTTCGTGTAAACGTGAAATGAGAACTAACTCAAAAATTGTTGTTATTCGCAGAGGATGTTCATTTGAGATAGAACGGGCAACCGCGGGACCCAAACAGAAAATTATGGGAACCTCATGTCCCTTCTGCATTGAGAAGTAACTATGGAGGTAGTTTTTCATCCTTTGAGAGTCCATTCGCTTTTCGATATTTCCTAGGGCTTCCAAACTTAGGATAGATAGGTAGAAAAAATGTTCGTAAACCTACTCTTTATTTTAATTTGTCTACCTAGTTTATCAAGTTAATTGTTATATATTATTACTACTACTATTTATGTATTCATTTGTTACTTTCTTAGTTCTTATATCATAGTTCATTCAACGTGAATCAATTTAGATACATTATACCCTAATATTATGTTCTGAATAATTAATTTTATGTAGCGCACATAATAGATAAATAGTTTGATTTTGACACAATAACAAGCACAACACAAAAAAATTGGTCCCATGCGCAGTTTTTTTGTTTCTTCATTTTTAATTTATTTCTAAATATATAATGTTTACTTTTATATGTTCACAAACATTTAAAAACTAAAGTTTTGAGTCGAGAACCTTCTACATTTTAGAGCTTCCTTGAGGAGCAGGAATGACGTATTGCAATCAGCTGTTCAAGTATTTTGTCGCTTCCCATGATTTCAACAACTGTTTCCCCAAGTACCTACGATGAAACTCGGTCATTATCAGTAATTTGCTCAAGAAGTGGACGGAAGTTTCATCTTCCCTCAAACTGCACATCGAAACTGCACAAGTGTCCTCTGTGTTCCAATATTCCACTTTCTAGCGTTTAAACCCGAGTTGCGCGCATCTGACACTTGCCAACTGCCGAATTACTCCCAGTTTTTAAGATGCTGAGGTACTTACCATTATGCTCTAGATTTTTCCTTCAGTTGGTTAACGGAGATAGATATTGTAAGTACACATATCCAGTGTTGAGGGGAAATTTATAACACTACTGAGGACTCGAAATCTCAAAAGGGACAGTTTATGATTTAGTAATGAAACGGGTAGGTACATTTCTTCGAAAAGAGTGACCTTGAATGTTCTTATTCATTCATATTTTGATTCCTCTAGATTTTTAAGGAACTCCTCAAGAAAATCCCAATCAAAAATTGAAATTTCAGTAGTTGCCCAGTCCTTGGGTGGAAAGCCGTGTTATAGTACAATATAACTTTTTTGGTTCAATTTCGTCGGTCGGTCAATCCGCACGAAAAGGGCAATCGAAAAGGATTGCGTGTCCTTTCGCGTTATGCTCACCAAATATTCAAAATACCTGTGGCATTAAATCTACAACCAGAGGGGGCTGAGCGGAGACAAAGGAACCATGTGATATAATTTCAAGATCGCTTTCTCCATTCTGAGAAATTTCTGTAAAGTTTCCAACTGGTATTCAACAATCACGTGAGGTTAACGCACGAACTCCGCAGGAAGTTATTTGTAGCAGAAGGCAGTTTGACGTTTCACAATAGCGTGGTAAAAGATTAAACATACTGCTTTGTAAAAGTATAATAGGTACAGGCGTTTCTTCAATTTGCAGTATTAACAGGGATGTACATACCTACCTACAAGCAGAATATTGCTGTTTTTCTCTTCCATTTCATTGTTTTCAATAAGTGTTGTATTTGCTACACATTCTTCTAGGTATAATTACGAGGAATAGGTAATTCTAAGTATCTACGTGCCCCATACTCTGTACGTATGTAACGCTATCTGGATTTCTTTGGTTAGGCATCCAAGCATTACAGCTCAGTCAATAAAGACATCGAACTTTGCATATTAGCATGTATCTACGATTTTTTTTATATGCGGTGAGGACCCCTACAGGTAGAACCTATATACCTAAATTTGCAACCCTGAAAATCGAGTGCCAACTCCGTGGTGTACGGAAAACAGCAATATTTTTGCACCAGTTTTAGTACCTATTTGGCCAAAAAAGCAATAATTGTCATTATTACGCCTCTTGGCGAAAACAGTTATTCATTCCTTCTTTAAAGTATGCAAAATTCCCTACAATTTCAGTGGTTGTTGAACTCCATTGGCTAGCCTGGGGTAGGTCGCACTTTTCTGCGAAAACATGTTTGTCGGTCTCTTTTGGCTATAGCTCCGAAACTATTCGTCCGATCCAAAATTTCTTTTTCTCGTCTGAAAGCTGGTTAATTTTTACTTTCAGTTAATGTTAATCTTAAAATACCCAAGCCAGCAAAAGAGCACCAGGAAGTTATAACTATAACTGTAGCACACGGTTTTCAGGGTTGCAAATTTAGATACATACTACCCGTAGGGATCCTAACAACATAATATTATGGAAGAAATCGTAGATACATCGTAGTTACTTTTTTTGTGTCAACATTGACTGGGCTATTATCAGTAGTACTGCACCAAAACTTGTGAATTTTGACGGTGAGGAGAAATCAGGACAAACAACGTTTTTCACCAAGTTCTGCGTTATTTCTATAAGTGCACTCAACGCATTGACGACATTCTAACGACGCACTGGTCGAAGGGGTTTTCTCTCAATAGTAGGCATACCCTGCATCAGCGTTTGTACTAGCTTCGTCAATACTTCATTGACAATGTAGACCGATGAGGTCCTACCTATGCTACTTCCAATTGTCCAAAAGATAATATCTCTTCATATATTATATGAATTGTGTTATCCACCGTTAGCATGTCTTTATATATCTGTTTCATTTGACGTACCAGTTTTTTGGCTGTTCCTACTTTATTATGTGCACACTCAGTAAAGTTGAGAATCACGATAAATTGTACGAAATTTCCACACACCTACACAGCTAATCTTCATTTTATTGTTTATTCAGGGCAAGAAACAACACAAGCCGCTATTCTTCAACCCAAAGATCGAGGCGTTCGATCAAGATACGGCAATCAACGCTACTGTCCGCTACGATATCGTTACAGGGAACGAACACCATGTCTTCTCGATGGATCCTCAGAACGCCACAATCTTTCTCGACCGTGAGATCGATCTCGATACTCTCAGAGGGAACATTTTCACCTTACAAGTAAGCCACCTGGTTTAAGGTGTTGGGATTTGTTGATCGTAAGAGTTGTGAAGGATACCCGTGCTTATACTAATCGTGGTAAATTGAGTAACTACACTTTTGAAGAAAATATTTGTATAATGCTGTTACTAAACGATTTATATTTCCCTGTAGATTCAAGCTACTCAATTGGACAACCCGTTAAAGACAGGCGTTGCTCGAGTGGAGGTAGAAATCCTGGACCTAAACGACAACCAGCCAAAGTTCGAAGTGGAAATGTACAACATCAGTATCGTCGAAAACCTGCCTAATGGGTTCAGTGTACTCCAGGTCATAGCCACCGATATAGATCAGGTACATTACGTTGCTCTATAGTAATTCATGACCTCAGATTTATTTTGTACTAAGTACCTATTCTTCGTTTTGTTTTTCTCTACAAATACAGTAGCCATTCAAAAGTCCTCTAGGTAAGTCCTCTTGGACTTGAATCTGGTAACATCACAGAAATAGATGATCCATCACTATTTCATGCAAAGTGTACAAAATTTAATGTAACATTTAATATTAGAATCTCCCTCAATTTTACATGTTGCAAGAACCTTTCCAATTCGTTGAGAAAATTATTCTCAACATCAAGTTACCCTCGTAGGGAATCGTGTTCATAAGGTACATAGTATTAAATATTAAATTAACAATTAAAACATTACTATTGTGATTTTATAAGGGTGACAACGGGGAGTTTGTCTACCACTTGGTCGACCCTAGTCAGGCGTTCAGCGTGGACAGCCGAACTGGATGGTTGACGGTCCGGAACCAAGCCAAACTGGACAGGGAGGTCCGTCCTCAGCTAAACATGCGAGTTTTGGCCAGAGAGAAGATGCCCAGCGTCGTTAATCCAAATGTGTTAGTATGATTTTCTGATAATGTTATGGCGAACTATGATAATGTTAGTGGTAATGTTAAGATCACATAAATTCCTTACTGAACATTCAAGAAAAGTATATTAAACACTATACTTTAAACCATTTTGTTTATTATTACATTTAGGTACCTGCTCTTTCTTTAAAGCAGTTTGGCCGTTTGAAACGACACCTTTTAGGTTTCGCACTCTTCAGATAATCATGCTTTTGACCCATGGCTAAAGTATAAGCCCCTCCTTCAAGCACCCTGAATACGAATCTGGCGTAGGAGTGGGGAATATTTAATGTAACCGCTTCAAATAACCTATAACTGCCCAGTAACATAATACCAGATAACCGATTGCCTGACTGGGTTTCCGAACTCGGAAAGGTTCTCGAATCGCCGGTCACCTATCACCAAAATAACCTAATACCTCAACCTATTACCAGATGGTCGCTGTTACTCGATAATCTATTACCAAGAAATAGCCGTATTAGCCATGCCTAATCTGGTGTTGCAATTTTCACTCATTCAGATGGTTGTAGATGAATGATTTGTATCAACTTGAGTAGTTGGGGGTTAAAATGCAGACCCCAACTACTCAAGATCATACAAAAAAGTTGATACTTGGCCTAAAGTAACTTACTGTTATAATCTGAATGTTTCAGCGAATCGTTCGTAAACGTTGAAGTGACTTTACTCGACGCCAATGACAACAACCCGACTTTCGTTCCGAGCAATCTCTACGAGTTCACAATTTCTAACGTTGCTCCTGTCGGTCATCTCATTGGCAAGGTAAGCGATGCTAAGGATGACCTATAACTTATGTTAATTGAAATAAAATGGCATATCATTTATTCATTCGACGACCCGATCTATATTTCATGATTGACCCCTAAAATATCTCAAAGGTCTCTGATGCCTGAAATCTGCGACTTGGTGAGGGTTATCCAATCAGACTTTCTAGATACAATTTCAACAATCGACTTTTATACCGGGATCACTATCACTACCTTCCTGATGAGTATTATATAATGTGCCTTCTTGTACTCTTTGATGGCAAGGTGGATGCTGCGGACCCTGATCTAGGCAGAAACGGGATGGTTCTGTATGAAATGAAGAGGGGTAACAAAACCTCGCACTCCGTTCCGTTTGTCGTTTCTCCCAAAACTGGTGAGATCCGTGTGGCTGACAGTCCCATTCCAGTAGGAAGGAAGGCGCTCTTTGTGGAGGCATCAGACCAGCCTGCCAACCCTAGTGAGAGAAGGTTCTCCTTGGCTGTGGTCACCGTCGACGTCATTGTATCAGGTTGGTAACATACCTTCATGAAGTACTCGTAAATAGAAGGTACCATGACCAGCGAAGATAGATGAAATCAATGAAGGTAGCCTATCAACAAAAGTACCCTCATATTGTCTCATATAGATGTTCCCTACGTCCTAATAACAGACTCCAGTATGTTAAGTGTCAGACGTACCTACAAAAGAACTTCAAATTTAAACCTTGAAGCGAAATTTAAATATTTTTTGGTGGTATGTATTTAAAGTTTGGTGGTATTTAAAGTTTGCTACAGGAAAGTTATTTCATGACATTTTCATCAATTTTACCATTTAACCACCAAATGTTCTCACCATTTGTTATTGAACGCCCAGACGTACGTTTTTAGCAGTCCTGTTGAATAATTTAGCCTGTTGAGGTAGTCTTAATGCAGTTTACGTTTGATGATCAAAATAGAGATATTTTCGTATTCAGCTTGTATCCACACTTCACGAATCGTGTAGAAAAACAATTATGGAATCTCCTATTTCAATGAGAGTACAACAAATCTTTGGATTTAATCCCATTCCTTCACAGGTTATGCTCAACCTGGTAGTAGGCATCCTGAGTTTTATTTGAAAAATTTCATACTTTTTATTTCAGACAAAATAAATGTACCTCCGGATTTCATCGGAGCCCCGTATGAGTTCTGGGTTGGTGATGATGTTGCCATTGGTACGAGCATTGGGCAAGTCAGGGTCACTGAAGCTGTTGATAAATCGAGAGCTGTTTATGATTTACTCCATAGTTACCACGAAGGAGGTATGTTTCAACAAAATATTTCGTAACAATTATGTAATAAAATTTATTTCTATGTTATTTCATTTTACCTCTGTGTTGAGTGTGATGCAAAAGCTGTTTTCTGCTGGTTTAAGATTGACGAGATTGGTAGTACCTATTTCTGGTTTTCTTCGCTTACTGGTATGATCAGAAGATGTCGCTCATGGAATAAAAGTTCCAGCGATGGTCTCGCATACCAACTAAACTCTGGGCCGGCCTCTGTAACCCGTGGATTATTACCCATTTTAGAGCTGATTTTGACATTTTATGTCTTTAATTTGCTACATAAACTCGAAAATGTAACGCGGGAATGAAACGCGAGACATGTAACGGAGTTTCTGATGATTTTCGGGTACAACCGATTCGTTGCTACTGAACTTTATCTTCGCCAGTTATCATCGTACAAAAATCGTTCACCACTCGTTGGATAGCTCTCGATTTACCTAACCATATTACGTTAACAACTGCGTAGTGCGTGGCCGACAAGCTGCGGTATGAGCGTGATTGTTTAAATAATTGTTTACACACAGGTGATCATTCTCAATCATTTATATTGTCAACACGAATGCAAGCTTCATATAAGTTTCTGATGGGAGGGGCGCAAAGACAAAATGTCCCCCGTGATTGCGTACTTGTACGAAAGCTGTACCCACAGTTTGTGTTTTATTTTACATAGTTTTTGACATTTTCATGTCTTTGCTTTGGCACATAAACTGAAACGGGAAAAATTTGTTCCCTTGATTCACCCTTTCCCTCAGATCACGTCAGAACACAAGCGACCGGCGGGTCACAACGTCAGAGCCTATGACGCACGAGCGTATGACGTCAGACGGCTGGCAGGAGGCCAACGATTACGTCAGAGCATATGACGCACAAGCGTATGACGTCAGACGGCTGGCAGGAGGCTAACTAGTACGTCAGAGCCTGTGACGCACGAGCGTATAACGTCAGACGGCTGGCAGGAGGCCAACTAGTACGTCAGAGCCTATGACGCACGCGCGTATGACGTCAGACGGCTGGTAGTAGGCCAACTATTACGTCAGAGCCTATGACGCACAAGCGTATGACGTCAGACGGCTGGCAGGAGGTCAACTAGTACGTCAGAGCCTATGACGCACGAGCGTATGACGTCAGACGGTTGGCAGGAGGAGATTAGGAGGAGGAGCAGTAGGAGGGGGTGATGAGGGGAGGAGGATTATGAGGAGGTGGTGATGAGGAGGAGTAGGAGGAGGGGGTTATGAGGGGAGTAGGAATGATGAGGAGGTGGCGATGAGGAGGAGGAGCATGGAGGGGGAGCAGGAGTTTTTGCAAAATTTGGTATTTTTGGCATCCAAGGACTGCTGCAACACACAATATATAAGTGCATCTAATGATAATTATCATTATACACATTCGAAATTAAATAGTTTTAATCTGGGAGTGGGAGTGGTTCAAATGTAGGGATAGATTTATGCCCTAAATCGAATTTGTCGAAACTTCAGTCAAAACCTATGTTCCAAATATTTTGACGTATTGCTGCTATTTGGAACCTCTTTTCTTTGAAAGCTGTCCAAAGACCGATCACCTTTTCGTACCTAATTACATGGGGCCATTTAACTGGTTATAGATGATGCATAAATTAGATTCTGATCTATTTTCACTTTATTTCAGTTCCATTTGCTATCGAAGAGCGCTCTGGAGTTATCACAGTGGTTGACGATATCAGCAAATACGACCACGGGCTGTACGACTTCGAAGCTGTTGTCACAGATGAGAGGAAAGTCAACTTAGTTACGAACGTGACCCTTCATATAGTTGAATCATCCGTTACCAAGTTAGTATTCGCAAATTCCAACGCAAAATGGTGTATATTATACTATTAAGAATTTATTAGCAGGAAACTCATAATCGCATTCTAGTGTATTCTAGCAGTTTATTTGAGGAGGTGTGCACTGAAAGTGTATAAATGCTTGGACATTTAGGTTTTACGTTCTTAACTTCATTCTAGAATACTACTGTCCTACATTGAACCATAGGGATCAGTAGTAAATTTGAACCTCTTGGGGATCAGAGGAAATCCAGTCAACTTTCTCTCCCTCAAATCTCCTTATCTCTCTCCCATTCGACGATTTTCATGTTCCCCTCATTTCCTTTTCAGGCCCTTTCAAACTCTCATTGAGTACCAAAACGTGAACCTGTTTTGGTTGAATTTCTCCTTTGAAGCTGTTTTAGAGACTGTGGGAAGGGACCGATCATAGATTTGATAATGATAAAAATAAGTCCTACGTGTTTGGAGCTGTCGTAGATTAGAATCTAAAGATGAGCTTTTCTTTTTCAGTGATGAGAAACCGAGCCTCCTGGAGTTCAAAGTTCGAGAGAATCTCTCGGGTGCAATGGTGGGTCGGATCGTTGTTGGGCCAGGGAAGGACATGGTGAAGGGGAAGCCGCTTAAGTTCTCCATTGCTGATCAGCAAGACAGCACGCTCTTTGCCGTATCGCAAGACGGCACTCTCTACACACAGAAGAGCCTGGACAGGGAACACAGAGACTCTTACTTTATCACTGTCGTCGTCACTACTGGAAGAGGCGATCGCTACTATCAGGTACTGTTTGCATTGCCCTCAAGCTGGTTAAGCGTACGTTTGAAGAATCACATACAGATGACTGTTAGGGGGTGTAACTTCTTCAACAGACCTCCACAAATGAAGAGATCTTTTTCTTATATTTAGTGTATCATTGCAGTTTTATCCATGTTTTAGGCTCATGTGCACGTGGAAGATGAGAACGACAATCCTCCCCTGTTTGAGAAGAGTTTGTATGAGGGACACGTTCGGGAAGACTGTAAGTCAGAATGCGAGGTGAAGCTAGACCACCGGATCAGAGCAGTGGACCCTGACAAAGGAATCTACTCTGAATTCACTGTAACCCTCCAGGGTGATGGTTCCGAACTATTTGCTATCTCTCCTCAAGGCAAGATTCTCGTTAAGGCACCAATTGATCGAGAGGTGAAGGACGTCTACCCCTTGGTGCTCACCGCCAGGGATAAAGGTACATAACCTCCACAGTATAACAAGTCTTATTCCACACATTCATATTGTTGAGCCCAACTCAATACTACAAGCTTGTTCTGATCAGAAACCTTCACTATTCGGATCGGATAATTCACAACTTCCCTATTTTCATGTTTAGGTAACCTGTCATCTCAAGTCAAGCTCATCATCCATATCGATGACGTCAACGATAACAAACCGGTCTTCGTCCAAATGTTAGTCCCATTCGAGAAAGGCGTTAAAGTCGTTCCTGGGACCAGGAGCAGCTTACAGATCGTCCTGGGAAATGAGACTGTTCCCTACCCTAAAGCCTTCAATAGGAAGAAGGAGTTCCCAACTCTGATCATCCCAGAAACTATGCAAATCGGTATGATGCTCTTCAAACTCCTTGCAGTGGACAAGGATTTGGGAGAGAATAGCACGCTGACTTACAACATCGCCAGTGAAACTTACATACCTATGGCTCCTTTCACCAAAGTTTACATGACCCATCATTACGCTATTCATCCCATCACTGGAGAGGTGACAGTTGCATCTGTGCTCCCTCCAGAATCTGAATTTTTGGTAAATTATACTGCTATTGACGGAGGTGGACTACTGGATTCTGTAGTTATACGGATCAAGGCAAGTACATTTCTTAATTCTGTGTGTTGCATTACGTTAGCAAATATAATATAGTAGTTATTATCTATTCCTGTAAGTACTGTTGACCTATCCAAAATATTCAAGTACTCTTTATCATGATTGCAGGTTGAAGATGTCAACGATAATGCCCCTGTTTTCGAAAAACCACGCTACGAGTTCAGCATCCAGGAGGGGAATTATGAAGAAAGCTATGTAGGACGTGTTGTGGCAAAAGATGCTGATTTTGGTGACAATGGAAATGTGACTTACTCTGTTCTCCACAAACAGAACACCACCAGTTTGCCTTTCACGGTGACTCCAGAAGGGCGAGTGTTGGTTACTGCAGATCTGGACCGTGAGACCAAAGACTTTTATTCCTTCAAAGTTCTGGCTCATGACAATGGTCCAATTGACTCCAGGCAGCGAACGACAGTTGACGTATTCATTCATGTCACAGACGTAAACGACAATGCTCCTGTCTTTTATGGGTTCGATAGAGTCGTCCAATCCACACCAGCACAACTCGGGGTTTCAGAGAACCCTCCAGAGGGCTACGAACGCTCTTTACTTGTCCCAGTCTATTTCGCATCCGTAGTGGAGAATAGTGCTCCCGGGATCCCCATAGCTCGAATCAAAGCGAATGACTCGGATCTGTCAGACTCCGGCAATGGTATCATCCTGTTTGACATCCTCAGGAAACAAAACCACAGGCAACTCTTTGCCATCGACAAAGAGGGTGTAGTCACTGTCACAACTCACCTGGATTTCGAATCTCAACCGTCTCACAATGTCACAATCATTGCGTCCGACTTAGGGACTCCAAGCTTGAGTTCCACAGCATTGTTGATCGTAACGGTTGTTGATGCCATTGAGACAACCACACCTCCTGTAGCCAGCAAGCCAATGTTGCCTGTAAACTACTATGAACTAGAGGTGAGTAAACCATTACCTACAACATGAACAATAAGCCAACATGGGTCTAACCTCTAGGGTAAAGACTTCATAAATCATATATTCCTATATATAATAACATTATATAATATATACTTAATACAAATAATGTATTAATTATATAACTATATAATATAACGTCGAGGAATTGTATAATTATATAACGTCGAGGAGATGATAGATGGTGTAGCCTACTATACATCAATTGCTTCTCAAATCATAATGGATAATATCAATAAATTTAGGTCAGGATCTTGGTGTTACGATACGTGACAGGGAAATCATGTTCGTACCCTGATTGCACACGATCGTACCCTGTTGCACCGATCTTCGGTGAAATTCATATTGGGGCAATCTGAGGAACAGCCTCTACCTACCCAGCCAATTTAATCAATAGCTACAACATCTGATTTCTTGCACTCCTGAAACATTTGAGCCAAATACTTACATCTTTTGACCTATTGTCTTGAAGACATATATGTCGCAACAATTTCGAGAGGTCTATGTCAAGTCATAGTGATTTTCTTTGAAAATCTGTTCATACAGTGTCGTCTATAAATTGTTCATTTGTCAGAGTCCGTACCTACTACTTCTGTTCAGGTGTACGAGAATTGCCAAGTGCCCATCGAGCTTATGAAGATAAACACCTCCCGCGATGACCAGGACTTCCGGTTCTCATTGTCCCCCACCCTGGATTCCGACTACTTCCGAGTGGACCCCCGGAACGGCTCTCTCTTCCTCGTCATCTCACCGGACCGCGAGGCCGTCGAAGAGCTGCAGGCCAAAGTCAAAGTAGTTTTGTCCAAGAGGTCCAGAAATTTGGCGCACGTTATATACCCTGTGTATCCGAGCGACATAGGTAATAAGATAAGGGATACGGCTCGTATCATCAGCACCGCAAACAGTTAGTACAACCAACTCTACGAACTTACCTTCTACTGACATAACTCTGTACATAAACCTGACTAACAACTTTGAACGTTAAGCCTAGATTTAAACTATGGACTTAAGGTGTCTTTACAGTATGTATTGCCCACCGATGTATGACGGCGAGACATGTACATATCCCAGTGAAAGCCACATCCCACATGACGTTGGCAATGGTTATAAGTTATTATTAACACTCAGGATCAGCGTACATTTCTTAATAATACACTAGGGTTCCTCAAACCTTCTGTTTTTCAAATTGCTCAAAAATCTCCTTAATTTTTTTTATTATCGCCACAAGTTAAATTGGGAAATCTTCTATTTTGAAATGAGAATTTTGGTTTTCTTATGACTGATCAGATTTTAACTGAGATCATAAGCCTGTTCTAAAAAGTGTAACGCTAGAAAGTTGGCATTTTAAATTCAGTGGACCCCCTCAAAATAATGATGGTTGGTTTCTCAATTAGATTATGAAAAATATTCCAACCCAAAGCAACCAAGAGAAATATTTTGATTTTCATTCCATGTAGGTTTTATATGGTTTAGAACTTAGAATTGTAGGTAGGAGGAGTTTGAAATGTTCACTTAGTTTATGATATTTCAATCATGAAAATCTCTAAACCTACCCATGTTTCTCTTTTTCACTCAAGGACTTTGAAGGACTTTCATACTTTCATACTAGTACGACCCTGATCTAATTACAAGACTTGATTAAACTCTGTGAATGACTATCGTACACCATTTTCAATTGTATGCAATTATATGTATATGTAGGTATGGACCTCTATGAATTGATATTGTCTTGTTTGAAATACCGATAATGATCAACGGATGAACCAATTAAAACCCTATGGTACATGTTACGATATCCATACGAATTTATGCTTAATGATGTACGAGTATTTATAGCATGCCTATACTCATTTCATAACTCACCAACTCTACGTAACTAAATCCAGAAGATTCAATTCATGGATTCATAAGCTCATATTCATAACCATATTATATTTACTAATTCGATTAAGAACATAACATAAATATTATCTATGTCATGGTAGGATTTCACCGTGTTACTTAGAAGTCAATCACAATAATACCTATATTATAGTCAAATTCCAAACGTTTTGGACAAAATTACGTAGTTGTTAACGGTTCGCCTGAGTTTCCAGAGGTGTTTTCGATCAATTTCTCAACTAATATAATTCTAACGTATTTGGAAATAAATGAGGTATGGCGAATCTACTAACTATCCTGCTTGGAAATATGCTATGAATGTACAGAAAATTAGTTTGATGGCAGCAAACAAAATCTATTTTATGGGTTAATCCAATCGGTGATGTTTTGATAACCAGAATCCGGTAAATTATACAAAACGAACGGTAACGAACTTTTCCCCATTCCTACTAATCCGGGTTTCCACTAATTGATGTTATTAAATAGTAATAAGGGTTTCGTAATATTCGCTCACACGGTTGATTGTGGAATTTCACTGATGAATAATGATTTTGATTCAGATGATAATGAAGTTAAAGTCGTCGTGAAAATTCGAGATGTGAACGACAATGTTCCGAAGTTTTCGACCAGTGGAAGACCATACGTGGCCGCTGTACCCACTACCGCTAGTTACGGATACCCGATAATCAAACTTCACGTAAGTGGTATTGAATTTTAGGGGTTTGTTGGTTAGTAGTATAAGCACATTAACCATACGATATTATCATACCTTGATAGGACATTATTACTAACATCTGGGATTGTCAGACCCAATATCTTCCCCAATGGAGAGTTTTGGAATAAAAACAACGTAAGTAATCAAACAAATATTTAATAAAAATAACGTTGGACTCCTAAGGTACATAATACATGCTAATAGTTTACGAGGCATATGCAGCTCGGCCAGGGAAGTAGCTAGAGATTTAAAAAAGTTTGAACGTCGCCTTTCATTTGGTTTGAGAGAGTACAAGACGTGGGCGTTGAAGGCTGCTGCATTCAGTAAACCGAAAAAAATACCTCAATGACCATCTTCTGCTAGGGCGTTTAGTGGTATACAAAAGAGTTTTGGCAGAGTTGATGCCTGTTAACTAACATGTGGTCTGACAGACCCGAGCCATGCTACTCACCTCTTGGAGGGGCGAGGCTTCGACTAAGGTGAAAACTGAATGGAAAAGTACTTGACGCGTCATCGCCCTCCATACACCCATCTTTTCAAATACAGGGAGAATAGAGTTCTTAGACTACTCGAGACCCGGATGTTAGTGACAGAGGGATAGGAGGTTGTCACTAGGAGGTCTAGATGAGGAGGTCTAGGAGATGCCTGATGAGGTGGCTGTAAATGGTTGTCAATAATGCTTGCTTAATCACAATTATACTTCAAGTTTTATACTTATTCAGTTTTGTCATTTAAAAACTCTGCAAATTCTTGACACAACGCTTCATTATCTTCTTTGTACAGATCACCCTTCTGTTTAGAATCTAAACTTTAGATCATTAGGTCTAAATGTCTAGATCCTAAATGTTAGATTAATTATTATTATGAATTATCACTAATTATTAATAATTTTATCAAGTACCTAGTGAAATTATTATAATTTATTGTTAGGTATTAATCATTTGTATTTATTATTAATAATTATTATTATTAATTATGATTAATTAATACCTTATAATTCTGAGGTTTTTAATACTACGTCGGTAATAATTTTTCTATAAAAGAAGTACCTACCAACAAACATTCGAAATTACCTTCATTTCCGTAGCACGAAACGCACCTCAGAACAACAAACTCGACATCACTTAAGCCATATGATGTTCCAAAGAGCTTGTTAGTATGAAAATGGACCTGTATTTCAACAGTTTGATTCATGATCGTGTTGTGAGGCAGAATCTTTGAGCCGTCATTGTGAACGAACGGCTGGTCGTACAAAGCTGCCGATGGCCTTAAAAAATTCTACGGAACAAACTCTATCTAAATATGAAATAAAAAACATACCGTTCTATATGAATTTTTCGAGATATGAGATTTTCAAATTTTCAAAATTCGTTTTGAACCCCTTCCCCTTGACCTAGGGTTATGAAAAGTTTCGAGGACCATTGTGGGGTTGGTCGAAACCCATAAAAAAAATTTCGTAATTTTAACTCAACGCTAACTGGGCAAAGTGGCGCGGACGGCGGACGGGGGACGGCGGACGGACGGATTTTGGTTTATTATCTTCGATAATGAACCATTGGAATCGCCCAAAGAAAAAATTTTTTTAACCCCCCCTCAAAATTTGTTGGTTTACGTTTCAAGATACGTAGATTCAGAAAATCGAATAAAAAAAAATCCGTCCGTCCGCCGTACGCCGTACGCCGTACGCCGTCCGCGCCACTTTGCCCAGTTAGCGTTGAGTTAAAATTACGAAATTTTTTTTATGGGTTTCGACCAACCCCAATGGTCCTCGAAACTTTTCATAACCCTAGGTCAAGGGGAAGGGGTTCAAAACGAATTTTGAAAATTTGAAAATCTCATATCTCGAAAAATTCATATAGAACGGTATGTTTTTTATTTCATATTTAGATAGAGTTTGTTCCGTAGAATTTTTTAAGACCATCCGCAGCTTTGTACGACCAGCCGTTCGTTCACAATGACGGCTCAAAGATTGTGCCTCACAGCACGATCGTGTATCAAACTGTTGAAATACAGGTCCATTTTCATACTAACAAGCTCTTTGGAACATCATATGGCTTAAGTGATGTCGAGTTTGTTGTTCTGAGGTGCGTTTCGTGCTACAGAAATGAAGGTAATTTCGAATGTTTGTTGGTAGGTACTTCTTTTATAGAAAAATTATTACCGACGTAGTATTAAAAATCCCGGGAATTATATCGTATTAATTAATCATAATTAATAATAATTATTATTAATAATAAATACGAATGATTAATACCTAACAATAAATTATAATAATTTTCACTAGGTACTTGATAAAATTATTAATAATTAGTGATAGTTGACAATAATAATTAATCTAACATTTAGGATCTAGACATTTAGACCTAGTGATCTAGACAGAAGGGTGATCTATACAAAGAAGATAATGAACCGTTGTGTCAAGAATTTGCAGAGTTTTTTTATTCGATTTTCTGAATCTACGTATCTTGAAACGTAAACCAACAAATTTTGAGGGGGGGTTGAAAAAATTTTTTCTTTGGGCGATTCCAATGGTTCATTATCGAAGATAATAAACCAAAATGACCCGAATTCCCCGGATGATTCCCTTTTTCTGAATTTCAGGCTGCAGATGTTGACGAAGGTCTGAACGGAGAAATCAGGTACCAAATGCTTCTGAGGGACGAGAGCGAGGCAGCCAAATTCTCAGTAGACCCCATAACTGGGCAAATCAAGGCCCTCATGAGCTTCCAGGACGAAGGGGGTCGTGTCTACGGTTTTGACGTCAAAGCGACAGACAAGGCCGGCTCTGATGAAGGACATTCAGCCATCGCCAATGTATTTGTGAGTGGAAATCAATTTCAATTTTCAATTTTGAGTTGAAATTTAGAGAAATTCTGAAACCGTTATGTGATATAAGAGCTATTGTGATTATCAATTTTCTGTTTGTGGCCAATTGAACTAATGTGTTGCGTCCTGCTCCACTAATCATTTCACAATATGATCATCGGAATTTGGAAAGTTATGCTGCCCATCGACTTGCCACACTTGTTTTCTACATACTATCGTTCTTTGATGTGCTCATCTTAAATTCCATATCGCAGGTCTACGTGCTGGACGAGCAGAAGAAATTGGTCATGGTGATGGGCGCCAAACCTATTGACATTGAGAATAACATCAACAACATAACGACGTAAGTTCCTCAATTGAACGCACTTATTTCTATTGTCCATCATTCTCGTACGATTTGACGGACGGGAGTATATCAACGTTTTCATCCAGTATTTTGGATGTTTGGCATCTATCAGTATTCTAACAGATCGTGACCGAATTTGTTCATTAAAGTTTAAACACCTTAATATATTGAGTGACTTTTGTTCTATAGAGCACTCTCGAACGTCACGGGCCTTGATGTGAGAGTACGAAAACTTGAACCACATTTCAGCAAAGAAGCGTAAGTGATTAAAACACTAAGGACGGTATACAGTGCAATTCCACAATAATCCACTATTGCGTCTAATAGTAAGTACCAGCCTGAAAAATTAATATATTTGTAATTTGTTCCCAGAACGGATGTGTACTTGTACGCAGTCGACCCTCTTATGAACGTAATTGTTGACGCGGATACATTCAGCCAGTAAGTATGAGCACAATAAAGTGATTCGGTTTTCATATTAAGATTTACATCTGAAAGCCCTTTGTTAGCAATTCCAATTATAGTAATTTTCTATTGAAATTTGACGCGAAACTGTATTGGTGTTTCTGAAAAGAACATGACTATCAATTGAATTAATCAACATTTCGCGTAGAAATCAAGAAGGATCTACTGGTTAAAGGATACAATTTTTGAATTTGTGTTTTAGTGTCTTGAAAACGAACCCCAATGAAGTGAAGAGAGCAATAGAGCCTTATCACATGCTTTCCATTGTGTCGCCGGAACCAGATGAAGGATTCGTCCAAAAGAAACAGTCCCAGGCCTACATCAACCTCTCAGGGCTGGAGCTCGCCACCATCGCTCTTGGCTGTATAGTTTTCTTAGGGGCGGTAACTTCCGCTTTTTGTGTCATTTGCCTACACAAGCGGAGGTTTGTAAAGATACTTAAGATCCAAAAGTAAATATCCAAGGCACATCTTCTTTATTTATTATCTTTCAATTAACAAACTAACTCATGGCATGCTTGCGGAAATAATACAGAGTTTTTGGATAGGAAAGTTCCGCTATGGTAGCGAAGTTAGAGCTTGATTAGTTAACAGCTGATCGTGTGATTCATAGATTACTTGCCTCGGCCCTGTATTAATAACCAAGTTCATGACTCCATTATTAGCCCTGTTAGACTGAATTTTAATATAAAATACATGAAATATAGAAACAAACAACATAAAAACAGGTACAGTAGAACCTCGATTAACCGTGTTACTGGTGGGGAGAAGGGCCACGATATGAGAAATCACGATTAAGCCGCTGATGAAAAAAAACAATTTTTACTGTACAACACACAAATATTTACAAAACTACAGTTTATAGTAATTATTGAATTGTTGTTACTGAATAGCAGATGGCCTAAAGAAGTCGGTCGTCGTTGTTTGCCGTTTTGCACCTCTGAACTCGACCGGATCGACCCACGGTTAATCAGCTCCCCAGTTAATGAGTCCCCGGTTAATCGAGGTTCCACTGTACATCACATATTGAATTTCAAGAAATAATATGTTTTAACTTGTTGAACCACTCAGCATTTGGTCACTGGCAATGTTTTAGCAATTTTGAAGTTTGACTTAATTGAAAAGTACCAAATCGAAAACATTAGCCTGAATACTCCAGTATTTAGCCTGTGTGTAAGGATTCAGAAAATTTTGTTGATGTAGGGGCCAAGTCCCCCGGAAAGATGGCCATACTGGTGGAAAGGTGATAGCTTAGGATTTGTATGTAATGCTGGTAGGGTGTCCAGGTACGTTCCAAAATACGGCTATCACCTGTAATAAGTCACTCTGCATCAACATACACATCAGCCTCCCTAATTTAGCTCATGCGCAACTTAAAACAAAACTGGATTTCCAAAAACTCTGCTCTTAACTTCCTTCTAATAAAAATTTCACGTTGTTCCATAGAATGGTTTGGATATTCTTGCATCACGAAAGAGGTAATATTTATATAATCCTAATACTGCGCTAAAAGCTGCTTGAAAATTCACCCAAGAAACCTTGTAAGGTATTTTCGAGGTTCGTTCTGTTGCATAGAACAACTTTCTTGGACTTTTCGTTGCATTTGTTTAACATCTTCAGGATATTATGGACTGCTTTGTTGTACGGGTTAACTCCTAAGGTATCCGTTATTTGGGCTCTCATTTATCGACAGTTTATATACTCATTAATAAGTTCATCATCTTTCACGCTGTAGTAGCCTCTAGTATCATGTTGTGAATATACACCTAGGTCCTGAAGATGTAAAAAAATGCAGTGGTTCATTTTCGACATTCATGTCCTTGCCCTGTCATATTTTTACTTTCTCGCTCGTAACTAATTAACACCATCAAAATTCGCATGCATTGCATTGTCTTCTCCAAAAGTTTACATCGAAACCTCCATGAATTCGCTTTGAAGCTTGCATCGTTGCATACACCGCTGTTTGTTTTCATAGCTGAATCACCCATTTCCGTTTCATAAACATCCACTTTCGCAAGCTTTCTTTGGAAACCATTTCCGATCTTTCTTGTAATCTGTTGCTCTTTACTTGTGCCACTCGATAAATGAAGATTTTGTGTCTGGATTCGTAGGTTAATTATATGATTTAAGTAATTTGTGTATTTGTGACTCCCAACAACATGATTCATGACCGTCTCGTGGAATAAACGAAAGAACATCCTTTGAAATTTACAGTTTGCGATCAAAAATTTGAAAAATTAATGTTTGACGTGTGCTTGACGTTTGTCAAGTGTTCTTGAACGATTGAACTGACCCACTTTACATTAACTACATAACTATAGAACATAACATGCGTCTAACAACTCGAAAATATCTGACATTGTTGCTATACATTCTCGCAAAGGTAACTCCTATACCTATAGGTCTGATGAACTAACTGCATCTTGGAAACAGTTTGGACCAAAATATCCTTCATGTTACTTGAATCCTCGTATCGCTATTGGCAAAAATGTACTTTTGACAGACCAAATCAATCATGAGGAATATTTTGGTCCATGGCAGGGGTGTTTCGGTGGAATTAGGGAGGATGAACAGATCTTTGGGCCTGACTGTTTATGTTTATTTGAAAATGACCAACTCCAGAGTGATAGTGAATAATTATCCTGCTAGCTATGAAAGAAAAATTTTAATGGTATTTTAAATTTGTGCACAAAAAATCGAGTGTCTCACGGCAACACCCCACATCGTCACTTTTTGCCAAAATGAGTTATGCATACCATTTGATCGATCTAAGTATAAGTTAGGTACATAAGTAAGGTAACACTAAATCTCACGATTTATTTCTCTGAATTACTCAGTAAACATAGTCATTGGCAGATGGTTTTTTGGCTCTGCTGAAAAGTCGCCCAAATGACGATGTGGGAAGTTGCCGTGAGACCCTCGAAATGATAATATGATGTCAACGAAGTGCAAAATGTAAATCTAACACTAATTAGACAAACACCAAGATCAGAAATATCACTTTTGTTTTTGATGAGGTATTTCTGGAGGTTTAGTTCATCGATTGATAATTTCAGCCCAAAGTTGTTCTTTCTCATGTGTTCACACGGGGCCTCTGATACCACACGAAGAGATCTTTGTTACCTGTTCAAGCAGACAAATCAGTTTCTCTTGTACTATGTAGTTATTCAGCCACTGTTCATTTCAGTGATCAACAATAGAATGTTGGGGTGGAAACCCTTTAGGATTAGAGTACCAGATAGGTACTAAACCTTTTGTGTAATAGTTGCAAACATTCAACGATCAGCTTTTCTCTAAACTGCAGTTCCCATTATGGAACGGGACATGAAGTGGGTGCCCTTCTTGTGGTATCGAAGGTCTCCAACTCTTGAATTCAAACTTTAGACTATCAGAATCAAGTGTAGTAATCGTAAAAATTCCGTTTACCCAACCTACAAACAGGAAGAAGAAGGATGTGTTCGGGCACAACATGGGTGTGGCGCCTCTCAGCGCGGACCTGATGTTCCATTCTAAGGAGCACATGGAAGCTAAGCCTCGATCCTTGTTCCACCCCAGCGCCTTTGTCGAGGAGTCGACAGACAGCTACGTCTCTAACAGATCAGATTGCGCGAGATCTGCTAGGTCCCATCGCAGTGGCTGCAGAACAACGAGAAGACACAGGTGAGCATCTCTGGGTCTTGTAACATCAAGGAGATCACCAGGAAGCACTGAATCCGTGTACCTTGCAAGTGACGGATAATTAAAAAACCCACATCACCATCTGCAGACTCAGTCTGTCCTAAGCATGAAATTGTTCTCACAAAACCGATGTACTTCAAAAAGCACTGTGTAGTGCACATGGGAGGCAGATGGCGTTTGCCATCATGGATAAACTTCAGTCTAAATTGACCAAAGGCTCCGGCTAAATGTGGATTACTTGAAACATCCTTGCTGACAACTGCCCTCAGATACTAATATAAGTAGGTACACAAAGTACTCAGCCCAATATTCAGTACTTGGCCAAACCTGATTTGAGCTTTTTTCCCGGATTATTTTGTTCTTTGGTAGTTGACCACGATGCTCCTCTCATGCCAAAGACAACGAGTAAGTATACCTACAGGCCTCTGTGTTTGTGTTGTAATTTCTTCCTGATTTTGCTTTCTTCATTCTTCCAATTTCTTTTTATCCGTTTCTGACACTCCTGAGTTATTACCCCTCCTTCATGGGCAATCACATTGGGACTGGTTGTTTCGTTTGCATCGCTCATTGCAATTTTTTTGATTCCTTGCATTTTTTCATCTTTGACTTTACTTTGTGATCCTATGATATGATGTCAAACTGCAGGCCCAAGCATTATAAAATGAAAATTGCAAATAATGAAATGATGTTGCGGACAATGATTTCACAGGAGAGGATGGGGGTCCATGTGATGAGCAATGCCAAGCACTTTGGATGCTCGCTGGCGCTCGCATCTCAAAAATTTAAAAAAAAAAACCATCCCCCAAACCATAGATGACATACATGTAGATTAGTTGGACGAGTTCTCTCTGTCTAACCAATATATTTGTATGTGATCTGTGGTTTGGTGGATGTATTTATTTTTGAGATGCGAGCGCCAGCGAGCATCCAGAGTGCTTAGCAAGGCATTGCTCATCACATGGACCCTCAAACCTCTCTTTGACTGAACTGTTGTGGAGAGGTGCGTGTTCACATAGGTAAATCAGGCATTTACGTAAATGCCTAGGCAGATAGGTACATTTTTCGACAAACTCAATGTTTTTCTGTCTGCCTAGGGACATACGTAAAAGAATAGGTGCGGTAGGTGGTGAGTGGTCCAAGATGGTGGTGATTTAACGAGAGACGTGCACTTTCAACTGCCAAATGCGTTTGCTTCAAGAAAAAAATAAAATGTTCACCCAAGTGTCAAGCATCAAGCATTTGCTCTTACAAGTAGGGTAGTACCTGAAAAGAGCTCTTTATTGAATAGGTCGTCTATCGTTGACTATTAACTGTGATGTACTTACCTAAATCTATTTGCATTTACTTACCTATCAGCCTAAACCCCATCAGGGAGATAGAAACAGGCACCTAGGCAGATAGAAACACATCGGGTTTGTCAAAAATGTAACCATCTGCCTAGGCATTTACTTAAGTGCCTGATTTACCTGTGCTTGCGACACATATATTATGGTCATAATACGAGACATTATGTTAGGAATTCAGTTCGAAGATCCATTCTTTCTGTATTCAAAGATTAAACTTTTTTTGGTCGGTTTCTTGTGATGAAATTAATAATATTGCATTGGCACTGAGTTCACTTGAGTCAACTCATAAATTACATACCAACGTTTTAGTTTCATATCAATATCCGTCTTCTTTGCTACGAGTGCGCTTCTTCTTTCACCATCACACCCTGTGCTTGTTATGAAGAATGTTTCCATGACTGTCTATTTGCATGATGCTTGGTAAACTATTCAGCTAATGCATGATTGTACCTGTATGTACATACTTAGGCACCTATCAAACTGCCCGCGGCACCACCACAGCCGGCAGTCGCGGCGGATGAGCATGAGTGAACGACCTTCTAGTGCTCAGCTGGTGAAGACCAGCATGGCCAGCGTTCACTCCAGCGGGCGAGACTCTGGGATTGTCGAGCCCCACCACGGCTGCTGCCCCTGTGGCCACTCCTCGAGCCACTCTTCTGCCAACAGCTCGCAGTAAGTTACCACCAAATACTCTACACTAAGAGTACCTGAATCTCTCAAAAATCAATTACTCATATTGGCTGGGTGTATGATTGTTCTCTGTATCTACGGAGTATGATGAAGTTCCAATCCCATCCAAGATTTGTTTCGTCGCCAAACTATTAGGAGCTATTGGACCTACCAACACATTATAAATTTGAATAGCATAGCTACGTGGGTTTGCCCACTCGAGCAAAAGGAGTTTCAGTTATAACCTCAGTGATAATAACTAATTTATTTATATGAACGATTAATGGAACATCAACAAGTGGTAGCTACACCCAAATATTGACGATTTTTTATCAGTTCTACCTATGAGCCCTCAGTGTGAACGAACGGCTAATTCAGTAGGATTCGTTGGTTATACTGTAGTAATTGAAAAACTGGGCATGACAGGGCCGATGGGAGCTACGGAATAGAATTGTAGGATGGAAATGAAGCCCACTCTCAAGTAACAAGCTTGGTAGTAAATAGTGTGATAGTGTGCAAGTGACTTAGAACAGAGGATGTTCTAAACTGGGCTCCGTACGTCACAAGCAATATTCTGAACAAAGTAAGACACAAACCAAAAAAAAACTACCAAATTTTAAATACTTGTGAAAAGTGCAGTTCAACATAGCAATCACTGTGTATCCGTAATGCATACTGTTGTTGTGATTTGGTTTTTAAAAGAACCAATTTGGTTAATTATCGGCGATTAAATTCATTTTATAAACCATTGGAATCGCCAAAGAAAAATAAAACCCCCCCCCCCCCTCCCTCTCTCAAAATTTGAGGGTTTACGTTTCAATATACGTGGATTCAGAAAATCTAATTATAAAAAATCCGTCCGTCCGCTGTATGCGGAACTTGAAATTAAGAAATTTGGTTTACGGGTTCGGACCTTCCCCACAATGATCCTTGAAACTTTTCACCCTAGATCAATGGGAAGGGGTTCAAAACAAATTTTGAAATTTAAAATATTTTCAATTTTCAATTTTTGGAATTTTCTAAGACCATCTGGAGCTTTGCACGACCAGCCGCTCGTTCACAATGAGGGCTCAAAGTTGGAGCAGATCAAAAGTCGTCAACATGAGGGTGAATCATGCGGCCGCCTAACAATAATTATTAACATAACAACTAACAATAATTATTAATCATTGATTATTAATTATTAACAATAAATAATAATTATTCTATCAAAATATGTCCCACTGGTTGTTAGACCATTTTCCAAATATTATAGTTTTTGGATATTACCTTCTAAGTTATTCAATGTAGTCCCCTTAGAGTTGTGACAAATTTCAAGCATAGGATACTTCAATATTGGTTTACCATTCCGTACCCAATACTACCAGTTGTGGCATTTTTTCAGATGGCATTCGCGAACATGAACACGAGCCCACATTTTACTCTTACCGAACTTCGACTATCAATATGTACTTACTCCGTTAGGTAAACCATAAGAAAATATTGATCTTCCATGGTTACGGAAATGAACGAAAACTGGCACAACCAGCCCCTGACATGAAAACAGGACATGAATTGAGCATCTCACTGTCACGCTTTTGCATTGTGATTCTTCCTCTTCCACTTTGTTTGAACCACCGCTCAAAAAATCAGCTTTGTTTGCTCTCACGCTATGCTTTTTTCTTTTTGAAACACCAACTTGAAATACCTAGTTAGCCAAGCGGAGCTCTGAAAGCAGACGACAGAGTAATGGGTGAAATATTTAATGGATACTACTACATTTTCCTTGTTTGTAATTTCAGTGAGGACCCTCAGCGTAACCTATCGACTTTTGAACCTCAAACCCAATTCGAAAGGTAACACTTTGACTTTACTGACGTTGACAGTAAACTTTATAACAACCCAGACATGGTTATAACACGAGTTCGGATTCCACATAGGTATTTATGATTTTCGTGGTAATATGTCAGTTTTTATGGATATTTGCTTATTTGAGGGGGCTTGCATTACTTGCATCAGGGTAACAAATGCGTTCTCAGGGGTTAAGAGTATAATTCATGTTAGGCAAGTTCCTACTTGAGTGATGCAATTGGTGATACTAGTGGTGCGACAAGCATGCGCATTTTTAGTGTAAGCAACAAAACTGATGACAACACAGCTTGTCGATAGTTACAGGCAACATTATGGCGGACCTACTTGCGAGCTGAGCTGCACCTGAAGATGGTTAGGTACCACTGTGTAAGATGGTGCCTTATTTTGTACCTTATCGCGTTCCTCCAAAGGTCCAAGAATTGCTCCAGATTGAACTTGAAAACGATGATTTGTTATACTTACGGCGCCGAAGATCAACTTTACTGAGCAAATTCCAGAACATGAACCTGACAATAAAAATACCGATAGTTGTGTGTATACCTGCCCCTGAAATATCCAGGACTATACTACAAAGTGGGCTGAAATTGTGCTGGGCGGTGCTTAGAGGGTCCGGGGGTTTGGTTTCTTACACCGTCTGCCCATTCGTGAACCCATTTTCTAAGAAACGCCCTCAAACACCCGTCATTACCGGATCACTATTTAGAGCTAAGTAAAATTTTCTCTTCATTCTAACTGGCGGATCACTCAGGATTCCAATGATTAATTAAATTTATGGGTTGTGGGTCTTTGTGGGTGTTAATCGTTTTCCCTTAACTCGTAGCTCGATTGTGCGACATCCCCATTTTCAAATCCATTATCCAAGTTACACCAGTTGTTGCTTGTGCGCTGAAAATCCAGAAATTGTAGATCCAATCTTCGCCGTTTAAAGGAGCTGTTGCAATCTGTAAGCCACGTATACCTCGCTGGTTAGCATTAGTTGGAATTGCAAGGTTGATTGCAAGGAATTGCAAATCTTGTTGAAATTGCCACTATTTGGAGTTAATCAGCCACTGTAAGCACTGGAGCACGGGGAAAATCGGAATTCAGGATTTGAATGCATTATTACATCGGTTGGGGTGGTAATTAGACCGAACCTCTCATTGGATCACATTTTGGGACATTTCCTCAAACGGGGGACGAGATTTTATCTCATTCACTGAACTAGGAATTCGGTTTTCCAATTATTGCGCATATTCATTTACACAACTCCATGTTGAACCTTCAAAAGTCAAATGGTCCTGTACTGGCGTCAAATGGCGATTCGGGGGACATATTGATCCGAGCTCTAGTTATAACGTAATGACTATCATAGTGGACAAGGCTGAAATCTTGTGTTGACAGCATGATTTAAAAATGGTGTAGGTGACTGATGTTCGTAAAACCAATCGTGTACCTAGTTATTAAATAGTTGTGCATTTTTGCTTCGAACGTAGTGCAATTCACGCATCTTTCATTAAGTTGATTTTTCAACTACGACTGACTAACTTACATTTTGATCATTCGAAGACCTTCTGTTATTGTTGATCTATGCTCGGTGACAAGACTCATTGGACAGCCGATACGCACAGTTTCGCACAAGATACTACGAGTACTTCCTGAAAATGTACTCCCTAGGTACTTTGTAATTCAACTCGGCCTCAGAGAGTAGTTTTCAATCAATGTACTTTTCCTTCTCACAAAAAAAAAATTACACCAGGGAACCCTTCATTGCCCTCACACAAATCAGTCCTGGACTCGTGATCCCTCTAACATTTAGATTTCTTTGTTTCAGTGGAAGCTACGAAGATTCCCTGAAAAGTCTCCGCAGGCAGCACAGCCATAGCTCTGGTAGCCCTGGCTGCGGTGGAGGGCATCCATCGCTTGGTGGAAGGCGACGCAGTACACGTAGCATCGCTGATCTGGGACAGCACTACCCGCCCCCGGTGCCGCCTCCAATCTCCAGGCGTCCCTCCGGTCGGATGTTGATCTCCTGACCCTCGGCCCACCACATGTACTGACCGCCTTAGAAGCAGCTGCAACAACATTCATACAACAAATGGCTGTGTCAACGGGTTCTATAGAGGACAACCGCACCCCTACAGACAGTCGTTACCCACACGTTGGTACCACCACTTGACCTAACAATATTTGGACGACAACAATATCATCTCCACACTTAACAAATGGTGTCTCATTATCAAGTCTGACACTGTAGTTTTCGTCCATTGGTGTCTGCCATTGCCTTGAAACCTTACTGTCGTACCATTCGAGGAGCTTGGTTCCAAAAGAAGCCACTATGTAAACGAGATTCCCGAAGACATTAGTGTTAAGATTGCATGCCTGGAATCAGTTCAGTGAATTAGTCGAAGTGAAAATTTTCAGTTCAGAATTGGTTCCCGTTCTATATAAAATCAACTGCAAGGCCAGTGCCGTCAACCGTTAGCCTCGCACGTCACACATGGACGCAATGCCTTGGGGCAGGAAGAGGAAAATAGATTACTTTCAAATTAAGTGGGGGTTTTGGCGAAATAGCTACTAGTATGGTTTTCCAGGAATTTTCTATAATTAGAAGGAATGTTAAAACATTTGATTTATTTTATTTAAAACAGTTTATTTCAACCATTTCATTCAAATTTCTAATTTGTTCAAAAAGTGTTTTTCAAGGCAACTTTTGGAACCAGGCTCCTCATAATTCGAGAGCCCATCAAACCCCTGGGGTTCTTCAATTGAAGATATAAATAATATATTTCAATATAATTATATTATAAATTGATGGGAGTTCTTGATGGTATTGCCTGTAGTGGGGAAAAGTTCTAATGATTTAAAACGAATTTTTAACTCGCTGATGGTACTAGGATTTTGGTATTATGGCGGCAAAAAGGCTTACAAGGAGATGGCTTACATTCAAACATTTAATGTTGGTACCTACTTACGGATATGAAAATATTTTGGTGGTTAATAGTTTTTTTTTTGTTTTTTTTTTTAAATAAATGCCAGTCCAAAAGGGGGAAGAAAATATTCCAACAGGTAGTTTTTTAAATGTATTTTTCTCTGTTTTTAAGCTGACTGTAGAAAATTAAGAGTGCGGTTGTCTGTTATGAACGAACTCAGAAATGTAGGGTTGTAAACCGAATACCTGGTCAAATCCGATGTTGAGGCACAGCCTGTTTGTGATGTCTGTTAAGGTATTATTGAAATGTTGTATTTTTTACGATCAGATATCTATGAAACGCGTACGGTCAGTACAGGGTGGGGTCTGGGCTTGCATAATAATGCATACAATAAACCTGGTAGTATTTTGAAATAATTACCATTTAATTTCTATCGAATAAGTAAAGTCGATCAATCTTCGATATTTGATCACGTTGGTGCTTACAGTTATCCACTACCCACAATTATTTATAGTTACGATTCAAATCGGCCCAAAGTGATCCACATTGGCTTTAAGTAGTCCAAATCGCTTTTATATGCAACTAATTAATTTAGCTCAAGTGCTACTTAGTGCTATTCAAACTAACTTATTTCATTCGCTCACTTCACGTTTTACAATTGATTTTAATATGGAGCTTTATTCTTATTGTACCCCGCTGAGAAGTTTAAAACTTGTGCCAAATGTAATGGAACAATACTAGCCAACCAAAAACTGTCGTCGTCAATTTTCAACAGGCTCGTCGATAAGTGAATCTAGAGATATGGTCAGAATGGCCGGAAGTGGAACAACTCTGTACATATTCCTGTGCAATATATCATTATGGGTATTTGCTGTACCAATGCTTTGAAGCCCAGCCTATCATTTTTTCTGTTGAAAAAATGAATAAAACTTGTTGACTATTGTGTATAATTGAATATAACTTTTCATTCGAGCGGTTCTATGCTATTAGTTTTAAATTTAGAATAGCTCGATGTATGTAGCATAGTGCACTAATCAATTGACTTTGTTGTTGAATCCCACGTGACATTATTAGTTAAAGAAACTATTAACGATTGCGTACGATTTTATACTTTAGGCTGGACGAACTAGTGCAATTTTTTGTATAGGTAGGAAGTAAGAGGCAGTTGAAATTGTACAATTTTATTTGTACTTTTGTTATCAAATCTTAATTGATAATAATTAGCCTCATTAATCATTAGTGAGGCTTCATCGAATTTATTAGCAAAATACATCATTGAATATGATGTTCAGTGAATTCATTTTACGAAATCGCTTGAAATTCATTTAGGTTGGGGAATTGCAAAATAGCCTCGTGCAAAATCTGGACGCTTTTTTATGCCGTCGAAGTTCGTAACGGAGCTCTCTAATTATAAGTAAATGTTAAATATTTTTGCGATTCGATTACTCTCTTGGAATTATAGTAATAATTTCTCTGTACATTTGTTAGACCTACGTATTTATTCTTATTTATTCATGTTGATGTCTTAATATTAAAATCGTCATTTGCTCAAAGTGAACTAAAAATGATGTTTTTATTTGAATTGCTTCGTTTTATTATTATTTTACTTGATTTCGCTTAAATGTTTCTATTATAAGTAAATTGAAGTTGTTTTTCGTTGGACCCGTAATAGCAATTGTTTTAATTTTAATGTATAACGTCGCATCAAAGCTAAGCTAGTCGGCAGGCAATCCCTTCTACGAAGTGTTATTTGTACCTGAACGGAGTTGAAACATGATTTCCGAAATTAATATGTTATCTGGAACTGATTTCGGAAATTAAACATTTTTTTTATTTTGCGCTAGGCTTATCCGGTTGAGTGTTTCCCGATCAATGTGCTAAACATTCAACTAGCTTCTCATTATTATTTAGCAAAACTGTTATTGTTGTTTTCAAATATTGTATATTTTTTGATACGTGGAATTTTTTGCCAAAATGTACATAATGATGTAAATTGTTTGTATCAATTTAAAGTGTTTACTTTAGTAAACAATAGTGATTTGAATTCGTTTAATACATAATATTATGTAGGTATAAATGATAAACTACTATCATGAAATTGTATTGTTACATTTTGATAATCGATTATGTACTTTATATTTTTAATTGGCGGCCATAATAAATGTTTAGTAGAATCTCAATTTCGGATTATTCCCTCACCTTCTTCATTTTTATATTAGGTACATTTCAGGTGTAGCCACCTCTCACTCTTGAGGTCAGCTTGGATTAGATAAACTTACCATGGTGACTGTACGAGTATTTGACAACAAGGATCATTTATTTAACAACTTGGTCATAAAACTGGGTCAAAGATATATTATATCTCTGAGATGTAGCACACTATAAATATTTCATGTTGTAATGATTTCTGATATTGTTTTTGTTTTAGAACAGTCAAATCTGAATTATGACGAATGACTTGATTATAACGTGTTGCGACGGTGGGGAACCAGAGCCAACGTTATGTCACCCTCAAGGTCCACCATTGAAAAATGAATAATTGTGCACTTTGAAGAGATTCAACGGGACGGAAGTATAAATTGATATAATGACTCGGGCACTGGAGTAGGTGTGGGATGTTCCCATAGGATTTTCCCCCTGCAGTCTAAAAACCTACCAGTCATAAAAGCGGTGGTCATTCAGTTCTTTTCTCGTTTCTAGGAGAAAATAGTTGTTCCTGAGAAGTCTACACGTTGAGAAAAGTTGACTCGTTATGCCCCGTAAACGGCAGTTCCAGTTTGACCAAGAGAAAAATGCAATCAGCAAGCCGAGCCATAATGCCATTTACGTTCTCACTATGAAGAGATTTGCGCGGTTTGTTGCTCATCCAACAAAAAATTGATATGAGGGCTCTACCCAAATTTTAATAAAGCCACAGAGGAAATAAAGCAACTATGTGAGAATCGCTACTCTGGTAATTTTGAGCAGCTTTCGAAAAGTTTGTAGTACTAGGAAAGCCACTACACCATGATGTTTTTTCAAAGGAAAACAAAATGCATGGAAAACAAAATAAAAGGTTTTATTTAACTACACCTTGATACCTAACCATTGGTACCTATTGTACATCTATATATATACCTAACCATTGGTATCTATTGTAGTTCTCAACATTAAAATGTTGAGTGTACTCACGGTTACGTACCATAACAACTCCCTTGAAATCTCGCACCTGCGAGGTCGAACGGCCGGCTGTAATTATGTCGAATTTTTCTGTAACAGGTTAGTTTAGTAGGTCTACTAAACGACTGCTGAATTATTGAACAGTTGATGCAGCAACTATCAATTTTAGGAGGATAAAAACTAAACTAACAACTGAAAATGTTGAAAGTTCTGAAAGTGGAGTGATATAGATTCTTTGCCCTCCCGCATTCTATCATACCAAAGCTGCGCCTGTGCATTAGAACTGGAAGCGCTTCCCCTGACGCTACACCCCTGTGTGCTGCATGAAGCGGATTTTTGGCCCACACCTCAGAATCAGGATTCTGAGGTGGTTCCACATGGGACAAACTAAACCCATGAATAGGTGAATGGGAAAATGAGAATAATATCCACATTTTTCTCGAATTTTTGAAGGATATATGTTGACAGAAGTTGCAACCTGAATTATCTCACTGTGATTGTTCTGGCTAACAGAAGATGTTCCCAAGAAGGAGCACTCTCGCAGTTCTCCTCACTGGCCATTGCCCTTTAAGGTATCACCTTCACAAAATGGGTAAGGTCAGGATAGTTGAATGAGGCCTCTGCCGCGAGGAGGTGGAAACAGCGGAGCATATACTGTTGCATCACTGATTCCGGCATTTCGGAAAGGGTGTCTTAACACCTGCCGATATTGCTAAGGAGATGCCTGAAAACCTCCTTCACTTTGTGAAAGAAGAGACCATTAATAAGGCTCTAAGTTAAGTTAGGGATTAAGTCACAATAGATTTCTCTTGGTCTCAGTGACAAGGGGTTCCTCCCGTCCCTCTTAAAAAACCCCACTGTGATACTAAAATGGATGACAACGCGCAGCGTTAGCAGTGGCTAATACCAATGGCTTGTGATAAAATAAGCATAAGGGGCTGCAATCCCTCTCCATCGACCTGGTGACCTTTCAAATTATAGCCTGCCGCCGGATAATCGCTTGGGGCGAATCTCGGACCGTGGTTTCTTTTGTAAGATGGACATATTTATATAACAGCCAAATGCCAAAATTGAGCAATATAATCTTTTTGTAGTTTTAGAATAATTCTTCTCCTACTTCAATCATTTAAGTTTTGAAATTTGAAGGTACGAGTAGGTATGTACCTACCTATTCATCCGAATACTGAACAATTGGCAAGAAGACATACTGTCATCTTCCATTTGCAGATTGGTCCCCGATGGTTTCCCATGAACTTAAATCGGAATAATAGTACTGTGCACTTTTCCAGCTCAGCTGCACCTAACATTTATATTGATACATTTTGGATCATTAATCCACATTGAATACATCCACTAATTTTATACGTTCTTGAGGAACCTATTCTACCTCTCATTAGACATTCATCAATTGTTATGGACCTACAATAGCTGTTCCAAATAACACTAAATCTTATTCAATAAAATTTACTCAATTATACCAAGTACCTATTAAAATGTCTAACAATTTTAACTTCAATTGAGACAAATTTGAATTTATTTTGAAATGGTATAAGTTAGTTTGGAACTGTTACAGGTGTAAATTGATTTAAGGAAGGTTTAAATCAATTTGTGTAATGCCTATAATATTTTGCTATGTACTATGCCTCTGAACTACTTATTGTGTGCCGTTCCAGACGATGTCTGTCCTTGCAGATGAAGCAGGTTTATCAAAATTGGCGAACCATTTTAATGCACTAATTGAATTTGGTAGTTTATAAGAACTTCATCGAAGTTCAGGTGGTGTAGAATTCGGCATGGAGTTCTCTGAATATTTCTTCAGAGTGTCGAATGTGACTACAGTGGCCGTCCATAATTCATCTAGAACACTTGTGTTTGCGAGCACTTAAAGGATGATCTAGGTTACCTCACTGGTTGATGCTGGTGGTAGTAGGAATGATCTCTTAACCGAGATGATCGTATGTTCGGCCTTGCGTAACAATCTATAGATCCCCACGGGGAATGTGCCCGCCAGTTGTGTTTAGAGGCGGGAGGTAGAGGTGACAGACAGTTGGTCGTTGAACAGATTTCGCCAGTGTTCAACAGATCGTCCTAAGGGATATGGCCTTAACTAAGGCCTCAGTCTACTGTAGCCCCATTCAGAACACGTAAGTACCTACTGTCAACTGCAACGTTACTAAAACTAGGAACTTAGTTATCAACATTAACAAGACACATAATTTATAAGATATTCATGCGTTCCTGTACCTATCGAGAATGCAGAATCCCAATACAAATGAAGAAATGGGCAAAGATGGTTTACACATTTTTCATTATTTTAAAATCGTCCGACTTTTCTCCCTCTTTACAAAAATGGTCACTTTTGACACTATTTCAGAGCTCATGAGCTTTAAACCTCGTATTTTATCGCGTTTCGTGGGATCAATCTTCGATTCCTTTCCAAATTCTATTCCAGGCAGTGGCTATATAATTTTTCCAAATAAGACCTTCTTCGCTGATCAAGACTGTAGGTACCTATTGATTAGTAAATGATGGCTTACTTTTGTCGTATTCTGTTGAGCACTATTTTCTCCTAGTGATCCTGACAGTCACAAAAAAATGAGAGATACTCAGAAATGTATTGATATCAGAACTGCTCTAATGATCTTGTGTATCCTGCAAAGTTAGCATTTGGTATTCAGTCGCCTAGAAGGTTTGAGAAATCGTCCAAAGTCTTTCAGAAGTCAGAGCCTTTTGATGAACTGAGTACTGGACATTTTCTCCACTCTTCGTTATGTCAAGGCCCATTCCTTTAATCGATATTTGCGACTGTATGAAGACTGAACCTCCAGAAACTCGGGAAAACTCCTCAGGGCCGAGTCTTCCAGTCTTACAGACCTGAAATATGGTACATTCAGCCGATTTTGCCAATGGCCCAGAAACAAGGTACAAAGCGAGAATGGTAAAACTGCTTTATATTCTACCTGAGATATAATTACAACTAAACCACTCCTCCAAAGTCCAAGTCTTAGGTACACCACTTAAGTCTTATATCCACCAACCTAAGTACAATTTTTTTTTTTCGACTGCACTAAGTAAATGATAACCTCTGGAGTTGACTTAGTTTGAAAGTGCAAGCCCTATGCCGTACTCCACTTCCTCGTTATAATGATACTATTAACTACTTACTACCCTCAAACTAAAAAAACTCTGCAAATTCTTGACACAACGGTTCATTATCTTCTTCGGCGGACGGATTTTTGGTTTAATCTTCGATAATGAACCATTGGAATCGCCCAAAGAAAAAATTTTTTTAACCCCCCCTCAAAATTTGTTGGTTTACGTTTCAAGATACGTAGATTCAGAAAATCGAATAAAAAAAAATCCGTCCGTCCGCCGTACGCCGTCCGCCGTCCGCCGTACGCCGTACGCCGTCCGCGCCATTTTGCCCAGTTAGCGTTGAGTTAAAATTACGAAATTTTTTTTATGGGTTTCGACCAACCCCACAATGGTCCTCGAAACTTTTCATAACCCTAGGTCAAGGGGAAGGGGTTCAAAACGAATTTTGAAATTTGGAAAATTTCATATCTCGAAAAATTCATATAGAACGGTATGTTTTTTATTTCATATTTAGATAGAGTTTGTTCCGTAGAATTTTTTAAGACCATCCGCAGCTTTGTACGACCAGCCGTTCGTTCACAATGACGGCTCAAAGATTATGCCTCACTACAGGATCGTGAATCAAACTGTTGAAATACAGGTCCATTTTCATACTAACAAGCTCTTTGGAACATCATATGGCTTAAGTGATGTCGAGTTTGTTGTTCTGAGGTGCGTTTCGTGCTACGGAGATGAAGGTAATTTCGAATGTTTGTTGGTAGGTACTTCTTTTATAGAAAAATTATTACCGACGTAGTATTAAAAACCCCAGAACTATATCGTATTAATTAATCATAATTAATAATAATTATTATTAATAATAAATACAAATTATTAATACCTAACAATAAATTATAATAATTTTCACTAGGTACTTGATAAAATTGTTAATAATTGGTGATAATTGATATTAATAATTAATCTAACATTTAGGATCTAGACATTTAGACCTAGTGATCTAGACAGAAGAGTGATCTGTACAAAGAAGATAATGAACCGTTGTGTCAAGAATTTGCAGAGTTTTTTTTATTCGATTTTCTGAATCTACGTGTCTTGAAACGTAAACCAACAAATTTTGAGGGGGGGTTAAAAAAAATTTTTCTTTGGGCGATTCCAATGGTTCATTATCGAAGATAATAAACCAAAAGTGGAGCTCAACTGGTGAAAATGAGAGCCACCTGTTTCTGCATTACAAGTTCTAGTTACAAACACACAGGGACTTGGATTCTGTGTCAACTCTGAACAGCCAAACCTTGATTCATTGATTAGAAGACCACCTCAGAGCTCAAATGCAAATAATGGATGCAATCAATTGCCCAACGCTGAGTGGCATTTAGTGATGATGAATCTAATAAATCCGTGGGATATTTACGGCCGCTCTTTGCATCGTGGCATTTTCCAATATGTTTAGTTAGATGTTCGATTGGTGGAGCTTCGGTGACATGCAGGACGCTCCTATTGAGTTTCAACTAAATTCTTGATTTGTAGCACAAAGTCACGTCAAGCTGTAATTTAATTACAGCTTCATAGAGTGAATATATTAATAATATAGGTAATAATACAAATAATTACATTTATTAATAATATAGGTAAGTATATTTGGACCGCGTTATGCAACAATCGTTTAACCCTCAAAAATTCGAAAATTAGTTTTTTTTACTTTTGGCTTCATTAGGTAAATCTACATCACCTCCAATAGTTATTTCCCGCGATTTCGCAAAAATGAACTTTTTATAAGCGAAATACCATTAATGCATAACTTTGTAAGTGGGGAAAGCGATCATGCAACAATGGTCTACAGACGAGAGAACCAGTCTTTGATTCCAAGATTCACCGGTAACAGTTTCGCAACAACAGATTTCTTATGTCAACTCCATAGAAATAGCTAATTGATAAGGTGTACGCCACAAGGACCTCCCGCCAATCCAACAGGCAACAGTCATGTGCACCTTCGTCCGACATCTTCTGCCAAGAACTACCACCACTTTGGCCTCATGGCAAAAGCTTGTCCAAGGAAAAGAAGAAGGATCTTTTGGAACTCGTAAAACTTGTGCCAAAAGATGCCCTGAGTTTTTACGACTTCTTAAAAACCTGTCGAATCAACGAAAACATCGATGACGTGGATGGGTTGAGTTCAGAAGGCGACGAAGACTCATGACATATTTTCACGATTTATTTTCATGTTCAATTTATAATAATTCACCAGATTTTTTTACCAGCAAGAGTAAGCTGTTTTTCTTCTAAGTTACCAGAGAGTTACCTACCTGCTATGGTCACCAGGTTTTTTTTTTTTTTTTTTTTTTTTTATTGACCAAAACACTGTTTCATACGTTATTTTAAATAATTAAAATGATTGGATAGATTTTATCTAATTTCTTACGAGTATTATGATTATCATTATTCAGAATAGTCAGATTTTTGACTGTTAGACAATTGTTGCACAATACAAAACTATACCACAGGGGCAAGCTGAGGCGTTTTGCAACAACTGATTAGCCCTTGAAAACCGCCGATTTAGTGAAATTTCAACTCTTTGATCCGAAAACTAGAATGAATATGCAATACTTGAGATTTTAGGTCAAAGGAAGCCCATTCAAAACTAAGACATTCACCTTTTCGGAACACCTCAATCTTTGAACACCTCTCCTGAAAAGTTGACTTTTGCGAGTTAGACGATTGTTGCATAATACCGTCCATTTATTATTAACATAAATATTTTATTAACTTTACTCCTTTAACCTACTTTATCTTCTCCGCCGTTTCGAAATGACCCAACCGAAATACTGTCAAAAGTCGATCATACCCAACACCGTGAGATTACGCTCAATTGAGATGAGTTATATTGTCCAGATTCCACTGAACCATTAGTGGGAACGTGTCTTGGTTTCAAGACAGACCCTCTCCCGCACACCTACTCATATTTGCACATCCACTGATTAACCCGAGGTTTAACTAGGAGTCTAGGTCGGACCGAAAACCCAGAGATGGTTAATGTATTTTTCGCACACTTTCTGACACGCTGGACTTCCTCATACATGTACCTGTTCATGACGAGGATCAATAACTTCTAACTTAGAACATTCAAGCCCAATTCACAGCTGACCGCATTCCTTCGAATGTCGGCGGAGTGAAGTAATAATGTTTAATAATGGAGTATGGCTAACGGATGGGCCAGAAGTTGATGATGGGTTATGATGATGGCTAGCTAATTGATATAATTTGTATTTTTGTTCCCTGCCCGTTTGGGTGATCTTAATAGACGGAAATAAAACAATCCTCAAAATTAGGGATCTGGGCTGGACGACGGGACAATAACAAATCCGCAAGGCTTGAGTGGCCATTTCCTCTCCGTTCTCGTCGTAGTGAAGGCAGACCATCGCCCGGTGACACGTTCTATTCAAACTCGACTATCCCATCGCGCTCACCTTCACATAATTCTACGTCGTGTTGTACTCATCACACAATAATTGGCCTGCCGGCGGAGGGATGAAATTTTGGGAACCTGTTGGTTGTTCGTAGAGCGATAAATTCGTATTGAACCATAAAAGGCTGTCCTGAAACTCATCATCTCGGGAACTGATTATATTTAGAAGACCATCGTGAGGAAGCTCTCAACTATCCAGAGTTGGATCGCTCCGGGAAATCTCAGTTTATAAGGATGATGATAATATGAAGGGAATATAACTAGATAATATCTAGATAATATTATTATTATTATAATATTAAGGTTGATCCCCTCATGTTACAAAAAAAAAAAAACACTCTATCCGCTGTACTTAATAAAATTTACCTTTTGTTTGGCCGTTATACATTTTTTCAAGATCAATAATTGATCTAGTAGGTAATAATTGATCTAGTAGGTAATAATTGATCTAGTAGGTCAGGGGTGCTCAAACTTGAACTCCTGGCGATCTATAGATATACCTCAAGGTATATCTTGAGGTATACCTCAATATTTTTAGACTACTTACGATCGACTCTGAGAGACTGCAAGTGTGTGTGATGCAGGGTTGTTGTAAGTACATACACGATACACCCTACCTACCTAGCTAGGGCGTACCGTAGCATATATAGATATTAGCTTTCTGCACAATATACATGTACGTGTACATTATTTTAGTCAAGGTTTGGGTTAGGTTTAGATAGGTTCTTCGCTACAATATCAATGAAAAAACTCATAGTTATTCAAAATTGCGAGCTTATTGGTTGTTACAAAACAAAAGAGTTACATAATATGTATTATTATTATGGTGTTAAACATAACTAAGGAGTGGCTTTGGATGTTGAAGTGTGGCACTGCATGTCTTCAGCATACTTTTCATAAGATGGTACGTAACCACTGAGTGCTAATCGCAAGCATGATGACATATGATCGTCAGTTAGTCGATTGCGATATTTTGGCTTAATTATCTTCATTTCAGAAAATGCAGACTCGCACAAGTAAGTTGACCCAAAAATTGCCGTCAGTTGAAGGGCGATTTGCCTTACATTCGGATATTTATCTTCAGATATAAAACACCTGAAATTTGTATCAGATGCTGTAGCTTTGAGATGTATATCTGATATAATCTGCACCAACTCATTTTCAACAGAACATGAATTCATATTAAACTGACTTGCTATTTCAGTAGCTAATTCCTCAATGTTTTTACATGAAAAAGGATAACTCATAAATGATGCTATATTTTCCAATTTACTGCAATCATAAAAACGCATTTCGAATTGTCCCAAAATATTTGATAATTCAGCCTCATACGTATCATAATTCAACTAAGGAATCTTTGCTTTCAAAGACGGAAAATGTTTCAGATCCTTTCTTTTCAGTTGATCTATCGTAAGTTGCAATTTACTTTTGAATGCGTTTACTGCGCTAATCATCTCAATAATAGTTTTTCCTTAAAATATTTTTTCTTCTCGAGATCTACCCAAAAAGCACTCGCGATCGACCAGTCGATCGCGATCGACCGTTTGAGCACCCCTGTAGTAGGTAATAATTGATCTAGTAGGTAATAATTGATCTAGTAGGTAATAGGTAATTGATCTAGTAGGTAAAAATTGATCTAGTAGGTAATAATTGATCTACTAGGTAATAATTGATCTAGTAGGTAATAATTGATCTAGTAGGTAATAATTTTTTCTAGATCAATAATTGATCTAGTAGGTAATAATTGATCTAGTAGGTAATTATTACCTACTTAAAGCCCTTATGGAGAGGCAAAAGAAATTCTTCACTCCTATACTACTATAAAGTATAAAGTTCTCTATAAATTCCCAACAGACTTGGAAATTATAAGCTTCAATACTCAATCAATCAATCAATCAGTTTATTCACAATTTTGATTGAGTATTGAAGCTTCAATACTGAAAACGGTAACAAAATAGGCACAAAATTATATTATAATTATAATATAAAATATGCACTGCATTATATTTTAAGGGCGGAATTCATAGTCCTCCCTCAAGGCCGAGGGTACCCTCGCCCTCAGTCAAGGGTGGCTTCATCTCGAGGGCCAAGTTGCTCTCCAATGTCCGCCATTGCCCAGGCAGCACCGAAAAAAAAACCGAAGAAGGGAGAAGAAAATTATGTTATCATAATATGTTATCACTTGTTTTTGACATTGCATTTCTGTTCATTGCGTCCCGTGATTTTGCTTTCAGATTTGATTTTAGTTCGTTTGTTTAATAGTTAGTTAGTTCGTTTAAATAGTTAGTTAGTTCGTTTGTTAGTTAGTATCGTTTAATAGTGTTATTTCATTTTAGTTTTTTAGCTAGTTAGTTTTCGATTTTAGGTTCTTTCGTTACCATGAATAGAAGAGTATTGTTTTCGGAGGAAGAAAAAGTTTTCGTTAGAGGGATGGTTCTCGAAAATAAAAGTGTAGTTGAGTCAAAAAAGAGCGACGCTGTGTCTGTTATTGAAAAGAAGAAATGTTGGGACAGAATGACGGAAACGTTCAATTCCAGCGGAAGATTTCCTGTGGTAAGTGAAATCATACAGTCATGAAATGGTTCGTCGTTCGTTCTTTAGAAATTGATGCCTCCTTATTTGTTATTACTTATACTTATTAAGTATAACTATTACGTATAACCGTTCCACAACAAATTCCATCAATTAGAAACAACAACATGTGTCAACACCTGTTGGTTTCTAATTCACCAACAGACTCTGGCTTGTTTTTCTTTTCTTTCTTCTTTACGCCAATTCTCTCAAGTATATAATCATTCTTGATCCTTGACAGTGGCTTCGTGAAGATATCAGCGCTGTTCTCATTTGTTGGTACCTATTCGAGTTCCAATACACCATTTTTCACTAGTAGCTGTTGTACAACAAAAATAATCTGGTTTTCCTATTCGGGCTCTATCACTTAAAATCATCTTCTCATTTTCTTCATTGTTACTTGTTGTGTGTTTTGCGATGTCTTACTCGCCCATGGCCTCAACCATCTACAACCTCCAGTTCTTCATAATTTATTTCTTCACTTTCATTGTTGTTTCTTCCACTTCCCAACTCCTTCGATTCTACCAATACCTACTATGCCATCTTTTTCTAGACCAGAATAATCTATCTCTTGATCAATGTTTCTCTTTTCTTTTTATTGTATTCTCTTTGTGATGAGCTCTTGTTTATTCAAATTCCACAATCTATATCCTTTAGAAACACCTGCGTAGCCTAACATAATGCACTCATTAGCACGATCATCAAGTTTCTTTCTAACTTCTTTCGGCACATGAGCAAAAACCTTACAACTGTGCCTACTCCAATAATACGACTACCTACTTGTGCCAGACGCTTAACTTACAACCTGTGGTTTTTCCATCTCTTCGTACGTAGCAAAATCTTCTCTTTTAGGAGTGAAGTGTACCCTTGGCTATGCCTTTATGAATACCGTTAAGGGTGCATCCACCCTCGAGGGGCATGTTGAAGGGTACCCTCAGCCTTGAGGGAGGACTATGAATTCCGCCCTAATACTGTGTTCATTCATGTTCAGATAATTCAGTAACCTTGTTGAGTTCAGTGATTACGTAAATGACAGGCACATGAATTATGCGCCAATGAAAGTTTGGTGAACAACGAAGTTATCGTAGTATATCAGGGATTATCGCGTATCCGTCAGAGTTCGTGGTGAAGTATATTATTACGGCTTGGGTTTATTGGCCTCACAGCGCTTATGTTATTATTGTGCGCCTATTTGAATCGTACATCACAATGAGGTGTCTTATTTGATCGAAGAGGTTCTACAAAGAGATGCATATCGGTTAATTAGGTTCTGTTTAGTGCCGTGGTTATCTATGTACTAATTCAGAGAAATCGCGAACAATAGCTAACAGCGAACAGACTATGACAGTAGCATGTTTCCATATCTAATCTCTAGAATCTGGGAATTCATTGTGGTTGAGAATAAAGAAACATTTGTTACCTCTTCTCTGACGGGTCACGAGGTTTGAGTATAATTGTCCACTATTTGGGTTGCTAGAATAAAGTTATTGTACGCTCGTTCTAGGCCGAGGTATGTCGACGCAAAACGTGGAGTGAGCTCCAGAAAATTTCAAGCTTACAATATAACGAATCAATTATGAAACTTTCATATTTAATTGTTTCAATATTGCGAAGTATTGGGTTGATTTAGTCAGCGGTTTTTGGTTCAGTGCAATCACCTTATTTACAGATATGAAACTGGGACGGACACAAGCAGGGTGGACGGAAATGTCAAGGTGCCCCCAGGGAATGAAGAGCTCACCGACGAAACGACATGCGGAATCGGCTGCTTTAAAGGCCGCTTTCTTCAGAGGTGCGACATCATAAAATAATAGTACCTACTTATATGAAAAATAACAAATTTGTAGACCAGTAGGCAGTAAAATTCCCGAACCTCAATTATATGAATGACTAACTGTGAAACCTCGTCATGTAGTTTCTGTTTTGTTTAAATACAGTGCCATTCAGTGTATTCATCGATCTTATCAAGAATTAAAATTAAAAGTTGGGTCACTGAGCCGTTGAAGAGGTGGAAATAGCATCTTCATGTTTGAAGGTCAACTAGCTAGTCCCAATCTACATGTGACGATGTGTCGAGGACCTCTGATTAACTAATTTCATCATACGTATCATAAGTTCATCATACACCATGCATCATGCACCATTCGTAGACAAGTTATACTTGAATATTTCGCAGGTTTGCAAACAAGAAGGCGTACGTTTTTCTGTACGGTCTGATGGGTCTCATTCTTTCTGCCGCCTACAGTTACTTCAATGGCACCATCACAACCCTTGAGAAAAGGTTCAAAATTCCCAGCAGGACAACTGGTAAATATCACGAGATGGTTGATAATTGAAGGGTTATTCTTTACCACTATAAGACAGGTGAATCAGCAGGAAGGCAAGTTTGTTCACTATCGAATTGATTGTTGTTCGAATACAAATCATCTACTGTAATGCCATCATAGGTGCCTGCTGTGTGATATAGCATCATACCAAAAAATCAGTTGTTTCAGACATGACGCGCCAACTGTTTAGCGCAGTGACCGTTTTGAGTGGAGAATTTTTAGAGAAATATTCAACAGTTTTACGAGTGGGTGGAATATGAAATTAGGAGTACGCATTATTTTAATAAGCTGGTATTGGCAGCTCAGGTGCATTTTAAATGCATATTTGTCGCGGCAGGGTCGAGGGGAAACGGCGCGGCGTGTGTTGAACGCTCAGTCTTAATATTCTAACTCTATTCTGTTTTATGACAAGGATTGTTGTAAAAGACTGGTTATTGGAGTACTAATTAAACCGTGTTTTATTGTTATTTATAAAGTATAACATCGCATACGAACATAACTCGAAAAGTGGCCACGACACAATATAACAGGGTTCGTGCCGGTCAGGGAAGTCAGGGAAGTCATGGAAAAGTCAGGGAAATATAAATGGGCACTGGAAGTCATGGAAAAGTCAGGGATATCGGATTTTGGTCAGGGAAAAGTGTATGACGCTATCAAGGCAGCTGGTGGATTGAAGGGTTTCGAAATTTCCAAGAAACTAATTGCTGCCCATCGCTTGGCCCGAAGAAATCAAAAAGAAGCGCTACGGAAGAGAAATGAAGAAAACAATGAAGAAAGGGAGAAGGCCGCTGCCAAAAGGTCTATGGCGCAAGAACTGGCTGAGTTAAAAGCCAAAAGAGCCAAACTAGCGTCGGAAAAGACTGCGCAGCTAGGCGCCCTCGATGACGAAATAGCGTCGATTTTGAGCAAGTTAGGCTAGATTCTTACATGAACTGTGCTTTGTTTTATTTCTTTCAACATTATGGTTGCCAATCTTTTTAGTACAAATTCCTTTTAAACCTGTTTATTACCTGTGTACGGTACAGTGTATGTTGAGTAGCTGTCTAGGAATAAGACTTTTAAGTTATGTTTTGTTATTGTGATTCGACCTGTTTGTTTGAAGTGACAACCAAAGGCCTATGGTGCTGGAATAATTGGCTGAAAGAAAAGCCGGACTGAGCAGATAGCCGCCCCCGATGACGCAAACGCGGCGTTTTAACGAGATAGGCTAGGTTCTTTTATGAACGGTATTGTTGCTAATATATTTAGTACTTAATTCCTGCTTTAAAAAAACTGTAAAGTACCTTTGTAAGGTATGGTTTATGTAAACCACGTACTCAAAACTTTTATGTGTTTTATCTTGTGATTCTATCTCTTACTTTGTTTCAAGTAAACTTCGTTTTTTTATGAATAAAAAAACTTGTTCCTTATATTGTTTTTCTTCATTTGTGCATCTAAAATTTTCGATTCATGCAAAACGTTACTGTTTAAAGGATCCTGAAACGTTGTGAAAAGTCAGGGAAAAATCGAAATTTTTGGTCTGGAAATCAGGGAAAAGTCAGGGAAATTGAAAATTGAAAATCGGCACGAACCCTGTATAACCTCCGACTCCGTCTTCACGTTAACCTCTAAACCTCCCTTGGTGGTTATCCTCCCAAGCATCAAGAAGAGATGCTCTTGCAACATATTCATTCCGAGTTAAGTAACACCATTAAATTAACAGCCATTTAATGGTGTTACTTAACTCGGAATGAATAGAGTTAGAATATTAAGACTGAGCGTTCAGCACACGCCGTTTCCCCTCGACCCTGCCGCTACAAATATGTATTTAAAATGCACCTGAGCTGCCAATACCAGCATTTTTTTGTTAAGCATTAAAACAAATTTTGTTTTTATCGAGACTTTGATTTTGTTCTTTTGTTGAGGTGTGATATCTGTGGGAAACGACATCAGCCAGCTGCTGGTGGGGGCGGTGATCACATACTATGCGGGAAAAGGGCACCGCCCTCGATGGATCGCCATCGGAATTTACACAGTCGTCCTCTTTTGCCTGATGAACTGCCTTCCGCACTTCCTCTATGGTCCGGGAGCCGATGCTTTAGCACTCACCTTCGAGCATGGCGGGTCTATGGTAGATCAGAATGCTACACAGGATATCATGGGTAAATGTTGAATTTTGAGCAGATTTTCATAATGGTTAGTTTTTCTTTTTACTGTCAAAGTTTTCAATGTAGACGGAACTGGGCTCTCTTTTATTGTCCGACCCTAACCCAGCTACGCATCCAAGAGCGAAAGAGGCAAAAAAGAGCCAGGAGCGACATAACTAATTAGAGCTAATAAGCGCTTTTACGGCTTTATTGTGTTACGCCGATGAAGTACACCTTCTGGAGCATAAAATGTTTAACTGGACACAACCACAACGGTAGTCTACGATTGCCGGATGAAACCGTTATGGAGTAAACCCGAAATCAATCTTCCTCGTTCTCGACAACTAACATCGTCATTCGAATAAAAATTTGATCCGTAATTAACTTAGTGTTGTCTGGTGACAGACACATCTAGAACCTTGATTTGATGTTAGTGTAAATTTTTTAATGCTGTCAAGTTATGTTTCTTGCTTCATAGCTCTTCGAATAAATCTAGGAATTCATTGTCAAGTACTTCATAGTTATAATCTGCCTGTGATTATAGAGAGGCAAAACAAGCAAACTCTTTGCATGGGGGGAGACGGCTCGGGCGTTACGTGCGACCGCGAAGAGGGCAGTATTGCTCCCCAAATCATCCTCTTCCTTGCCCAGTTCATCTCAGGGATCGGAGGTTCCCTCTACTACACCCTTGGAGTCGCTTACATGGACGACAATATCAAGAAGTCGAAGACTCCAGCTCTAGTCAGTAAGTTTACAAAATTAATCCATCGTACCTGCTTCACTTTGCAAGCCTTTTTGTAGCTACAGGTGAATAGAATATGGGAAACAACAGTTGTCACCTTCACTCTGAAACTCCGAAAAAGGAGTTGTGAAGGCGCGGAAGAACAAGGTATTGTGAGAGGATATATGATGGATTTTGATACAAATACGCCTCTAATATGTGTGGCAATACTAAATAAATGTAGAGGGCTTTCTAAGGACTTTGAAAAGAAGCCGTTTCTAGGTCTGGCTATTCTCATTGAAGTTGGATAACTTGTTCAATGCCCACTAGCGGCGACAGATTCACTTAAATTATCTTCAAGAACGGTCATGCGTCTCACAGTTCCAAAAACACGAACAAACTGTTCAATTCAATTGCTTGGATCTGTAGTCTAACACCGCACAGATTTCTACCAGTTTCTCTAAAACATTAGTCAAATACGTTTGCGAGCCACGTCCCTTCTATCAACCTATTTGGAAGAAAATTCAGCTACAAACAAGGAGACAATAAATTAAGTACGCCAATACAAAGCTAATCACTGATGATAGACCCGCAACAGTGCAAATAAAAACTTTCAAAACGAGAGTATTCGAAGTGGGCCTCTGAAGAATTGGTCGGTCGAATGCACTCTATTCTGGCCTGTTGGACCAGCTTCAAGCTGACGACCATAATCGATCGAGGACGTCAAACGTTACACGTACAAGGGGTCGAGATTTTATTGAATTATCCATTTAGGTAGGTAAATAATATCCTAAAACACTAAATATCCATATATCCATATACTAAATAATAATCCTCTTCTATCAATATTTTCAGCCTTTGATTACTTTCATTACAGGTTTATCTTATTTCATCCGCATGCTGGGGCCGGCACTCGGCTACGCACTGTCATCTCTCTGCCTGAAATTCTACATTTCACCTACCCTCACACCCAAGATCTCAAATACGGACCCAAGGTGGTTAGGTGCCTGGTGGTTTGGTGAGTTACTTTTTTTTTTGTCTTAGCTGATATTAGGTCCGTGTAATATCCTTACTATTCCCCAAGCAACCGCAAATTTCTTATCTTTATTTATTCACCCCAAGATATCCAAAGCTATCTCTACAGACCCCCACCATTCTTAATGCCTCCCCTCGTAGATATTAGTGCCAAAACAAGACTAGACAAGTGCCTAGGGAGTAAACCTACCGAGCCATCTCCTTGCAGAGAGAGCCCCATTCATCTTCTTGGAAACATGCAGAGCATAGGCATTCCAAGAAAGGTCCTCACCAAACACCACTCCCAGGTTGACCACATTGTCATGGCTATTCTTCAACAGGGTGGCTGATACTGGGGACCGTGATGTTCATCGCAGCTTCTCTACTCGGATTGTTTCCAAAAACTCTTCCACGAGCCCATCTCAGGCGAATGCAGTCCAAAACTAAGTTCGATGACGAGACTGACATGCCTGCTTCATTCCAAGGTATTGTGCTTGATTCCAGAAGTCGGTAAATAATGGCATTTTTTAATACAATCCAATTTAAATACTCATTACTACCTACTTAATTTTCTTCTTTATTCTTCCACAGACATGGTGAACACATTCACGCGTCTGATAAAAAACCCAATCCTCATGTGTAACAACTTTGCAGCCATATTCTACTTCATGGGGTACATGCCTTACTGGATCTTCATGCCAAAGTACATCGAAATAATGTACAAAACCTCAGCTTCTGAAGCCAGTTTTGTCACGGGTATAGTCCTATATTTATAAGTTTGCTATCTTTAGGTACCTTCAATCATATAATTTAATGGTAACTCCACATGTGTATCTGTGTATTCTATTCAACATAAGGCTCGATTGAGATACGTTAGGTATGTTTTTCCCGCTATCAAATCCGAATGAGTGTTGTGGCTATTCATGTTAAGGAATTACTTTGTAGTGTACCAACCCCTCTCTGTGTAAATGTTCAAAATATCGTACGCGCAAAAGAATAGTTGTATTGTAGAGGTCAGTTGCCTGTTGTAGGTTTTTATCAGATGTCTGATTAATTTTTCTTTAATGATACTTCGACAGGTACTGTGGGATTGGTATTTTCTGCATGTGGTATTCTTATCAGCGGACTAGTGATTACGAAATACAAGCCTGGAGCTCGACCGCTAGCCCTCTGGAACGTTGTTGTCGGGGCCATATCCGTCATCGGTCTCCTCTCATACGCCTTCCTCGGTTGCATCACTCACGATCAGAAGGGACTCATTGCCGGAACCAATGAGTGAGTGTTACTGCTGTCATAAATTGAAAAATATTATGTTTCTTTGCCAAGCATGATTCGAAGAAACTTAAAATCCTTTAAGACATCAGGAGGTTAAAAAATGGGGTTCTCTTGGTCCATAAACCAAGAAGCTGTATCGTACTTTTGACTATTAGGAAGGCTCTGGACGATTCCCCTCAACCGAAGAGTCCAAAAAACTACGTTCGATTAGCACTCCGTTTGGAAATCATAGATTTGAAAACAAATTAAATGGCTGAGAAAACCAGCCTCATCCTGGAGGACCTTGTGACTCCCATAACTAGTCTGAGACACTTAGTAAATCTGAGTGGACGAATATTACGAACCAAAGAAATCACTGTCAAAAGAAACCATCAAACCTAAATTATTTGATGGAGGAACGAGAACGTGAAATATTATCATACTCATACTCGAGAGAAGTCCATTTTATTGACTCCCCAAGGAAGCATGAGTCATTTATTTCGAGTTCAATCTTACTAAATAAGCTTAAACTCGAAATAAATTACTCAAAATTTTTTTTTTTAATTTGTTGTTCTTTTATTTTTTTTTGGCTTAAGACAAATTTTATTATCATTTTCTTTACAAAATCGGCAAATGCTATATTTACGACAGTTTGTCGTAGAAGTGCTCTTTCCTTCGAGGCCTGTTGAACGTTGAGGCTAGACAGAGGCAGGATGAACCATGCTGACTCTTCCCGCATGACGGTCTAGGCTCTTGGCGGCTATAGGGGCATTAGGGCACCATCCTCCAGTCCTAGGCACCTCACTTTCCTACGGCATCCCCTGAGCCTCATGGAAACTGCCCGCACCACTGCTATTTGAGTTTTCACTCGCACCCAGCATGTCACTTGGGAGAGGGGCTTAGCCCACTTTTCGGACAACACTTCTGCTACCCTCTTCAAGAACATATCATATTCCTTATGGAGAGACCCATCACAGGCTACCACGAGAGGGGTAAAGGAGCCTCTTAGGTCCTCGGCTGCTGCGTCGTATTTGCGGTGTTTAGAGTTTGCTGCAGTCTGGGCAATGGTGTTCCAGTCGAAGGAACCGTAAGAGGGAGCGTCTGGGTTCACAACCCGGGTATCAAAGTACGCTGTCCTCTCTTGGTTCCACACTCCATGAACTTTGAAGTCTGCTACCAGTCGTGGGTTCCCATGACATCAGATTTTTACAAACATGCTCTTCAAATTACTTTCACATTGCTCCCCAACGAATATTATACAGCTTATGCTAGTAAACATGCTAGATACTTCAATTCTCATTTCTGTCGACAGATAAAATTAATTATTGCAGCAAGGCTTTCGTGGGTATTGCAGGTTGGTCACGTTGAGCGAATGCAACAGCGACTGTCGTTGCGACTATGTTAAATACTCACCGGTTTGCGCACATGGTGAGTCCTTCATCTCCCCCTGCCACGCCGGCTGCAGGAACTACGTTAGCTATGGCAACGGTTCAAAGGTGCTCAAATTATTTTGGTTTCCTAAAATTGGGATTTCACGTGTACAGATAGAAGAAGAAACTGCCAGACGGACATATCAACGCACATTCCGAACCTTCGGGTTTTTAGTAGTGTGCGAGAACTCTACGAATAGATCATCAACGGCTTACCCTACAACATGTTCAGGGTACACAAAGCGACTTTTTCTAAGCAAACTTCTGTAAGAACGACGATCATTAGGGAAGGTTCGTTCACACAGGGATGTTCCAATTAAATGCCAAATGGGGTTATTAGAATAGGAAGATTCATTTGGTTTCCCAGGGATTAAAGCAATAATAATAATTATTATTGTATAAACAAAAGCAATACACTTGTGTCAAATCTGTATATAATTTGGACTGCCCCTCAAACGTGTGCTCTGGAGGAAAGCCATCCCCTTACAATTATCACCACTGATATTAATTTTCAACTCTTAACTGCTAGGCTTAACCATCATTAACTAGTTCATTTTAAATATTCTTCCGATATTTAACGCACTTTTATTAAATGCAATGAAATTTGAGGCTATTTGTCCTTACAGATTTTCACGGAGTGCAGTTGTGTGAAGAATGCAACTGCTTTAGGTGAACCTCTCCCGCCGTTCGCTCTGCCCGGCCCTTGTCGAGTTGACTGCACCACCAAGTTCTACACGTTCCTAGCAGTCGTGTGCCTCCTCAAGTTCTCTGGTGCCACAGGAAGGGCATCTAATTTTCTAGTCTCCGTCAGGTTGGTTAACAACTATAATAATTATAATTATTATACACGGGTTTTCTGAAATATTCGAGAAATGTTCAATACGGTTGCAATATTGGTTTTGGTATTAGGACAAATAGGGAGCCGATATTGCAACTATGTATGACGTCGAGTGTTCAAGAGATCATCCTCCTGATTTTTTGGATAACTGTGATGATCTCAGTTGTGAGGTCGGTATTCTAGATTACTGTCTTATGAGAAAAGAAGTAATCCCAAGTGATCTGCTCTGATGAAGTACCTACTCTCCGCAAGAAGTCCAACAGTCAAAATTGAACAGGACCCGAATTCCACTCCTTATATAGTATCCTGCTTCTGAGCTACTATCTGCGACCGAGGAACTGATGCTGTTCTGGCCATTTTTGTCTAACCTACCGAGTTAGGGTCCAATCATATTCTTCATAGCTACGACATAATATAGCTCCAATATATTCCTCGGCAACTAACTGCCTAGTGCCTATTGAACGTGTATGTCGTATTAGAGTACGATTTTTCTGGTGATTTCTGTTGATTTCAGGTGCGTTAGTGACAAAGACAAACCAGTGTCAATGGGGCTGGGCCTCATGATGATGAGCCTCTTCGCTTTCATGCCTTCTCCCATCTTCTTCGGATATATTATTGGTAACGATCCTTAACAATGCAAAACTAACATGATTTCGTGAGAGACAAATGGGAGAGAATTTAGGAAACAACTTAACAAGTAGGGACTAGTTGAGCAATGTTGAATTAAAGAGTTGAGTCTAATAGGGAATGATAATTGTTATTCACTTGTGAACATGAAATTTAATGCAATATATTTACAGATACGACATGTCTGGTGTGGGGGAAAACATGCTCAGGCACCGGCAACTGCTGGTTGTACAACGGCGAATCTCTGAGATACATCATGAACTTCACAGCTGCTGGTATCGTAATTCATGTAAACTAGGTGTTACCACTTACCTATTGCAGTGAACCTGTCAATGAGTCAACAAAGCGGTGCTATATCGTCAAAAAATGGAGACAAAATTTGTCAATAAGCCTGTAAAATGGAGACAGTTTACATAAAACCAGTTATTTCTTCGAAAATTGGCTCTTATAGCTATGCTGCATGTCCGGGGATTTTTAAGGTTCTTTGTGATGAACAAATATGTAGCTACGCAGGCTAAATCTTCACGTACTCAATTCAAATTTCAAATTTGTCTTAATTCAAAAGAATGGGTATAATCAGTTGAACCTTATTAACACTGAAGTGGCCACCCGTAACATACTTTTCTTTGCGTTCTTCCTGTAACATCAATTGTATTCCATGCAGGCTTCGTATTCGTGGGCATGTTGTTCGACGGTGGAGTCTGGTACTATGTCAAAGGCCTTCAAATATTCGACGAGGACGAAGAACTGGCAGAAGTACCACAGAAATCGAAAGAACGGCAATTCAAGTGCAAGTCTGCGGCCAACGGTAAAGTTACGGAACGCTCCGCGCCAAAACAACAAAGCTAAAATTGAATGTTAAAATGAATTGTATTTTTTTACATGAAATGTTTTAATTAAAATTTATTTTAATAATTTGGTTATTTATTTGGTTACCTATTCTTCTCTTTTCGCCTCATAGTGTTTCGAACAACTAAATCCAAGTTGAACCTGGGAATATTGAACATTCACAGAAAAATACACGAAATTATTATTAATTAATGAAATGTAAAGCGACCCTTATGCAATTACCATTACTCATTTTGAAGAAAAAAAACCACATCGCTAATCAGTGATTTGATTGATTCCCCATTGAAATAAATTTTGGACTCATTTTTATTTACTCTAAAACAAAAATTTCAGAAATTCGTATACAATATAAAAACGTGTTTCCGGAAAACATTGCGTTGAATATCTCCTCACGAGCGTTGGGATAGTGGTTGGGCTGTAAATCAAAGTGTAGGTAGTATTTACTTGTTCAACGCAGTTCAGTTTGCTCGGTTTCTTGACATCTTTTTCATACGATAAGGTTCGTTAATATAAAAGATATCGTGTCAGACGGATGTGTCAGTCCTGGTAGTGTAAGAAATCAAATGACTCCTGACACCGAGAAGGGGGATTCGGGCAAGCCGATGCTCGGGAATCGGCCTGCCAAGGGACACAAGAAGTACTCGTTGGTCGACGAAACCACGTGTGGAATTGGCATCATCAGGCATGAATTCCTTCAAAGGTTCGCCAATCAGAAAGCTTACGTCATCTTGTACGGGCTTATGGGGCTGGTCTTGTCTGCTGCGTACAGCTACTTTAATGGAACGCTTACTACCATGGAGAAGAGGTTTCAGATACCCAGTCGTGTCACAGGTAAAAGCAAACCATTTAATTGTACGACGGTGAATATTGCATGATTATACTTGATGCCTCGAATGGCCTATTAACACGAGGAGTTCAAACAAAGATGAATAATTCATCTTATTATAATTGAATAAGTCCTCTAATTATTAGAGGTCACAATTTTGAAATTGTGAAAACTGATCAGTGATATTCCAGGCGAGGTAGAGTATCATTTTCTTCTTTTTTAAACCACATTTAAGTCAATGAATCCATCTGCTAAAATTCAATGTTGAATACAATATGAAATTTTGAATTTCAATTTTATGTGGGAATAATGGGTTTGGAACCATAGTGGGTTTTTAACGGATTTTATTTTTTGGTCTCTGCTTCCGGACGAATGAGATTTTACTCCCAGAGGAAATCACAGTAGAGAAACATGCTGCAAAATAAATAAAAGAGGCTTCTGGGTCTTACGATGAAAGCCGACTTTTTGTCCGTCAGGGGTTTCTCATATGTCATACATACTACAGAGACCATGAGAAACCAACAGGTTCCTGACGGACAAAAAGTCTGCTTTCCACATGTTTAGGAAATTTAAACAAGTGTCAGACTTTGAAATAATCCGCTACGAACTTCCCGAAGCCAGTTTTTAAAGCTCAGAAATTAGAGCTTTAAAAACTCGCTTCGTGAAATTCGTATCAGAATATAATATATTATCAACGTTGAAATGGTTTTCAAAATTCGATTACCCCGAAGCATCAAATTTTGAGATATGACACTATTGCAGCCAATAGCGGAAATCCTACAGGTTGAAGTGGCCCCTCTGTCAGTCATGAGTTCCACTTACCTACAGCTTGAAAATGGATGTCAGTGGAGTTTTGATGGCAGTGATTTGCCTCTAATTAGCGAGAGAATAAAATCGTACTACAACAAACTGTTATGTGAATTTTATGATAACAGAATACCATAGACAGTGAAGAATATACCTATATTAACAATGCGCCACAAGTATCTCTATTTTTCCTTCCCTTGAAGCAGTGACTTGATCTTCTTTACTAATATAAAGTGCCCTCACCTGCCATCTGGACCCTGAAGGTGTGGTTACTAAGAAAGGATCTCATTAACAAGTACAAGGAGTTAAGCGAAAATTCTCTGCGCTTATGCAACAGACCACGGGAATTGAGCCAAAATATTTGTTGTATCACGCAAATTTGTACCGTCTGCAAACGTGTTCAATGACTTTCAGCCTAGTCACCAAATTGTTTACCCGGGCGGCGTCTCAAAGGAAAGGCCCGTTCTCGTCGAAATAGAACGTTTCGGACATTCTACCATAGCCTATAACCTTCCCTGCAACTTGCTCATCAATTAGAAATACATAGAATTTATAAATCCCAACGAAAGGTGAAATTGTAATATTCCGAAATTCTCCTACATTCTTCATACCTACACACTTCATACCAAACAAACCGAAAGTAACTTGAATTTCCAGGTAGTTCGACTAAAAGAGAGTATTATTATACTCGAGTTCAACATAATACCTATCATGCAGTGATAATAATCATGATGTCAATAATTATTGAAAATCCTTTTGATTTTAATCCCGCTGTGTTGATTTTAATTACTTATGGGGTAGAGGTGTTGAAAAATAAAATATATTTATACGGCTGGTTGCCACCATCGTGAGAAATACCTCTAAATTTGATGGTTTCCATGTATTTCACGGTAGAAATACAGCTAAATTTGATGGTTTCTGTATTTGATGCTTATTATTCCATTATTTTTCCATGTATTCCACGGTAGAAAAAAAAACGATAAAAAACGCTGAATGAGGATACTATGAATTCACGAAACTTCTATTTATTTTTGTCTAGTATTTTTATCAAGGCGCCGCGTTATTTGTTTAGTTTTTGAAACAATACAGTAATATGAATTATCTTGGCATAGTGTAGGAAGTTGTTTCCCACAGGTACCAACAAAATACATAGTCTGAGTGTAGTTTGCCTATCTAATAGTTTCAAGGGCCCAAGATAGCGTTGGGCAAATGGTTGTACCTTCCCGGTGTTAGAGTGTATGAAGGTTTAATTCGTTCGAAGCACGTGTTGAATAACATTTATCCATAGCTAAAAAAATGATTTAAAAAAATAAAATAACAAACACTTCTCAAAGGTACACATGGCCGCCGAAATTGTCGGTTGTGTGGAAGCGACCTTAAAGGTGTCGAAAAAAACTCTAAATTTACTGCTCAAAAAACTATGCAGTTTCGTTCGAAGTTTTCGAGCGACAGCATTTTGAATATTTTCTCAGATAAATATATAATTACATCGATTCATTTGCCTGAAGCCTGTAAATATGGTATCAGATAGGAGACCATTATCCTAGGTGACTTCCAGGAAATGTTTTACAGGATGATTAAATTATTAATACCCTTGCTGATTGGGTGAGGAAAGTAACACAGTTATATATCAATGGGCACTTGATGATTTCAGGGATAATTACGGTTGGCAATGACATCAGCACACTATTGGTGGGAGCTCTAATCACCTACTACGCCGGTAAAAAGCATCGCCCCAGGTGGATCGCCCTGGGACTTTACACGGTCGTTCTCTTCTGCGTCTTGAATGCCCTTCCCCACTTCCTCTATGGCCCTGGTGAAGATGCACTTCACCTCACAACCGAGTACGGCAGCTCCAACATAAATCAGAACTCCACTCAAAAAGTTCTTGGTTAGTTATATCCGTTCTTTTGAATGTAGATGTAGACGGAACGTTACGAAACAGGTGACTACTTACCGACCAACTTGAGAAGCCTTTAACTTTCATCAGCCAACAGAAACATGGACTCTGAAACAGCTAAACAACGCGTGAATACTAAATCAAGGCCTCCACATACGAGAACTGGCCCCATTGGTGTAATGACTGCCTACTATAGGTGCAACATTTCCTCTCTTAAGTCGCTCACATTGAAACACACCTTTCTGGATAATTTTGAACCTCTTGGAGTACAACAGTAAGGCCAAGGGCCCCTTGTAGTTATTATTCAACCATAATGAAATAATAGGTTTTACTGTGGCTACGCTATTCATTCTTTCCACAAATAGTACAATTCTATTCATCAAATGATTTATACAATTCAAGCATTGTGGACACACTTTCGTTAATGCAGGGCAAACGCAATCCAAGACTCAATGGACAACAAGTTTTTAACATTATCAGCTCTTGGATCCAGCTCTGGAGATCCGTAGTTTCTTGCCTAGTGAATGCCTTCGCCGTTCGTACGGTTCACATTCTTTTTGATTTTTGAACATAGATGTATTCAATCAACTAAAGGGTACACCCCGAACACTGATAATTCTCACACTTCTCGTTAATTTGTCGAACTACTAAATACTGAACTGGACTGTACTGACTTGAAAAATCAGTTTATGTTACAACCACGTTTCGTACTGATGAGTCTTGGCATCCCCATTATTTTTCGAACTGCGGTTAGCTTTCGTTATTGTGCTTGTGACGTCACTGAGTAAGTACGAGTATATTGCTCTCATCACTCTCATTGTTGCATCAGAAGGAAAACCCCTACTTTGAGGTTCTTTTGTAAAAACGTTGCCTATTACAAAACAGTAATGACATGAAATTCCTTCTTTAATCAAATCAGTAACGTGGCTATCTTCTTCCAGAAAACTTCAGACGTCAATCGCTATGCCAAAATCGAACTGACGGAAACGGAGTTTCTATTCCAAAGGACGCCAGCATCTATCCTCCCCTCATTCTCTTCATCTCACAGTTCATCTCCGGGATCGGAGGGTCACTGTACTTCACACTTGGTGTTTCCTACATGGACGACAACACCCGGAAGGCTGATGCTCCAGCTCTCATCAGTGAGTAAATTTGTGATTGGAGTGCCCACGTTGTACTTCTTTGTATGATCTGGTAAATGTTTCTTTTGAGTCTTAGTATTTGAGAATGTATTATGTCGTCTTGAATGAGGTTCCCGCATGGATCATTTATAATAATTGATCTCTTGTCATATTTAGCTTGGAACTTTCTGAAATCGTGTTTTATGGCTTGTTCTAATGTCCCAGATAACAATCACGTAGCATATCGCAATACTTCATTGTTACCTAACTGTTAACAATAACGAGAAATAGTTACAACAATTGCTCACCATGTACTATGTTTCAGGTTTTTCATATACGATTCGTAACTTAGGACCAGCCCTGGGTTATTCTTTATCCTCTCTGTGTCTCAAATACTACATCGCTCCGACATTGACACCTAAAATTACCAATGCGGATCCAAGATGGCTTGGAGCCTGGTGGATCGGTAAGAAGCGATAGCTTTCTACACCAATACTTGGAAGAACATTCTATCTCTAGCTTCTAGCAACTTTACAGACACCACATTCTTCGCCACTAAGAATCCAAGCTTCACTTGGCTTCTATGCCAAGTTAACCCCCCCCCCCTTATCTATTGCTTTAAGCCCATGCAGCCGCATTTGTAGCTCACCTTCCCTGTTTTTACCTTTTCACCTTGCTTGAACACCAGTTCCATTTTCCCCAGCTCACGCTTGTGGTTCTGTTGTTAGTCCTTATCCACTTATGTTCGATCAGCCCTTTACTTACTTTATTTTATCCTCCCAACAGTTTATACGCGAGCAATACTTACTTGGTCACCCAGTCACAACATATAGTACTAAGATGTGTAGGATGTTATTGGTACATTGTAAACTGTGCCTATTCTTGAAGTAAATATTAGTATAGACATAAATGGTATGAATTTTATGTTCAATATTCATGTTTTTTTCGACGAAGGTTGGCTGCTACTAGCGTTTGTGATGTTCGTCGTTTCTTCTCTTCTCGGATTGTTCCCCCACACTCTCCCTAAGGCCCATTACAGAAAACAGGTCTCTCAGATGTCCGGCAAGTCCAAACAAGAAGATGACGAGCCGGCGATGCCAGCCTCGGTTAAAGGTGACTCCGATGATTGATTATAGTGTCCGACTGCTTTAAAATAGTGACATAATGAAAATTTTGAAAAATGGAGGTTGTTTTCATTTATATAAAATACTTTATTGCATTATAGATTTGATTGCAACAACAAAACGATTGGTTAACAACAAGATTCTCATGTGCAGCAATGCAGCAACTGTAGCATTTTTCTTTGGCTACGTTCCGTTCTGGATCTACATGCCCAAGTACCTTGAGATAATGTACAAAGTTTCGGCATCCGAGGCCAGCTTATTCACTGGTAAGAGGTCGTAATAGAATACTGGGTGTTCTTATTATTGCCTACATTTCTCCTCATAACTCATAATTTTGGACATAGGTTAGAAGGGCAATGACACAGCATGTTGAATCTACAGGTGTCAGTTCCAATTTTTCATTTGCCTTGTCTCCTAACATGTATTATGACAAAATCAACTTTCCTGTGGCCTCAGGTACTATTGGGCTAGTTTTCTCCGCTATCGGTATATGCGTGGGGGGTTCAGTAATCACCAAATACAAGCCAAATGCCAGAACTCTAGCGGCTTGGAACATGACAGTCGCCTGCATATGTTTCCTGGGTATCCTCTCCTACACTCAGCTTGGCTGCCCCAACACACGGGACCCTACAGGGTTCTCCAAAAACGGAACGTAAGTAAATTTTATACTAAAAACTACGACACCCTTTCGAGATCCAGCAACAGAATATTCAGGACGCATTTGATTTCAAAATTTGATTGAGATGAGGAGAGGTAGAAACATGATATCGGATGACGAAAAGAGTATTCAAAGCTAGCCTATTCAAAGCATTAATATTTCTATTCCATGTGTTTATTGGGCTACTTGAAGGAATTGTTAGGGTAGTATTTTGATATTTTCTTCGTGCTGATCTATGCAGGATTAGCTATACCGGTGAATGCAATGCCGACTGCAGTTGTGACTACGTGAAGTATAATCCAGTGTGTGCTTACGGAGAGTCGTACATTTCACCCTGCCACGCTGGATGCAGCAACTACATCAAGTTTGAGAACGGTTCGAAAGTAAGCAAAAATCCTTAGTTTCAAAGTAAGGAACATTTTAAGTGTGAATTTTTTATATATAAAACGACCAATATACATAAAAACTAGGAATTTTAAATTGACCGAAGTACTCAGAACTGGGGTTCCATTAAGGAAGTACTAACGTAGTCGTTAACTGCAGAATAACAGTAATACTTAGTGGTTGGTATTAAAACAAATATACCTATCTCTTGAAAAGAGATCTGCAGCAAATCAGGATCTGGCCTGATCATTTCCTTCATGACTTTATTGACTGAGAGGGGAACGAGGTGTCTTGACTGGTGCTGCACATTTTCTAGCAAGCTCACTTCAAAACTCCAGTTCTGTAGTCAATGGAGTGTTCAAATTTGGGTTTCGACGTCATAAATAGTTTTGAGTTTATATAGGTATTAATAGGTTGGGGGTAGTTTATGTACGTTAATTCGGAAGTTCGCTCATTTGAGCATGCTGCGCGGCTGGTATTTTTCAATTGCGGTTTTATTTTCAGTTGTTTACAGACTGTAGCTGCGTCAATGCGACGACCCCTGACGGGAAGGTCTTGCCACCCGTAGCGACGTCTGGCCCTTGTGACGCCGACTGCAGGAAGTACTTCTACACCTTCATAGCTGTCCTCTGTTTCCTCAAATTCACCGGTGCCTCAGCCAGAACTTCCAACTTCCTCATATCAGTCAGGTAAAAGTCATAACCTAACGACTGGTGATATTAGGTGCCTTGGGGGACCTGCCATTCTCTTGGGCATTTGGAGTTGAGTTCTAACCGCTTGAAATAAGCCACATGTCTTCAATCTTTTGAATGGGAAATTGAGTTGTATGAACAAACAGGGTCCATTAATGGACCCTCAATGGAATTCCATGTAGACCTGATAGAATCACAGACACGCTTGAGCATTATAAAGAAAGTCATCTCCTCGTGATGATTGTATTTTTTTCGCTGATTTCTATGCCCAGAATCGACACTTCATAATATTATTTATATTATTGTTTTCTCATTATGTGCGAAACTAGTTGAATCGTTAACATTATCACCACAATTGATTGAGCGATCCACCACGCAGGTGCCTATACTGCATAAGAAAACCACAAAATTTGTCGAACATTGGAAAGTCCTTCTTGAATAACCGATCATCTAGATAACAGTTCATAACTGATCAATATGACACCATATTGTGGTGTCTCGTAAGGTTTGACGCCGCACTGTCATTCTCCCCTTCAAGACCTCGACATCTCGCGGGTCTATCTTTCCTCCTTACGTTCAGGCGCCTATTCATATCACAATTAGTGTACAATTAGGTGAATATTTGTGTCAGAGGTGGCTTGTAGGCGAATAACACAAACGAATCACGAGATCCTTTGATTTGAATATTTTTTAAATTTGACTAAGTAATACAAACAAAATGTTGTTAAATAAACAGCCTCCTGTGAAGTTTGGAGCTATTGAAGCAGTGCACGTTATTCTCGGCCGTGCTTTGCGAACTGGTGTTATGCACTTAGTTTTTATGGCCGGTGATCTGTAAATGACATTAATATGATCACTTTTCGAAATTATATCCATATTAATATACATTATTTCAATGGATTGTACAAACCATAACCAATAGGTCGTTTGCGTAGATAAACTAGCATCAAAAGCCTTTCATGAGAAGGAGCCCGTATAAGTTTGTTCTATTCTTAATCTGTAAATCTTGCACTTACTGTGTGTGCATGTTTAAAATACTGACTGTTACACAGTTATTTATGTATTTGGTTTCAGATGCGTTTCATCTAAAGACAAACCTGCGTCAATGGGATTCGGAGCTACTGTGGCCAGTTTGTTCGCTTTCATTCCGTCGCCCATATTTTTCGGATACTTGATGGGTAAGTACACATTAACATTAGGGAGCAAATCCCTAAAAATGGCTTCAACAGTTTGAATTTTTAGATATGAGGCTTTTGGATTTTATTACGCTTTTTACGAAACGTTGAAGACATTCAGGTTGCAATCTGTGGCCAATTTCTTTTTCTCTAGAGATACGTTTTAGGTTATTCTGATTCAGATCCTCACACATTTTTATTTATTTATGTAACTATGTATAAGCAGTGTACCAGAATCTTCAAGTACCTGCCTATAATATTCTGTTTCTAATTGTCCACTCCTCCTTACTTATTTTCCTCAAATACAGCTCCCTCGTATAACTCCCTCACATCATAACATGGACGTATTCACTATACTCTACAGAAGATATTGATGATATTTATTATTTGTGGTCGCGCGCCGGAAGTGTATTAATATTAACTAATAGTGGATGCAGTTTTTGAGGCCAATCGTTTGAACATCCCCAAAATACTACGAGAATGTAACATTCATAACAATGGAGAACTCACGTTCAATTATTCCTCGAGATCCCAGGAGATTGATCACAAGAAATACGAAGTAACGAGTAGGTATTAGTGATTGATTCGTTGATGGTTCAACCTTAATGTTTCAAAAATATGGGCATTTTTTAAATATTTAATCATTTAACAAAATATAGCTATTCATCTTGGTTTGTTTGTTGCTTACAGATACTCAATGTCTTGTGTGGGGTAAAACCACTTCAGGAAACGGCAATTGTTGGCTCTATGACGCCGATTCTCTCCGATTCGTTTTGAACGTCACTTCAAGCAGTAAGTCTAGTTCAACATAAACTTCACTACACACTAGAACTGTTATTCAAATATATGGTAATTACATGATGTATGGTAATTTTAGATGAAGTACAGTTTAGGGGCATACATTTGAAGTAAGTACATTGTAATAATTTTCATGTCATGGTTGAACATGAAATGTATGTTTTTGTGATAATCTTTGTATGTGAATTTTCCTAATATCACTATCATAATTGTCACTAGGACCGGCCTTACATATCGGGTCCTTTTCGCCTTTCACTAAATGTTGTTAGAAATATACATGCTATAGGGTCGTAATACGAGGTGTTACGAGTTGAGGTTAAACCAATTCTTGATTTCCACACTCAATTTCTCAGTATTCCGATTTTCTATCACCACGAGAATAATCTCAGTGGATCTTTTAGGTGAACCAAACAGTACTGAATAACCGAATCAATAAATTACCAAACGTTTGGTGTTTTAGTTTTCATATTCATCGGATTCGTGTTCGACGGTCTTGTCTGGTATTACTCAAAAGGGCTCCCAATATTCGACGAGGAAGACGAAGACGAAGGCACAGCTCCGGAGAAAGTCAACGGAAAAGAGATGGACGTTATTCAGCTGACCAAACCCAAAGGAGACAATCTCGAAGAACAACCTGCCACACCTCCTCAGCTGAACGCTATTTCGGACTCTGACTAAAACTTCATGTATTTTGTACTGCTATCTATTTTGAGATAAAATTTTTAAGAAATACTTTGGTTTCTTCCCTTTTGAATCTATTGAACTACCACATAATTACCACCATAATTACTACCACAGAATCACCAAAGTTTCTGGCCCTACAATGTGCTATTATTAAGCGGAGAATTAATAAGCGTGTTTTTGCGTAGAATCTGAATCCAAAATTCGTAAACATTGATCCCAGTCGGATAAACAGCGTCTGAAGTTGAAAAACAACATTTTCAGAAGAGAATTTCTGAATTCACGAGATTTGCCAATACCTAGAGGAATAACCGTTTACTCTATATTGTTGGTAATACGTTTCTTATTGAATAGGAAGTTATAAATGCAAAACATTATGAAGAATGAGTTAAAAATTTGCATTTTGATGGAATAAAAGTTTTTTGATTACTGAACAAACGAAATATAAGGATATTAGTAGAGGTGCTCTCATCAATGTGACTGATCTTCGTCAACAATGTGACATATAAAAAACATTACCACTTCTCTCTTATCAAAGATGAATTCATTGTTAAAACAGAATTCAAACGCTGAATTGTATTTTGAGTAAAATCCTCAACTTTCTAATCGCAAAATTGAGGGAGTTATCTGCAAAAAACCTCTGACTTTCATACAGTCTTAAGGTAGTAGGTACTCGTACTACTGACGAAGAATCGAGTTCAGAAGTCTGCAGAGTTTTGTTGGGGACTCGCTTCCATACAAAGAATTTTAAAATAGGCAATATCTACGATAATCGCAACCGGAGACAGTCCGCCACAGTTAGCACAGAAACCTCAGTGTCACGTCAGTTGTCCCAATTGTCCACCTCCGTCATGACACGTCCTCGCCGTGGTCTCATCAGGCAGTTCGGGATAAGCAGTGAATTGCACTGTTTCGCGATCGTAGTCTTCCCCTCAAGTGTTGTCACTTGTTTGGAAACTTACTCGTAGTTCGTGTCGAGTCATGATCTCCCCTACTAACTGAATCTATCTCGTACGGAAGCTTCGTTAGCCAGTTATGTAATCGAGATCATTGAGCATAATCATTCGTAATTTCGGATCACTACTCAATTATAAAAATTTGTGATCGCCCGAAAAAAATTCTTACCCTGGAATAGTTCAAAGTTTTAGTTTCAAACTGACACCGAAAATCGAATAAATCGTTGATCGACCATCCTCCACAATAAAGTTAACAATTTTTTGAACGGGAAACTTTGAGACTACGCGGACGGACAGAACAATAAATTATTTATATTCGATTTTTCAAATCAACTTACTTTAAAATAGGTAATTACATCTCTGAGTTTTACAAATATCTACCAACAGCTATTAGAAGATAAGGAGGAATCCAATAAAATACTGTAAGTACGTGTCTCAATCGGGACATAAATTAATACCAAATGAATTCCATATGCGAAAATACATGCTATTAGTTCATCCTTCAAGTAAAAGACAACAACCCCAAAGCCAGAGAACCAACCATATTAAACCACAATTTTCCACTAGTCCATTTCAGGCGAATACAGCAAAATAATACATAATAAAATAAACAAAGAACCGAACGGGCATTTTTAAAATTAATGTATCTGAAATGAAAAGTTCAGACCATCAGGAAGAATTGTTTGTAAGTTATGTGCATTGCGGTTCTTCTATATTCTAGGCACCGTCAGGTAAGTTATGAACAGTTATAATCACATAGGAAAGTGATTTCAGAATTTTCTGTGTCCGTGCCGTAATGTATCTGGGGGTTGTAACCTATTAACATGGACTCCTAACAAAAACTATAATATATTATGGACCAAATGAATACTGTAAAGACATTATTACGAATATTGAGGAAAAGTTACGAGAAAATTATAACGTAATGAGAATTCCATAAATTCTTCCACTATTAAGACAGTTGGGAATGGGCTCAATGATAGGTTATTAACAAATGTTCCACGTGTTGTAGCAATGCTCCATTTATAGGTTGTTGCAGTTCCGGAGATTGCTCTTGATCCTTGAAACTTTTCATAATCCTAGGTCAAGGACAAGGTGTTCAAAATAATTTTGAAAAATTCATATCTCGAAAAATTTGGAAATTTGGAAAAATTCGATTTATATGCATATTTAGATACACATTTGTACGACCAGCTGTTCGTTCACAATAAGGGCTCAAAGATGGAGCAGATCAAAAGCCGTCTCTATGAGGGTGAATCATGTGACAGCCTGTTCGGTCAATGTTCATACCGGCCCAGCTGAGACGGAAAACACATGGTTTTCAGATATTGACTTGAATAGTAACAATAATTGTTACAATTATTGATAAACATTAACAATAATTAATTATAATTTACACTAGTTGATAATAATGATTATTAATAATAATATTTAGTGACAACCATCGTGTCAAGAATTTGCAAGATTCTTTCATTCGATTTTCTGAATCTACGTATCTGAGGGGGGGGGGGGGATGGATTAAAAATTCGTTTACCATTGGTGGTTGCATTGGTGTTTTTCTCTGGTGAAATTGATGGATTTATTATCCAAGATAATAAACCAAAAACGCATTTTCGTCGACTATAAACGTTCGTAAACAACACTCACTCTGAGTGAAATATAGTGTAAAACAATAATTGTAATCATCAATTCAAAAAATCAACAATGTATATAATAAATCAAAGATTGAAGGAAAACTAGGATATCCCTAAAAGAAGTTGAATCCGTCGAAAGTTTTTTAGGCAAAATATCAATCAAAAGCAATAAACTGCGACTGCCTGAAAGGTCGACCTCCCTATGGGGCATGGCAGGTAATTTGATCTACATTCGACATTGACATCGCTGTTTATTCATTGGATTACATATTTTTCAACTATTATAGCCAAAAGTGGAAACCGAAATAGCTGACCAATTTTTGACAAATTTCTAGTAAAAAACTTTCATGAATTGAACTGACCACAATATGAAACTAGTTAGCGGGGTGGGGTGATCTTACACATCTTACTCCCTCCATACCCAGTCGAGCCCGTAAAAACATATTCCTTGTCCTTTTTACCCGTTCTTGGCTCGTAAAGTTATTCACAACGCAATCTCCGGTTATCGACCATCCGTGCAAATATTGACCAACTCATAAACAACTATGGGGGAGGGGGGCAATGAAAAGATCGTACCTAGTCGGACTTACCGATGTTACCAGACAAGGACAAACTGATTTATCTGTCCGCAAGTACAGTTTGTCAAAAGAGCATGCGGATATTTATTGAGCACTCAATGTTTGTTGGGTGACTAGAAGATTTCTATTGTTTTACTATTTGTAGAATGAGAGAAGAACTGGTAGGAGACACGATAAGATATAAAGGCGTTTGAATTGTACTATCAAACGAGTGGCGGGCAGGCAGTGTTGTCCCGCTGTTAGTCGCCGAAAATCAACCGTAGGAACTGGCCTGCCGGGATGAGCGACTCCAAGAAAGACCCGGAGGTGACTGAGGGGATGCTCGGAGGAGCGTCTCAAGACATCGAGCTCAACGATGAGACGACCTGCGGTATTTGGTTCATTAAAGGACCATTTCTCCAGAAGTTCGCGAACAAGAAGGCGTTCGTGACTCTCAACGGTATCATGGGGCTAGTGATGACGGCTTCTTACGTTTACTTCGGCAACACCATCTCCACCATAGAAAAAAGATTCAAGCTCAACAGTCGGACCACAGGTAACTCCTAGAACGCAACTTGCAAGTAGCATACTAGATTGTTATAATAATGCTGGAAGAGTTAATTAGTTGTGATGGTTGTAGGGTATCTCTGCATTCCTCACGACCCTAGAATTGCACTCTGGGGCCAAAATTTAATCGCGCCCGTAATTTGAAAAAAAAAATATATATATATAATAATAATTAAGAAGGGGGGGTTCCGGTTACACGGATATTTGGTAGATAACGTCAACAGTCCTGCATAGCTGATCAAGGATTCAAGCTTTCAGTTATTGGCCAGAGTTCGTATCGCACAAGAACGTCGAGTCTTGTTATTTCTACCAGATGGCAGAAGCATTTGGTTCTTTCATGGAGAATATAATTTAATTGTTAAATTATTTTACAATTACATTTGATGTACCAATCCAAAACATCATACAACCAAAATTGATGAAGTTTTGAAAGGTTATTGAGGGGTTAAAGAGGGACTTGAGAGGTTCCTAAATTTTCCAAATTGTATTTGGCATCAACTGCACTTTTTGGTCTGCATCTTCGGCTGAGTACAAATTTCGCAGTTGGTGTCAAGTTTTTCTGTACCTGAGAAAATTTTGGATTTCACATTCAAATATTACATCAGGAAATGAGATAATGCTTCATCATCGAACTTTGAAAAACAACCCCGTTTTTAAGAAAATAGGGAGAGGGGTGCATTTCTGGGACCCCTGTTCATTTTTTCACCGCACTGTTATTATCCTATCCTCCTAACAATGAAACAGTAACTGTAAATATACAAAAGAAGGGTGATGAATTGTATTGACTTAGCTATCTCAGATTAGAGTTCGTGTTGTCTATGATAACGCAAGAGAATAAACTATTCTAACAATGGCACTACCTCCCAGTACCTAAATCTGCAGAAATGGACTTGTGCCGTAATATATCAAATCTAAATGGATTCAATTAAATTAAATATATGATTAGGTGATTACTGTACCAGTAAATGAAGTGGGATCATAGTCAAGATGGGGTAAAATAAGGTTACTTTATTACTACTTCGTGGAAGCTGTATATTATTGTTAGTATGTAAAACTGCGTACTAAAATCCTAATATCTGTTTTAGGGTTCATTACTGTAGGGAACGACATCAGCACGTTAATGTTTGGAGCGTTCATCACGTACTACGCCGGGAAGCGCGGACACAAGCCGCGATGGATCGCACTGGGAGTCTACACCGTCGTAGCGTTCTGCATTCTCAACCTCCTTCCTCATTTCATTTACGGGTCAGGCGAAGACGCACTTATGCTGACAACCGAGTACGGAGGAAGTGGCGAAATGAACGCAAGCGTAACGCAGGACATCCTCGGTAAGGAACCATTAGATCCTTGGTAAGGAGTGCCGATTACATAGAAATGTGAATGAACGGATATATGGATTGCCCTTCAGAACGTAAGCAGAAGCCAAGCTGGCACACTCAGCTGTTTGTGCATTGCCTCATCCAAATACATACATAACCTGCTGGTGCACATCCTTGTATGGACCTGTTGCATCTCGTTATTGCCCTATTGCGTGCCCTATTGCACCTGGGCATGCTGATTAAAATAGGTCATCGAATTTTAGCATATTAGCATCTGACTATGATGTATTTGGTTTGGTGTTGCATATTTATTGTTGCAACTTAGTCAGGTTCAGTCATTTGTATGGTAGTAATGAAACCCCTCTTCGAATATTCGGTATTCCGAATGTTCATTGCATTCCATCTTGAAACATGTTTCTCAACATAGATTGCAATAGATTGGACTTATCTAATGTTCATTTTCTCTTAGAAAAGCACAATAAGCAGATGTTGTGTCAAAACAAGGAAGGAGCAAGCGTGAAATGTCAGCAGGAGGACGCAGGGCTAGGACCTACCATTATACTGTTTGTTGGACAATTCATCTCCGGCCTAGGCGGGTCACTGTACTACACGCTCGGCACAACCTACATGGATGACAACATAAAGAAGTCGAAGACCCCTGCTTTGATAAGTAAGTACGAATCTCCTTATTTGAGGATGGGTAGAAAGCTTAATAATTATTAAAACCGATACAGGAGCCATGAGGGATTCAGGGATTAGGGATAATTATGATAAATACTTGGAAAATAAGAAAAAGATAGGAAAGTTCTATATGCTGCAACTTACCAATACGTGTACCTATCATAAATCATTGTGAGTGTGATAAATAGTGCGTTTAACGCACTTGTAAGTGACTGACTGGTAACAGTGCCGCTTGAAACCGTGAAAATGGAACAAACGCACAATTAACTCCTCTCAAACTATGTACCAGTGAAGGAAAAGTCAATATTTTAGTTCATTATTGATTTATTCCAGGTATATCTTATTTCATCCGGATGCTGGGGCCCGCCATCGGAGCTTCGCTGTCCGGTTACTGCCTCAGTCTCTATATTTCCCCTAAACTTCACCCCAAGATAGACAACAGAGATCCAAGATGGCTCGGAGCATGGTGGCTAGGTAAGTCACTCTTTCATCCATAAATGGACGCTTGATAATAGTCGGGGGTGCACGAGTAATTGGATAGTACGAGTATACTCGTATACGGGATTTACATTACAAATATATTGAAGGATATTTCAAGAACTATTCTTATACACCAATCTGTGTGCTGTTCTTCTTAGAGCATGGCTTCATGTTTTTACTGAATGACTTGAAACATAATTTGTTACCAAAACTTCTCCTATCTAACCTGACGTATGCCCAAGCCTCAGACCAACCTTGTGTCACCATAAAGAGGCTAAACCCATCATCCGTCAGGAATTAAATTCCGCTTTTCAGGTTGATATCTAATGTATCCAGGTTCGAGTATGTGGATACATGTTTTCTTGCCTATGCAATCGCCTGTTCTTCATATTCGATCTTAAAATCTAATCTTCTGACATTCTCTATTGACTATAAGATTCTCAAAGACAAGGAGATTGAGGATGTGGTCAAGGGATCTGTCGCGTGGAAGAACTAATGGATATTTTATTCTTCGATAGGATGGATAGTGTTATCAATCACAATGTTCATCATGGCCTCTCTTGTCGCCCTATTCCCGCGACACCTCCCTCGAGCTTACGTCAGGAGGCAGCAATCGCAACAGTCGGCTAAGGAAACCATCCCTGATGAGGCACCATCAATCAAAGGTACTAGAGTCTCGAAATTCATAAAACCTGCCGTAATAATATCAATGAGGAGGGATGCATTTTTGTGTAACAATAGTTTACCAACGAGAGATTTGACTTCCTCAATACAAACTTGGACAAGCATGCACCTTCCTACTAGATACTAAATTGATCAATTTCTGATTTTATACTTCAACCTTCTTTGAACTTTTATGTTTTAAACTCCATTTGCCACAAGATTTAAATTTACCAACGAATCCGTTTCAGATTTCTTTGTAACCATTAAGAGGTTGTGCAAGAATAAGATACTCATGTGTAACAACTTTGCGGGGATATTCTACCTCGTCGGTTACATGCCATTTTGGACGTTCGGAACTAAATATGCGGAAATCATGTTTAAACAGTCCGCAGCCAAGGCCAGTTTCGTCACAGGTATGTCCATTATGTATACGTATATCCATATACATTACATTCTTCAATATTTACCATTATTATTCTTAGCCATTCTTCAAGTCTTCACAGTAATCATGCCTCTTGCACTGAACGTTACAGGTACAATCGGGCTGGGTTTTGCTGCTGCAGGCCTCCTGAGCAGCGGGTTGGTGTTATCCCAGTTCAAACCCTCCGCGAGATCTATGGCCCTCTGGAACGTGTTTGTGAGCGTTCTGTCAGTCTGCGGACTCATCTCCTACGGCTTCCTCGGCTGCATCACTGATGACCAGAAAGGCCTCAGTGTGGGCTCCAACGAGTGAGTTTTGCAATATTACAATATTACAATATTTGAAACAGGATGGTTTTGGAGAGGGGAGTGGGGGATGAAACTTGTAGTTTCTAGGTATTAGACCCATGTAGGATTCGAAAAGTGAATTCTGCCTTTGAATGATATTCGGTTATACACACCTCAAAACATCAACTTGTCAAAACTGCCTTTGGTTTTGGGCTTCCGTTCAGATGGTTCAGAGTTGCTAGGATTGGAAATTTTGAAAATTTCCTCAGGGATGTTTTTTTCCCCCCAATTCAGTTGTGAAATGACGAGAACATTACAACCATTTCATCATTTAAAAAAAGAAAAAGAAGAAAACCAAAATATATGTCCTTTTTCTTTCAGGTTGAAAACTTCGTTCGAATGTAACGCAAATTGCCACTGCGATTTTGTAAAATACTCACCAGTATGTTCCTATGGTGAAACTTACATCTCCCCTTGTCATGCTGGATGCCAAAACTACAAGACTTTTATGAACGGGTCTAAGGTAATGACAATCTGCTATAAAACGTTAATTGCGTAATTTTAATTGGGGAATGGGTGCAGGTGCACGGCTTCTGGTACCTAGTTAACAATTAAATAAGAGAAAATTACTACACCAAACACCAAAGACTGAGCACCATAGAAATAAGTATTCAAAATTTATTTCTATATCGTCTATATTATAATGACAGTCACATGCAGCATAAAATACAACCCACACGGTGAAGAGGTACTAAACATTATGTTCACGTATCCTTTTGGTACATCAACCATCATTTCAATTCAATATTTTTATGAACGAGGTCTTTTTGGTAGGTTTTCACTGATTGCTCGTGCGTGAAGAACCAAACAGCAACCGGGAAGCCCCTTCCTTCAGTAGCATATCCAGGACCTTGCCCAGCTGACTGCGAGAGCCAGTTTCACATGTTCCTCGCAATTGTTTGTGTTCTCAAGTTCTTCGGGGCCAGCGGCCGAGCCACTAACTTTCTCGTAGCCATGAGGTGAATACATAGTTACTTAATTATGTATTGCCAAAATATTGATACGTGGCCTTAGTTACGTTTGGAAATTCACTGTTTGGTAACCCCCAGGTGGTAAAACTACGCAAAATGTAAATTTCAGGTACTTTGAGGTATTTTTGTGCTGACAGGTACTGGAACTTTAATGATCCCCTAAAAGGAAGCGAGGATGAAGAAAAATGAATGCACTGAGGTAGTGGTTTTTTATTTGTATTTATTTAATACCTGGCTCTGCGCTCAGCTATACCTATATCAGCTTCTCATAGACGAACTGAAAACTGAAACTACCCCTTTTTGCCCGATCGGATGCCTCCGGCCACTCGTACGTTCACAGCTCTTATCATATAGGAGTTAGTCAGTTGTAGTTTAAAATGCATAATACCTACTAGATCCAAGTGTGGTTTCAGATTGTCGACCGTATTGTGGCATTTTCGAAGGCTTCTGTGGAGGTTTGAGGTGCGTTCATAGACAAATTTGTTCCCCAACGTATCAAAAGTGTACTCCTTCATTTTCAGGAGCTACAAATAAATGGAAATGACAGTAGCCATCAAATCGTTTTCCGGTGCGATTACCTAATGTAATTGACTTGGTAACTATTAAATATAACCCAAAACTTGCACTCATATTGCACAATTTGATTAAATAATCCGGAGTACGAGAGCCGATCCCATATTTCACGGTGCAGTATCTATTTAACTACACATTTCCCAATTGGAACCTTATTACCTGAAAGCTCAACAAATAGGCTGGAGGAATAGAACAACGAAAGCTAAACAAAATTACAATTAACTACACAAACCTTGGTGCAGACCTACCGGTTCTGATGAGATGAAAACAAAGATTCCAACGGTTCATTATCGAAGCTAAACAAAATAAACCAAAACTAGACTTTGCGTAGAGTCAACAAATATAACACAAATGATTGTAAAAACCCGATCACCTAGCCAGCCAGCCCTCTGACGTCATAGGATCTTACGGCATAGACTGTGACGTAGTAGTTGGCCTCCTGCCAGCCGTCTGACGTCATAGGCTCTGACGTAGGTACTAGTTGGCCTCCGGCCAGCCGTCTGACGTCATAGGATCTTACGGCATAGGGTTTGACGTACTAGTTGGCCTCCTGCCAGCCGTCTGACGTCATACGCTCTGACGTACTAGTTGGCCTCCGGCCAGCCGTCTGACGTCATAAGCTCTTGCGGCATAGGCTTTGACGAACTAGTTTGCCTCCTGCCAGCCGTCTGACGTCATACGCTCGTGCGTCATAGGTGCGTCTGACGTAGTGGCCCACCTGTCGCTTGTGTTCTGACGTGATCTGAGGGAAAGGGTGAATCAAGGAAACCAGTTGTTGAAACATTTAAGCCTCCTGAGATGATAAGAACCCAATTTAGGAATTGAAGGTGAACTGGTACACTTTCAATTATGATACAAAATTATTATTGCATTTTATCATTTTTTGTATATTATTGCGTCCAATTTATTACCTCAGTAAGAATATCGTACTATTTTCAATCACGCATTGATTCTTGAATTTTCTGAATGTCCTAGATGTGTTGACGAAAAAGACAAACCGGCTTCTATGGGGTTCGGTTCCTTCCTGGTGAGCCTCATAGCATTCATCCCTTCGCCGATCATTTTTGGATACATAATTGGTAAGTACTGTTTCTCTCTCGCCCCTCCCCTCTTAACACTTCTTATTGTAGGCAAATCTGTACAGGTACGTTCTTTCAGGAACAGCACTTAGTTATTTCTCATTTCTAATAGGAATGTAGGTCCGTGTGCTACTAACTTGGTACATTACTGGTCCTGGCATAATTTGTTTTGACGCTATTATAACATACGTGTCGAATGAATAAGTACTACTCACGCCTATTGCAAATGCCTTACAGATACTACTTGTTTGGTTTGGGGAAGAACGTGTACGGGGAACGGCAACTGCTGGTTGTACAACGCCCATCAACTGAGATACGTCCTTTGCTTCTCAGCTGCCTGTAAGTACTGAAATCACATTACTGGGATGTCTTGTAACCTACATTAAACTATCAAATTTTGATAGTTATTTTATTAATGCGACTACCTAGTTCTAAGTACTGATGACATGAGGGGCGCATACTTTTCTTGCTTGTAATTGCATTTAATTGTATGTGTATCAAATTAAGTATATAATATATACTTAATTTGATTATATATTATATATATATATATATATTATATAAATATTCACCTCAAATGAATCGAATGTTTCAGTCTTTGTCTTCATTGGAACATTGTTCGACACGGGTGTATGGTACCTTGTCAGAGATCTGAAAGTATTCGACGAAGAAGAAGAGAAAGACGACACGAATAAAGGGAAAGAGATGCAGGAAATGAAAAATGGGATACAGATATACGAAAAGATCCCCAAAGATGAAAAAAACGACAAAGCTTCGTAGCAGAAAAAAGAGCTTCGAGCTTCTGGAGTTTTTTGCCATTATCAAGTGTGAATTGTAAATATAGGTATATTGTTGATGATAAATATAGGGATTTACGGTATGACAGTACCTATTGATCCGGAGTTACCTGGAAAAATTATAATTGCCGTTCCCTGACCTGATCTCATAAGAGTGGGTTGCTAAATCGAGAGTTCCTGACTGGAACCCGGGTTCGAGGAAATTCGGTGGGTTTAGTTGCAAAATCAAGGAGATTGTTCATTTCAATATTTTTAACAATAAATTTAGGGTAACAATTACTCTGTTCGGGTCTGTAATTACAATTACTACGTTTTTGATGGGGCATGCTTCCTTTTGCACTTAAAACTATCCGAAATTGGATCTACGAGTATAATATACTATTGTATAATAATAATATTGTATAATATTATTGTAAAAATCAACCAAACTCTGTCGGTTTATTTGGTTGATCAACTATATAGCCAATAATATTGGGTAGATAATTGAATAATATTATTATGTTCCTACTTTATTATGTTCCCTACTTATTAATACAAAGGAGTTTAGTTAGATGATCATGTTTATGAATTGCCGTTTGATTTGCTCATAAGAACCGTTTTCAAATGGTCAGGTGTAGATCCGGTGCTGATGGAAGGTCAATGAGTTGTGTCATATCAGAATATTTCAGTCAGTCAAAATATTTATACAACACTTCTGGTTCTCGAACATTAACTGTGGTACTATTCTAGTGATTGCAGCAGTAGGGCATCCTATCGTTATAATGGGCAACGATCCTTCCGTTAAAATGGAGCTTTAAGAACTCATCAAAACTCGCTTGGGTACCTACTTTTACACAGTTTGAAATTTATTATTTAAATTGAATTTGAATATATACAATTGGCCTTTAAAAACCTAATCGTGGTCTTGAGCCCTTTGTTTTACGCATTATGCATTTGCAGATTCTGAGAAGATTTCACCAAAAGGACTTGGTAAGAATACCAGAAGATTTAATAATAATGGAATAAGTATATGAAATTTTCGTTTTTAGAGCATTTAGTAGATTCATTGGACTTTTTGGACGTGGTGTTATTCAAAGGCCCATTCAATTCAGTAATTGTTCCACAAAATATGGTAAATTAACGGTAAAATACAAAATATTAAATATTCTGTATAAATATTATATACATTTTATATCCACGAATAAGAGGCCATTTAGTTGAATTTTTTGTGTGTGATGACCGACAAAAGAGTCAAGCGGTAATTCATGGTAGATGAAAACAAAAAATACACGTAAACGTGATAGCAATAATAATGATTTCATGAACATGTACGATAGCTACTTGCTATTTTCTCCACGGTTATTCTGTATCAAGGGGGTGGTGGGGAGGGATGGGTTGACCATTATTATTGACACTCCTCATTTAGCGAAGTCAAGATCCACATCCGACTGCAAAATTCATGGTTCAGACCATTTATTGATTAAGGAATTCACTAACCTATTTACTCGTACTATCTTTGTGTGGAAACTAATGTTCTTTCTTGAAAGAGCCTGGCGATACGTTGAACGAACCTGTCGATGCAGAAGTGGGGAATCCGGCGGGTGGTTGGTTACCTTGAGGAAACTTGAAGTAAAACTGTTGAGGGGTATTGTACGAGTATGCTAACTGTTGAGCAGGAGGTGACAACATGCTATTGAAAGAGGGAGGGCCAAAGTACGATGGTGGACCGAACGGGTTGCCTTGAAATGTCGGGTAGTAAGTCCCAGGACTGATGAAGGCTCTCGTAGCTGTAGGTAGGTCTGATGGGGCCTGGTTGACGCTTTGCTCTGAAGGATATGGAAACACCATTGTATAAGAACTCCCTTCTCCGGAGTTAACTGGATTAATTCGGAGAGGTAAAAAACGCTGGGCAGACATGAGTGTGGGGAAAGAAGGCGCATTAAGTGAGCCAAGGTGTCCTGGCGAATCAAGTTTGAGCAGGTTTCCAAGAGTATCACCAATCGAGTTTAAGGGTGTGAGCCGGGAATGTTGTGCTTGACCTTCTGAACCCATTGCAGTTTGAGGCCCAAATTGACTGGGTATTCCAGTTGAACCCACTTGGATAGGCCCAAACCCAGTTTGGATTGGCCTGCCATCTATACCAATTCTTACAGGTCCAACCCCAGCATTGGGTGGCCAGTCCCACGAACCAGTTCTTACTGATCCAACCCCAGTATCGCGTGGCCACCAAGGAGATCTTACGGGTCCAATCCCAGCATTGGGTGGCCAGTCCGACGAACCAGCTGTTACTGATCCAACCCCAGTATCGCGTGGCCACCAAGGAGATCTTACGGGTCCAATCCCAGCATTGGGTGGCCAGTCCGACGAACCAGTTCTTACTGATCCAACCCCAGTATCGCGTGGCCACCAAGCAGATCTTACGGGTCCAATCCCAGCATTGCGAGGCCAGTCCCGCGAACCAGTTCTTACTGATCCAACCCCAGTATCGCGTGGCCACCAAGGAGATCTTACGGGTCCAATCCCAGCATTTGGTGGCCAGTCCGACGAACCAGCTGTTACTGATCCAACCCCAGTATCGCGTGGCCACCAAGGAGATCTTACGGGTCCAATCCCAGCATTGCGTGGCCAGTCCCGCGAACCAGTTCTTACTGATCCAACCCCAGTATCGCGTGGCCACCAAGGAGATCTTACGGGTCCAATCCCAGCATTGGGTGGCCAGTCCGACGAACCAGCTGTTACTGATCCAACCCCAGTATCGCGTGGCCACCAAGGAGATCTTACGGGTCCAATCCCAGCATTGCGTGGCCAGTCCCGCGAACCAGTTCTTACTGATCCAACCCCAGTATCGCGTGGCCACCAAGGAGATCTTACGGGTCCAATCCCAGCATTGGGTGGCCAGTCCCACGAACCAGCTGTTACTGATCCAACCCCAGTATCGCGTGGCCACCAAGGAGATCTTACGGGTCCAATCCCAGCATTGCGTGGCCAGTTCTCAGGTCCAATCCCTGCAGAGACTGGTAAGCCACGCGAAGCAGTTCTTAGAGGTCCGAACCCAGCAGAGAATGGCCAGTTACTTTTGACGGGTCCAATCCCTCTATAGAATGGCCACTGCTGATTAGACTCGGCGTCTAATCCTGTAGCACTGTTGTTCCTCTCTCTTGCCCCTCTATGTTCAAAAGGTAGATCCTTTCCAATTTCTGCAATGAAAATTTTCACGTGTGTAATAAAACAAATAAATTTCCAACTTTTTCATACAATGTCAGATAATGTATCAATATTCATCAGCTTGTAGTGAACTCATGGTCCAACTGGTGATGACTAAAAACGTGAGACCAGATGTGTAAACGCAAAACATCTTGAGTTTTGAAATAATTTATAATCAAATTTTCGCGGGCATTACGTTTAATAGGTTGCTCCCATGGATACTCGTAATTTTTATTCCTACCGAGAGTGTATCGATTTGTGGGCCCTTCTAGTTATAGGCTCTTGACCTATAAAGCCCTTCAACAATGTCGTAAATTGACAGTGATCTATAAAAAGAATGGGAGGATAGTTGAATGTAATTCAATACCAACTCCAATTTCGTCCATTTTGTCATGATCTATAAATTATAGCTAGAACAATAGCTGTCAAATGTTAACACCCATTGCGGTATGGACAGCACGGTTTTGAAAATCTTCCAGTAATACCTTTTAATCGATGAACATGAAAAACATCACCATGTAAATACCCCATTGCGCGTTATAATAATTTTAATATAAATGGTTATACGTACGGTTTCCGTGGAAGCCACGTCCTCCTTTAAGGTGGTTTATATTGATCTCACTTTTTCCTATGGGGCGAAATGAAAGATTAGAAAGTTGAGATGCCTATCTGATATTAACAAGTACCTACTCTACAGCTACGATATCCATCTAGTATTCAGATAATATATCAGTTTTCTAGTAGAACCTTCGGTTTTAACTTTGTCTCTGGAGATAATCATTCGATTCGCCAAATAGAAATTCAGCTGTCTTTAAACGAAAAAAACAGCAGGGTCAAACACTAGGATAAAAATTTTACGGTAAAGTAGTGGTGAGCTTATGGTAAGTTTACGATTAATTACTGGGGGTATCACGAGGTTTAGCTGTCGTTGTTGAGGAAAAGACAGCTCCAAATAAGACGAACACACAAAAATGCGCCCCACACTGCATTACGTTGTCGGGGAGCTCACTTCAGTCCTGGAATCATAGAAGACGCCAAGTAAATAAATACATTTTTGAAACCCGCAATACCAAGAACATTGAATTTTAAAGGGGAGAACCGAAGAGTGCGCAACCGAAAAAGTTATTTTCTTTCTTACTAAATTCTCAATTTCGGATCCAATTATGGTTTATTATCTTTTATAATTAATCATCGGAATCGACCAAGAATTGTTTAAAATAAGTCCATACATACTCATAAAGAAAAGGTTGAAATCCAGGGTTGTTAGGTTTAAAATACCCCAAAAAAGATTGGTACAGGGAAACCTTTCATAAAATCGTGCACTTACAAAGAGTTTTGAACACTTTTCCGCAGCGTTGCTCAGTTACATCCGCAAAATTTCCCTGATTTTTTTTTTGGCTGATATTTGAAGGAAATAAGTTATTGCAACAATGGTTGGAACACAATGTATAATGTCATATTAAATATGATTATGATTATATTTGGATTGGGGATGTATTAAATTGATTTGGATTGGGGATGTATTAAATTTTAATACATCCCCAATCCAAACCCTAGATTTAACATTTAACAACTCATAATATGATTATGATTATATGAAGTATAATATTATTATATTTCAAACTTGAACATAATATGTGATGATATTATCAACAACTTCAACATATTGGTTGGTGAGTACTTTTTGGTGGAAATTGGCGATTTTTTAGGTCATTTGTGTTCAAATTCGGATTTCCAAATTTAGAGATTTCTCTTTATCTACTTGCTATTCTATGGAACACCACCCAGTCAGACGACTGTAATTCCAAGGATACCTAAGTCTAATCGCACTATATTTGATCTCATTCCTCCGTTATTCCTTCATCTTCTTCTTTCGTCGTCTCGGAACATCTTATTTTAATAAATTATGCAAGAAGAACATTACTCATCACATTAAAATTCACCAAATGAATTGTTTCTTTTCAAATTTCTACCGCCTTGGTTCACGCTGCTATTGCATCCATGACACATACATACAGTGAAAATCACAGGAAAGTAATATTAAGCAGGGTCATTTTGGTCCATTTTCACGGGATTCCAACTGGTTCACTGCAGACTAGGTACATTAAAACAAAATTGAAGAATCGTGAAGAATATCTCAAATTCGCCAAAACTCGTATGAAGTTTGCCATGCAGTTAATAATAATCAATAACACGTTTTATGAGCGAGTCAAGTCGGTTTATTTCCTGCAATCAACTACTGCAATTAAAAAAACTCGGTGACTATAAAATACCTCTTAGGTATACCTCAACCACGAAATATCAGCAAACCCCCGTTTCGAATCGTTTAGTATTATTTACGTCGCAATTTGTATAGCCAGTTTGGATTGACTGCCTGGGATAATAGTTATTAGGGGGAAACTGAAGAAGCCTTAACTGAACTTTTTGTCCGCACTCCGTGAAAATATTATTTTGTTTGAAGTTTACTTTGGAAAATTGTCTTTACCATTGCAGTGGTTGGCGTTATGGTGTAATTCAGCGCGCTCGACCCCGTGGGCGCTGTTTCAAATCCCCGGTCTCAAAAGGCAGTAATTTTTTGCCGAGAAAATACGAATTCTGTCATTGACCTACCAGGTCAACGATCAGGACAGACCCCACCACTCTCCTTTTCCCTTTACAATCCATAATATTACTGGTAGAATTGTTATGTTCAATCATTGAATTCGTTTGAGTTATGTTTACTTATATTGAATTTTTAAGTGAGAAAACTGTCTCCTTTATGTACGCTTACAATAATTATTATTGTAAGCGTACAAAAAAAGAAGGTTTTCTCACCTTGTTACAATTATTGTAACAATGTAAGAAACTACAATTAAAATGTATCGAAAAATTGAAAAAGAATAAATTTTTCTTATTTAAATACTATCAATCAATCATAATTTATTCACAATATTGCCTGGTAGGCTAATGTGGGGAGGGAGTGGTGTTTGTGTTAGTAATATGTTGCTTGGATTGTGTCTTGATGTGTTTATGGGAGTGTTGCGTCTGAGTTGTTGTCCCTCACTAACTAAATACTATCTTAATAACTTGTAAATACTATCTTAATAAATACTATCTTGATGAATACTATAAATACTAAATATTGTAAATACTATCTTAATAAATACTATCTTGATAAAGACTACCTTGTAAATACTATCTTGATAAATACTATCTTAATACTATCTTAATAATTTGTTGAAGAAAACTACTGTTTGTAGTTTTTCCTCTGCTTTCTCATCGTGAAATTTCCTATAAAACCTCATAAAAATTGGAATTTGTCTCAATCCGACTAAACAATCGTAGGGCCAATAGATGGTTTGAAAATAACCGCTAGTCACTACATTATCGTTCAGAGGCATGTAGCAGCGTACAAATTATGAAACCTTCTCATCGCCACCGTTCAAAGGAGTTATGCAATCGCGCAGTTACGTCTGTGGATGGATCAGAACAACTAACTCCAAGAAGAGCCATTCAAGCGGATGAATATGGCGCCCTCAGTCACAAAACGACCACTGCGCCAACCAAAAACTGCGTATATAAGAATAATGGTAGTGCAAAGACACTATTGACAATTGAAAAATAATACCCGACAAAATAATAAATAAAATAAAACTCTTACTCTACAACGATATCCTTCCTTGACAGAAGACGACTGTGTGGGCCGAATCAGACTGATTACCCCTCAGAAAGCTACTTTCCCTGGGAAAATTGTACGAGGCCGTTCCCGTGGATTTTGATGGTAAATCCACTCGATCGTGAAGCCTTTAAATTAGCGTGAACAATGGGGCGATAAATAAATTTGATAATGGAACGTAATATTTTACAGTAACTCAGGACCTCTTTTATGGATGAGGAATAACTTTGCTTAATTATGCATTGTTCTGTTTCGATCCCCTACCGACTGAAATTAAATGAGCGTTTTTATTAGATGTTCATGAGTTTTCGGTTTGACTGATATGAGCGATTCATCTTTTCGTGGAAGTGAAATTCCACCGGATGGATATGAAAGACAAGAAACTGCATCGTTAGACGCTATCCGGGAGGATTCAAATTCAGGGATCAAAACAACTGTGAACGATCGGGATCGATGTTGATAATGACAACTCTCTATAATCGAGGTCCAGCCAACGCCGCAACAGTTGGCGATGAGAAGCAGTTTGAAAACAGCAACTCAACGAGACCTACCCCAAAAAGACCATCCGATAATATTGTTAACTATGATGGAGATTAGGTGATTTGGAGTTTCAATTGGTAACCAATGAAACAGCATCCAAGTGATTTCATAAATTTTATTAAAATTAAAGACCGAACGCAGCTATTTACTGCATTAATTTTTAAGTTTATTCCAAAAATAATGAATATTTTATTATAGAGACACTCATATTGAATATTAAAATTTGAGATTAAACTACATACACTCGAACAAGACTGTTTACAGTCAAAATTTGTAACACTTCAGTCTAATTTTCATAGCTGATTTGAACCAAACATATCAAGTTTCTTGTTCTGAGATACCATTGACGAGACCATAACTGAGCTTGATACCGACTATCCCTCACTCTTAGTGGAAAATTATTCGGTCACCTACTAGAACGAACGCAGAATATTTCATCTGTTTTCTCTAACTAAGCTGTGTAGTTATTGAAGAATTCCAACCTGACTAGGAGGGTGATGTCACCAACAAATAATACACTGGGGTAGAAGAATTTTCATTGTCATTTTTTTCTCCACCAAGGCCGTTAGTGGCGTTAATGACGCCATAAAATCTTCAAGTATGTTATAAAGTTCCGACATTGAAGTGGGAGGCATCGCAATGTTCTTTGAGGCCGCAAGAAATCGTCGTTTTTTGTGGATTTTTTTCGTGGTGACTTTTTTTCTCGGCTTTAGGTTGTATCCTAACACAATAATGATGGAGCCAGCCTCTAAGTAGTAACCTGAGTTCTGAAGGAGAATAAGGAAAATCATGGTAACTTCTAGTCCGATAATGAACGGTAGAGAGGAGGAGGAGGAGACAACTGTAGGTGTTGAAAACATGCTCGAGGTGGATATACTTGACACCCCCTTGGAGATGTCAGAAAAAACGCTCTGAAAGAATAGTCAAGATACGAGACGCGTGCCAAAGCATCACAAAGGGATAAGCTGATCAGACTGATGAAACGTGTATTATTGGAGGCAATGAAGGCAATGTGTGATGGAGAAGTTGTATAGCGAGGGAGCTCCCTTCCTCAAACGCCCAGCCGACTTGTTGAGCCCGGGACTAACACGACTCTACCAGTAGCACACCCGCAGAGTCTGATTATCAATCAGCCTTGATTTGGGTGCAGTTTCTCAATCATCAGTTGTTCGCTCATTACAGGGAGTCAAAAGAGGTTATAACTTACTGCTCAGTAAAATAGAAAATTGAAAGAAAGAGCACCGCGAGTATAATATAATTAAATATACAATTGGAATTATTGGTACCCATCTCCTATAAAAATAAGGTATCTAAATCCAAGTTTCTTCACGGTAATAGGTATTCAGTGATCGGAACGAGATATCCGTGAAGATCACCATACTCCACTGTTAATACTGAAAACGCAAATGCGATGATTACTAATGACCTAAATTTAGTACCACTCAAAACGTATTGATGCGTAACACTTAATAGGAGCCGTTCAGAGATGTCAGACCGTTTTGCTGATCCATAAAAATGTAAAAAATTTTACATTGTCCATATCCTATATTGATTTCTGCATTTTTTTTTTATACCACCATTGTGGTATTATGACCAATTATTAATTTGTGGGATTTGAATATCGGTACTGAATCAATCGACTAAACAATATGCCATTCGCCTATGCGCATCATTATTCATCAGTCTGTAAACCAACAAAACCAAATTGTAGTAGGGTTTGATGGTAGAAACGTTTTTGTGTGGCAGTTATTATTATTTTTTGTCACTTTTTTCCGACATTTTATAACTAGTTGGTAGAAATACCAGAAAGTGTTTTGGCCTAAAATGTACCAAAAAGGTGAGCACTCAAATTGAAAGTGGGAATCTTCATAATATGCTGAAGAGTAACATATTATGTTACTCTTCAGCAAGTAAAATACTACATAAGCGGTAACGCACATGAGAAACCACCTTCAAAAGGGGATTGTAGTTTAACTAACCAAGCCAGTACGCGGTGGATCACACACGAAATGAAATGAGTTTCCGAGGCTTATTGACGGAAGATCGCCAGAAATATTATATATCAGCACACTTGCGGATGAATAAAAATATGTACTTGCCATTTTTCCAATTGTTTGAGCGCGTGATGCCGGCCCACGTTGCGTACCAGCGAGGAACGAGGCAAACACTGATGTTTGACCAGCTTGAGATGATAACAGAAGGTTGACCGCCAAAATACTCCGCAATTCTGTTAACAGGCAACGATATTATTTATGAGGTCGATAATACTTGAAGAGTGATGGACACACTTCTCTGGTGACTTCATAAAGAGGTAGGAGGACTGGTAGTTCGGTGACTGCCTTTTTTTACATTTTACACTGGGCACTACAGGTTTTAGGCTTCAGATACCTTACGAATGATTTATGCTTACACTTCTCGAGCGAAGTTGATGGCAACTTCCCGCTGTGAACGGTAACACACTTGAGGTTCCAACAGATTTTCGTTCATTCTGATCGAAATAAAACCCAGAGTAGACGTAGATATATTTTTTGTGTTTTGTGTCACATAGGATTGGTAGTTACGAAAACAAATCAGGAAACTGGGATCAGCCTGAATCTGAAATGTGTAGAAGAGTGAGGGCGCGAAATGTACATTCCTAATGAGAATGACCCATATACGATTTATGAATTCCTTTGAACTAAAAAATATATTATCTATGTATATGAGCCTCGCACTACGGAGGTGTAAGTACTGATTGACCAATACGATCCTCTGATTGATGATTGCGATGAAATGGTGTTGGTCTATCCGATTAGATGGTGCTTGTCCGTCCAACATGTTCTGCACTAGTTCTGCACTTCTTAGCACCCGAACGCTGATGTGTCACCATACTAGTGATACCTATCCCAATGATTTCATGTTCTGGTGTCGAGTGGCATTACTTCTCCAACTGGACAAGTATACCTGAATAAGGAGATAACAAACGAAATAGTGATGACACTGCTTTCGATGATTTGAACATTGAAGCAAACGATCGAATTAAGTAGAACTTAATAATTATACGTTAAGTTGGAGAACCTTCAAGCCTGACGCTTTTTTTTTGCAACGCATCCTGCAAGAAAGGTCAGAGGAACCAGAGGGGGAGCCTCATAGAGGGGGGGCCCTCGGGTGATGAAGGGAAGACGAGAGGGGGCCCAAACATACCGGGATTCTCATCACCAGTCTGTGTCGTTGCTCCCCGTGGTAGTGATTCGGGACTCGTGAGAATAAAGTTAGTGTTACAGTTCCTTCAAGACCCTACCTACGCCCTACGGAATCCTCAGTCTACCATCAGCTCTCATGATCGAGAGCAAAGGGTGAGTTGAGAAACCGTTTGAATCGCAGACAATAATTAATCGAACAGCTATTTTACGTACTAACTCCTAAGCTCAAATGACTATACTAGTTTGAGGAGAACAACTTCTACAATTTATACTTAACCACCTAAAGATCACCATGAGGTTTTGCTTCAGAGTCTATCGAGGGTGCTCAAATCTTACGTAGTTTACTTCTTGAACGTAAACAATAATTGTTTTTGTCCGCTGGAATCGAAATTTCAACTCGTGTATATGGTTTGTTTAAATGCATTTTGGGCTGGGAATCATAGCCACAGTGCCACGTTACGGATTATGCAACAACATTATAACCTCAATTTCGTTCATAGTCACTATAGGATGGTTTCATATGAAATGACCTCTGCGGGACTGCTGGGGAACAAGGTAGGGAGCCACCTCAATCAGCTGAGAGAGCCTTGATGCTAATCTCATTCATGCCCCTTTAACCTACAATGCTCAAACCTCCATTTGAGTTATTTGCTGATTTTATTTATATTAACATTTACAACTACATAATATATGATATTTTCCCTTGTGAATAACCAGATGATACGTACGGTCTCGTAGAATAACAAACCCAAAGTAAAACTCCATGGTAATCGAAAATGAAGAGGAGAAAATAATTGGAAGGAAGTCCATAGCTCCAATAATCCGTTTGCCGCTCGCATTGCATCCAAACCAGTGCCGGCTTTAAGGTGAGTAGTCGTCCCAGGCCCCCAATCCGAGTTGGCCCGCACCCATCAGCAGAAAATGAAATCCTAGAATGAAAAGATAATAATAAAATACTTTGACAATCTTAACCGATTAAATTGATGGCAAATTGAAGTAATGATATTCATGTCAGTGTTGCCACTTTGTGGGAAAAAATAAGGGAAAACGTGAGTAAAACGATGGTGAAAACAAAGCTGTCGTGCATGGTGCAAGATAGTATGTACTTCATTCTAAGCTTTAATGCTTTCACCATTCTGTACCACCGGACTTCTCTTTTCGCTGATAGAGGTATAATATACCCATATATTATATGCATCAGGGGCTCCTACTGAGAGAGAGAGAAAGAGAAATGATATGTCAAACATATTATAATATAATATATTATGTTGCATATATTATGTAGGTTATGATGTCAAAAGACGCCACAGCTGCAACAGCCCACTGATTCCCATATACTCATAATATGAAAATCCCAAAAATCAAAATAAAATACAGAATTCTCAACTTGAGTAAGCTCTACTACTATTTCAAATGTAAGGTTTACCTTTTGAAACCGTTAGCTTACCTAGGTTATTTTATAGGCTAACGGTTTCAAAAGACATTATATTCGAAATAGTAGTAGAGCTCACTCAAGTTGAGAATTCAGTATTTTATTTTGATTTTTCGGAGTGTGATTACGTAATCGAACTCTTCAGAAACACTTGTTTTTACCACAATAAAACTCTATCGATCTATCTGTTAGATGCCTTCACGGACAAATTTTGTTTTTAGGGTAGTCTACAAGTTTTTCTGAGGTCTTCATTATATTATCCGAATTTTGTTAAATCCAAATTTTAGGTGCATTTTTCTAATATTTCTTAGAATACCTGGAACACAGGTTATGTTCAACATAATTCCAATACATTCAGATTATTCACGAGTTTGGTAGGGTTCAGAACATGTTGATAATGACTCACGCAGTCAAATTCGGTGCCCGAAAGCGTAATTAACGACTAATATTATGTATACTAAGCTAATGGCAAGTATAAATTTGGATTTGGATTCAGAAGACTACTGAAGTTTGAGATTCCTGATCATTGATAAATCCCGGTTTTCTTGCGTTTTCCCCCTAAATGTCCACATCGGGCTAACAACAACCTAGATCTTTGTCAACCCAGATTTTCGTTTAGTAGGTCTTGAGGGGTGGGCATATCGAATTCATTAGAAAGACATCAGGAGGCCCAAGGCCCTGTGGTGAAACATAGTTTGGCACCTTCGAATCGGTCCGTCGGCCAAGCTCATTGGCTTCAGTTTCAACAAATCTGAAATTTCCGGTAGGTACTTGATTCGCTTACAGAGCCATTTCGATTCTTAGCTTAACGAGGTTAGTGATGGATGATCAATCTCTCAAGAAGTCCTTCTGTAGCCCCCACGTGCATGCCCGCAGGTTCTACGTTCCGTGCAGATACTGCATTTTCCACTCATTTCATTTCAGGGGTCAGCCGAGGTATTGATCACCAGATCAATTCTGGACTGGGATCAATCTTTCAAATCCAGAATAAAAATTCCTCCTTGCATTACAAAGTTTTCGGAATAATTTGCATCCTTGTCTATCTATTCCGATTGGTCCCAAAGAGAAAGTCTCGTATAATTAATACTATCGTCGGCTGTGCCAGTTATATTAGTAACGTCCAAACCGACTAATTAGTAACGACGGTTCCATTCAACCGATACCCATTAATGCCATTACCTGTTCATAGGTGTTGGGTACATATTAGGTGTGATAATTAATCTGTGTTAGTATTTTTACCTTCATTTTGGTTTATTATCTTCGATAATGAACCATTGGAATCGCCCAAAGAAACAATTTTTTTAACCCCCCCTCAAAATTTGTTGGTTTACGTTTCAAGATACGTAGATTCAGAAAATCGAATAAAAAAAACTCTGCAAATTCTTGACACAACGGTTCATTATCTTCTTTGTACAGATCACCCTTCTGTCTAGATCACTAGGTCTAAATGTCTAGATCCTAAATGTTAGATTAATTATCATTATAAATTATCACTAATTATTAACAATTTTATCAAGTACCTACTGAAAATTATTATAATTTATTGTTAGGTATTAATAATTCGTATTTATTAATAATAATAATAATTATTAATTATGATTAATTAATTCGATATAATTCTGGGGTTTTTAATACTACGTCGGTAATAATTTTTCTATAAAAGAAGTACCTACCAACAAACATTCGAAATTACCTTCATTTCCGTAGCACGAAACGCACCTCAGAACAACAAACTCGACATCACTTAAGCCATATGATGTTCCAAAGAGCTTGTTAGTATGAAAATGGACCTGTATTTCAACAGTTTGATACACGATCGTGTTGTGAGGCACAATCTTTGAGCCCTCATTGTGAACGAACGGCTGGTCGTACGAAGCTGCGGATGGTCTTAAAAAATTCTACGGAACAAACTCTATCTAAATATGAAATAAAAAACATACCGTTCTATATGAATTTTTCAAGATATGAAATTTTCAAAATTTCAAAATTCGTTTTGAACCCCTTCCCCTTGACCTAGGGTTATGAAAAGTTTCGAGGACCATTGTGGGGTTGGTCGAAACCCATAAAAAAAATTTCGTAATTTTAACTCAACGCTAACTGGGCAAAGTGGCGCGGACGGCGGACGGCGTACGGCGGACGGACGGATTTTTTGGTTTATTATCTTCGATAATGAACCATTGGAATCGCCCAAAGAAAAAAAAATTTTAACCCCCCCTCAAAATTTGTTGGTTTACGTTTCAAGATACGTAGATTCAGAAAATCGAATAAAAAAAAATCCGTCCGTCCGCCGTACGCCGTACGCCGTACGCCGTCCGCCGTACGCCGTCCGCCGTCCGCGCCACTTTGCCCAGTTAGCGTTGAGCTAAAATTACGAAATTTGGTTTCTGGGTTTGGACCAGCCCCACAATGGTCCTCGAAACTTTTCATAACCCTAGGTCAAGGGGAAGGGGTTCAAAACGAATTTTGAAATTTTGAAAATTCCATATCTCGAAAAGTTCATATAGAACGGTATGTTTTTTATTTCATATTTAGATAGAGTTTGTTCCGTAGAATTTTTTAAGACCATCCGCAGCTTTGTACGACCAGTTTTTATTCGATTTTCTGAATCTACGTATCTTGAAACGTAAACCAACAAATTTTGAGGGGGGGTTAAAAATTTTTTTTCTTTGGGCGATTCCAATGGTTCATTATCGAAGATAATAAACCAAAAATCCGTCCGTCCGCCGTACGCCGTCCGCCGTCCGCCGTCCGCGCCACTTTGCCCAGTTAGCGTTGAGTTAAAATTACGAAAGTTCCCTTGATTCACCTTTTCCCTCAGATCACGTCAGAACACATGCGACCGGCGGGCCATTACGTCAGAGCCTATGACGCACGAGCGTATGACGTATGACGGCTGGCAGGAGGCTAACTAGTACGTCAGAGCCTATGACGCACGAGCGTATGACGTAATATATAATCCCTACATAGTATCAAAAAAAATCCCTACATCCCTACGAGCTTCAAGGAAAATCCCTACAAAAATCCCTACGCTTTCAGAAAGTCGAAAATCTCTATTTACCAACTCAAGAAAAGGAAAAATACAAAAAAACTGACACCATTTTCAAACGACTTACATATTCAGAAACATACAGATTCAAGAAACATCGATTTGTTTGAATCGAATCACAGGGGTACAGAGGGAAATGCGTTAATAATTTTGTGTTCTTATCATCTTAAACCTCGAACCTCCAATTCGTCGTTGTTGGAGGACGAACAATCCGACACCTTGTTATAATTAGTATTATCATGTTGGCAGCCATGTTATCACTGCTCAACCAGAGAACTCTCAATGTTTCTACTTCTTCCCGTGTCTTGCGACCTTGTTATACTGTGTGCTCTTTTGCTAAAATATAATCGGTGCCTGCCTATTTAATTCTGCGGAGTTATATTCCTCACTACCAATTTACGGAGCCTTTGGATCATTCGGTGAGTGTATTTGTTAAGATTATTTCAGGGGATTAACCCCGTGAACCTTCATGCTAGCAATGGTTGGGTTCGCGAAATCGTCGGAGCCTAATGGCGGACGGAATGAATCGATTGGCTTTGTTACGGTGTTCGGGCTATCTGAATAAAAGATCGTAGTCGGGGTTACTTTTCTTCATCTATTGCGTTGTGTTGTACTGAGCACTTACAACATGGAATGAACCCTAGGAATTTTCCAACTAGAACAACGGTGGTTTAATACGGGCAGAGTTAATATTGCGAACTACGTTGACGAACGAAGTTGATTTAACCTGCCGAGTGGGTGGTTGGAAAATTTAGCGATCGGTGTTAGGTGGCGGAGTCAAGGGGCGCCCCAAAGTAAATCCCACGACATATCCACCCTGTATTTTTTTTGCGCTTGCGGCTGGGGTTCAGATGAAGAAATAACCAATTTACGGAGTTAATTGACAAAGATGCGGTGTCAATTATGGGTCAGTACGTGGGCCGCTAGTTTTCTGCTGTCGTCCTTGGCGTTGCGGGATGGGATGGTTTCTGCGATGCCGACGACGACGCGAAAACGGCAAAGGGCCAAATTGGGTGGATTTTATTGATGAAAAGGACCCAGCCACGGGGAAACGGTGTTCGGGGAAGTCAACGGGTTGCGCTGCCTGTGACTTCCGTAAATAGGCCAACCAAATGATTTTTTCCCCGGGCTTATTTGTTGGTTGGCGATTTTCCCGATATGCAAAAGATTCTGAGGCGGATGAATCAAGTTGTCGGCAAATAACGGAGCCTGACAAACGCCTTTTTGTGACTGGGTTACCCTATGTGGCGCGATTTTATGCGATTTGCGGCGAGTATAAAATTCGGCCTGAGGGTTTAGCTTGACCTAACTGAACGTACTCTTGCGGAGGTTGGATTCAATGTTCATGAACCTTGTCACTGGAGGTAAGAACGACGGATAACGCTGCGAAAATGCGTGTTCGAAGTTTACTGTAATTTTAGTAACTGATTGCGGTGCGGTGATAATTTGAGTGATAACTGATGGCGATACAGTTATTCATTCTGTTTACAGTATCAGGCTCTGTGCTGATAACACTTTGCGTTTCTCTGTCAAAGGGAGCCGTGTGTATCTGCAGGAAGGCGGTGCAGACTAATCACCGGTATAGGACAGAGAGGAGATCTTCCATCCAGATCTCGCGGCGACTCGATCTTTCAGATAGCAAACAAAGCGTATAGTAAAAATCCATTGGTTTACGTTTCGGGGTACTGCCATCGTCTCGGGAATGTTTGTTGTTGCGGGGTAAACAAACATTACATGGTATCACAGTGCTACGGTGTTAAGCACTGTTTTATCAAACGGTGTTATGAAAACGGTGTCATGATAACGGTGTCATTAAACAGGGTCGTGTAAATGGTGTTTTGCGGCAAAAGACGGGAAGAAGCAAACCGAGGTTACGCTAGATATAGTACCTTACTGGCAATTTGGGAATAGCGAACCTTATGCGGCCTGAGACGATGACCTGCCCCGACTGGACTGCCTGATTTTCAGCATGTGCATTATTGTTTTAGTGCTGGATACATGCTGATTGCGGAGAGTGCTCATATAAATTATGCGGCGAATGTAAAACGTCAGTTCCGGACGATCAGGCGGTTCAGTATCAGTTTCTTTTTAAGTCTGGAACAGTACCGGAAGTAGACAGTACGGTATGACATTCCTGGTTAACGGCTACGGGGGAAATTTGCGCAATCCCGGCCGAGCGTTATCCATGGTTTTTCGCGTTTTTCCATGTTTGCGAATGGAAAATTCGTACACACAGAAACCCGATATGGAGATCGGAGGTTGGTTCTGTGCGAAAACGTTCTTTTGTACAATGCGGGGTAAAGTGGAGTGTACAAAATGGAGTAAAACGTTATGTACGATAACGGAGTAAGACGTTTTGTACAATGCGGGGTAAAGTGGAGTGTACAAAACGGATGAAAATGAACGATGTAGGTGGAGTACATGTAAACGGTTTGAAAAGTTAAAGGGGGGAAAGCGGGTGGAGATCGTATACCCCAGATACCCTTAAGTTCCTTTTCAACGTTACATACCTACAAATAAGTGAAATAACACAGAATTCAGTGATAATATGTGGAATGGTTATTATCAAACGGTGAAGTAATAATTTTCCGATCATGTTACAGAAAAAGAAAAACATGGATACGGAAAGTCTGGCTCGTTTTGAGGAGAGGTTCATGGCCAAGGTCACCGAGCTAAACAGCAGATTTCTTAAAGAGGCGATAGAGGAGTTGACTCAACGCGGTGACGAGTTACTGGCGAGGGCTGAGGCCTTGGTGTCGATGCGGAGACACACGCCAGAGCGTATGGACTTCGCGGAGACTGGAGCGGTTGGCGGTGATTGCGGTGGCTCGGGGAATGGCGCGTCGTTGGATGAGGGGAGGTCGGACGCTAAGCCCCAAAGTGTCACTCAGTCCCGAAGGCGTTTCGCGGACATCACTCTTCCTCGCGCGCAGAATAGGTTATCCTCGGATTCCTATCCTGTGTGGAGGCGGAGGGTGACATTGGATCTGAAAGCATGCGGAGTCGACTTTCTGATAGATCCATCTCGGGCGCCCCCCTCTGATTGCGACGCGTCGGACCTTACCCGAATCAAGGCTGCGGTGATGGCCTACTTGATGTCCAATGTCGGAGGTGACTTGGAGAACGCGATCAAGAGTATCGATGAACCTTGCGAGGCTCTGGACATGATAGAGAACGTCATTGATCCACCGTCCTTAGCCAAGGAACATCGGCTCCAGATCGCGATTATTAACATCAAGTTTGATTCGCGGAGGGAATCTGTGATTGAATTCCAAAACCGCTTCAGATCTCTAGTGGAGAACATACGTAAATGTCCGGACGCTGATCTGTCAGAAAAAGCTGTTAGAAGGCACTTGGTGAACGCCATTGCGGAGGAGTGTCCCAAGATTTCAGCTGATGCGCTCGAGGATCCGTCTCTCACAGCGGAGAGGATTTTCGAGAAAATGCACGCCTGGCACGACTTGTCCTCTGAAAACTCGAGGAGAACCGAGGCAGCTCAGCCTGGCAAGGCCCTTGTCGGGGGCAGGCGAGCGGAGGGCAGGTCAAAGAAGCGAAAGGCTTCATGGCGTCCGGACTTCGAACGGTCGAATAAAAAGGGTCCTGGACTGTGCTACAATTGCGGCCTGCTGGGACATCCTAGGAGTCTCTGTCCCAATCGTCCCGGGGAGAAGGTCTGCTACAACTGCGGAGACAGCGGACACTTGTCCCGGGAGTGCGGGAGACCCTGGACTAATGAGTCCACAAGGGTTAGAGGAGACAAGGGACAGTCCGACGGAAAGCGGGGTAGCGACAGTCGACCCAAGTCCAGCGGTGACAACAGGACACGACCAGCCTCTGAACCGAAAAGGCGCAATAAACGCGGTTCAAGAAAGTCTGCTCGCGGTGGTGCCGGTGGCCGTGGAAATGAACTGGGTACTCGACGACCAGACCAACCCTCCCAACGCAGGTTGACCGAGTTCCAGGCCAAATTGGCCCAAAGAGCTGCCGATCGAGGGGAAAACGAGAAGCGGACTGCGGCGCCTTCTCAACCAATGCGGTCCCCCAATCGGAGCGACGAAAGGGCTCTATTGTCGAGCTCACAAGAGTCTCTGCTTTTGGGAGGTAAGCAATTTCCACAACTGAAGTTTATTGCTGATTCTGGTGCAACCGATCACATGGTAAATGATCGTGCGGTGTTTGCTAAATTAACATGTCTCCCTAGCCCTGTAAGAATTGCATGTGCAAATGATGATCAAAATGCGGACTTGATCATACAGGAAGCGGGTGACATTGTTTATTACTGTGGAGAAACTAAACGTTATGGTGTACTTAAAGATGTGCTATATGCCCCCCAGTTGGGGGAAAACCTGTTTTCTCTCAGAAAGCAGACGGTGAAAGGTTTTCAAGCCATCTTTGATAGAGAACGTCTGAGAATTGTTGACTCTAATACGGGGCAGACTTTGAAAACTGGGCGTTTTGAAGGCAAGTTCTGGTGGTTGACGTTTCATCTCCCATTATTGAATGCGGACGCGCAGGTGGTAGAGAATTTCCTGGCTAAGATGAGTAGGAAAGCTTTGGTCACCCAGACTGATAACCAGTTAGAAAATTTGTCATTTGGTGCTAGACAAAATGTGGCGGGCCCTTCTCACATTGAAGAAGTGAGACCAGAGTCAACATGGCCTTTGCCAAATAATTCTCAAACGGAAACGGGGGAAATAACTCTTAATGCGGAGTCAAATGAGTTAAGAAATAGCGGTGTAAAATCAATCTCTCTAAAAAGAACGCTCGCATTAAATGATACGGTGCCTCCCCCAAAAATATCAAAAATTGCGACTAATTTGAGAGATGATAAAGGTTTACTGTGGCATTTGCGGTTGAACCATGCCTCGAAAACCTATTTGGAACATGCGGCGAGATCCCTTCCCGAATTAAAGGCGGTGAAATTCGGGTCGAATATTTTGGACTGTCCAGCCTGTTTGCAGTCGAAAGCCAGAAGCAAGCCATGCAACTCTGAAAGAACCCGTGCAGTGGAAGCTTTCTTAAGGCTTCATAGTGACTTGCTTGGACCCATCAAACCCTCAGCACTTAGGTCACAAGCGCGGTATATTGTGACGTTTACGGACGACATGAGTCGGTATGCTTTCGCCTATGAAATTAACAATAAAACACAAGTGCATTTGGCGTTGAAAATGTGTTTGGCGGAAATTAGGAGTCTTACTGGGAAACACACCAAAGTTGCGGAGATAAGGGTTGATGGGGGGCTGGAGTTCAAAACTGAAGGGATGCGTCTAGTACTGGAAAGCGAACGAATTTCTCTCGCAGTCTGTGAGCCTTATACTCCTCAGTTAAATGGTACTGCGGAAAGGCTGAATCGTGAAATGCTTGAGAAAATTAGGGTCAATCTGTTGTCGTCTGGCATTCCTGCTCATTTTTGGGCCTATGCGATGAGACATGTGATCCATGTACACAATAGGACTCCTAACAAATCAATCGGCTTTAAGTCTCCTTTTGAAATGGCTACAGGTAGGCTACCCTCCTTAAAATTTCTGCGGCGTTTCGGTTGTGAAGCCTACATTCTAGACAAGAAACCTACTGCCAAATTGGATCCAAAAGCTGCGGTCGGATTCCTCTTGCAGTGCGGTGAATCAGGTTATCATGTCTTACACGCCAAAAATCAAGTAGTAATTCGGTCGAAAGACGTTGATTTTGTAGAGAGTAGAACATATGCGGACTCTCTTCCTTTGAATTCAAGAGACACTGCGGAGAAGCCGGACATTGATTTTGGGTTGGAGGAAGTACATGATGAAAATGTCACACATGCAATAGATAGCTCTTCACAGGCGGAGTCTATAAGGGAGCAATCTGAGAATGTTGAGATGAATGACGACATTGAGCGAGATTTGAACCCTAACACTTCGCAATCTAGGAACGACCATAAGCAAAATCTCATTCATGAGAATGATCGATTTCAATTTTTCGATGAATCAGCAGATAAAACACTCATTAATGAAAATGATGAGTGTAAATTTTATGAAACAAGCGAGGACAGCGGTCATGCATGTTTCTTTAGCGGAGACACGACGGGGGTATGCGGAGACCCTCAAACATATGCGGAGGCAATTAAATCTGCTGATTCAGAAAAATGGCAAGAGGCCATTAAAACCGAATTTCAAGCTCTGGAACGCTGTGAAACCTGGAAACTCATATCCAGGAGCGCGGTGCCAGAGGGGGTCAAACTTCTAAAAACGCGGTGGGTACATAGGCGTAAGGTTGAGGCTGATGGGTCAATTAGGTACCGAAGTAGGTTGGTCGTTAGGGGTTTTGCTGACAACCATAATTATGAACTTGCGGAGATTTATGCACCGGTGGCACGTTTACCGGACGTCAAACTTCTCCTTGCTATGGCGGTGAAATTTGATCTGGATCTTGTTCAGTATGACGTTAAGACGGCTTTTCTGAACGGGCATCTGGAAAAATTTGTTTATTTAGAACTTCCGGATGGATATGCGGAGTACCTTGGTTGCGGTCCGGACTTGAAGCGGGGGAAAGTTTGTGAAGTCCACCGAGCACTTTATGGTTTAAAAGTTTCTCCAAAGCGGTGGTTTGAACGATTCAGGGCTGCGGTGGATAAGATTGGCTTCAAGCCCTACCCTTTTCAATCCTGTTTGTTCATTTGGAGATCTGGGGGCACAGTGGCAATCATGCTACTCTATGTGGATGACATTCTGGTGGCCTCTAACAGCAAACCCATGATAGAGCAAATAACGACCATGCTGAAAAGTGAATTTTCGATAACGGTGCTAGGTGACCCACAAAAATATTTGGGTTTAGAAATTAATAGAAAACGGTCTGAAAGAATAATTGAAATTACCCAAAAGTCTCATATCTTGCATATGCTTAGGAAGTTCGACCCCAATTCGAATAAAACGGCGTCCACCCCTATGCTATCAGATGGGGAAAGCGGTGAAAATGACGCGGAAGAAGGAGATTTAAATAAAATTCCTTATAGGCAAGCTGTTGGGTCTCTCCTTTACCTACAGAGTGGGACTAGACCCGATATTTCATATGCGGTGAACGTTCTTAGTAGAAAGCAATCAAATTCTACGTGGGCGGATTGGAAGGCCATCATAAGGGTGTTGCGCTACTTGCGGGGGACAATCAATTTGGGGTTGGTATTTGCGGATAAGTCCGATTCCATTGATTGTTATGTAGATGCATCACTAGGAATGTCTGCGGAGGAAGGCCTTTCAACCACGGGCTTCGTGGTTCGGGTTTTTGGTAATCCAGTTACTTGGAAAACCAAGCGGCAGAACCACGTAGCACTTTCGTCGGCTGAAAGTGAATTTGTTGCAATGTCTCAAGCTTGCAGGGAATTAGCCTCAATCCGAACCTTATGTTACTGGTTCACCGGAGTAAGGCTGGTTCCCACCATTTATGAGGATTCTAGACCTGCTATAAGATTAGCGGAAGTGGATGATTCTTCAACCCTGAAACACCTAGTAAGGCTGAGTTATCTATATGTGCGGAGAGAATTTCAGCAAGGAAATATCAGGATTGAGTGGATCTCCACTGAGAATCAAATAGCAGACAGTCTCACGAAACCTCTAATACGTGCGAAATTTGTAAAATTTCGTGATTTTCTCCTAAAAGAATGCTGATACGTTTTATATGTTGATTTCAGAACCACTGTTCAGTGAAATCTCCTAAGAGACTCGAAAAGGAGAAAGACTGCGGAGAACATTTGCGGAGACTGCGGAGAACAACTGCGGAGAACAATTGCGGAGAATAACTGCGGAGAACAAATGCGGCGAACTACGATGGTGAACATGAAGATAATGTTGCGGTGAAATACATGCGGAGAAATTCAGAGCTACGTGGAAATCGAACGCTCAAGAAAAGAAGACTTCGCTAGAAATCTTCTGAGCGAACAACTTCCACGACATACATCGAATCTCAAGCCAACCTCTGAAGAAGCTCTGAAGAGATATCTACTAAGAACATGAAGACCATAAGATGGAAGAATTCGTGCGGTATCGTCTTGAAGGGGGGTGTTGGAGGACGAACAATCCGACACCTTGTTATAATTAGTATTATCATGTTGGCAGCCATGTTATCACTGCTCAACCAGAGAACTCTCAATGTTTCTACTTCTTCCCGTGTCTTGCGACCTTGTTATACTGTGTGCTCTTTTGCTAAAATATAATCGGTGCCTGCCTATTTAATTCTGCGGAGTTATATTCCTCACTACCAATTTACGGAGCCTTTGGATCATTCGGTGAGTGTATTTGTTAAGATTATTTCAGGGGATTAACCCCGTGAACCTTCAGTCGTCTTTTCTAGTTTTCTTTTCTCGCGGTTCCTCTTTCCTGTACTTTCTATTTGCGCTCTTTACGTTCTTTCCAAAATGCCTCCAAAAAGTGACATTTGGCTATATTTTGAGAGGATAAAAGTACTAAACTTGGCGAGGTGCCGCCACTGTGGGAATAATTTGAAAACAAGTGGAAACACGACCAACTTGCGGTGCCACATAGAGCAAAGAGAAACTGGCGTCAAAATTGTTATTTTGGCATGTAGACTTCTTGTATAATGTCATAAGTTTAACCTATATTTTCTATATAATCAAGTACCTACCTACCTATATTATTATTTTAAGTCTTATATTGTCTATATTAACTCTATAAATATAATATACTCAATATATTATATTGAGTCTGATGTTCTAACTTCTAACTTGTGTAATTTTTCTACAATGAAAATATATTATCCCCCTCCTATAAAACAATCGATGTATCAAAACATCGATGTGTTTACAAGAAAAAAACATCGATGTCGAAACATCGATGTTATGTTCATCGATACCCATCCCTATCCCATCCCAGGGATTCCCAATTTTTCAGTCCTCCTAGTGATGGTTGGTTATAAAAAGTGTTTGTTGGAGTTTCACTTTTCCACTCCAGGAGAGAGCTGTTGTTCATTTGAGATCTAAGGTTGGTACTGTTGTTCACTCATTGACCTACAGTTCCTTCTTCGTTCGTCTTGACCTACAGTTCCTTTTACATTGGGAAAAAGGACCAATATTTTCCCTTATTACAAAAAATTCAAAAATCCCTACAAAACGCCTTTAAAAAAACAATCCCCCCCTACGCCCTATTTTGGTTTGAAAATCCCTACAGTAGGGATAAATCCCTACATCTGGCAACACTGCTAACAAGCTCTTTGGAACATCATATGGCTTAAGTGATGTCGAGTTTGTTGTTCTGAGGTGCGTTTCGTGCTACGGAAATGAAGGTAAATTCGAATGTTTGTTGGTAGGTACTTCTTTTATAGAAAAATTATTACCGACGTAGTATTAAAAACCCCAGAATTATGTCGTATTAATTAATCATAATTAATAATAATTATTATTAATAATAAATACGAATTATTAATAGCTAACAATAAATTATAATAATTTTCACTAGGTACTTGATAAAATTGTTAATAATGAGTGATAATTTATAATGATAATTAATCTAACATTTAGGATCTAGACATTTAGACCTAGTGATCTAGACAGAAGGGTGATCTGTACAAAGAAGATAATGAACCGTTGTGTCAAGAATTTGCAGAGTTTTTCTTGTGGCACTTACCGCAATACATATTACAAGATACTGAAATATCAACATTTCGAATTTCTGTAAAGGAGTCATGAAAGATACTTTAAGGGCCTTTACCACGTTACCATATGCTTACAATTACCAATAGTTGTAGTTTAATTACTGATAATTAGTTATTTACTAGATACCTCTAAACCTCTTCACTACATCCAAGTTCGTTTTCAATAGAGAAGAAAGTATTGAAAAAAGCATTTTTGAAGAACCGGCTTTGGACCGCGAGAAAGTTGCCTCCCACTGACCCCAACGCTACGTCTATGGGATATTGACGCGCGTTTCTATCTATTCTCAGACCTCATACCCTGCCACAAAAAACTTGGGAAAATAATTCTTTTAACACTGTTTTATCAAGTGCTCTGTGTTGATTTGAGGATTTTTCTTAGATAGATGTGGTGGTATGAAAATATTAATATTTTTACGAAATGGAAGTAAGTTGGAAGTGAAAAAAAGTAGAGTGTAAGGTGTAAATAATAAAACAAGCTAAATTAAAATAAAGAAAAGTGACAAGTTCAATTCATACTTAGAAACCCTTCATTTATAGTGATTGACTGTTAGGAGAAATCCCACAAATTTCCCCACCTCCATCCTAACATTCCACAGTAGACGTGATCGAAAAACGTATTCATTGCAGAGGTATGCTCAAAAATATTTGGAGTGAAACAATATACTTTGCAGGATGAGGAGGTGATAAAGCTTATCAGGGCTATCAGCATTACATATTGCACAGCTTGTGGAGCCGTCAAAGCGATTGGCTATTCCGTCAAGGATCACTCTCCAAAAAGAGGGGTTCGCACATCTTATTTGGCTCAGGAGTCTTTTAGTAAAAACAAGTAGTCTTTTCCAGATACAAACCACCCTACCGGTAAAACGGAGGATTTCGAGGGCAATAATTGAAGCCGACCTATCCGTACCCCTCTGGCACAGGTTATTGAGTAAGGGATCCAACAAAATACAATTTGACCGCAAAGGAATCTACTCGTTAACTTAATGAATGGATTCACCATAATATGGAGGTAGTAGTCTGGTGAATAGTATCTGAATAAGTGACTTTGTTTAGGTCCCTCTTGCGCACCATACTATGGTGTTATATTATATTGTTATATCTTGTTATAGGTATTATATTATTGTTATAATATATTATATTGTTATATTACATTATTTTTATTATAAACCCCATGAATAGTTCTAGAGCAACAAATTTTCGTAAATTTCGCCCCTATTTTTTTCTCCTCATCCCTCTGACTTCGGACCACTTTCGAACATTTATGTCAAAACCCCGATTTTTTTCTTATTTTGAAATGTACTATTTTCTGTTCGTCGATTTCGAAGAGTCGTTATTGATAATAAAAAACCAAAATCCTACTTGGAATATTGAGATAACTTCCATGAATATCTAGTTGATTTTTCCTAAAGAACAACTGGTAACTGCAATTCGTGTGTTGCTAGTAAAACCAGTAAGTACGAATAATTTACACGATAAATAAATAATCACTCAATTTGGGTGACTGTGAATCTCCTTTGGCCTCCGGTTTATCACTATTGGTGGAGGAAAAAATCACGAGGAAAAAACTTTCTTTTACGTTGTTGCGTAACCCGCATGGTTATGACGAAGGTTTCGAGTTCATGGATAAGGAATGTTACACTAACAGAATCTACCCTCAGAAAATTATGATAGATGATAATTATTATGAGGTAATTTATTGGAGAGTAATCATGAAAGTACAGGTGGAAGGGGGTCTGAATCTGGTGATTTTGGTGACTTCAGTGAGTAACCTTAATAGGTTATTTGGTAGGAAATCAATCTGTCGGTACGGAAAATTGTCGGTTGCCAGGACAATTGTAGGTATGTCACCAGAATATCCTTTTTAGTTTCCTCGTCAATTTTGCAAATTCGCGTCAACAAAGAAGCTTCTGGGGCATTGTTATAGGTATGGCAATGTACCACTGCCAACTTAAATTTACACAATGATAAATTCTGTAAATTTACATGACGTGATGCTCAAATGGAACACTGGAGTTACGAACTAATGAGTTCAGGAAAAAATTGAACGATGCAGACGTTCAAAGTAGGTTATAATAGTAACATGAATAATCAAATGAGTATTCATGCGCAGTATAACTATTTGAGCAATTATAAGAGCAACGTTTTTATCACGTGGCATTTTAACCACCAAGATCTCATAAAAATCTAACTTCACCTGGATATCACGCTGGTTGGATTTCAGACCTGATTGGATTTCATAGATTCAAAGATAATATCTATCTCACATTACTTTGGGGTGTATTATGAACGTATTCCTCTTCCTGTATCTTATAACAATAAGACGAAGATTAAAAGTTGCAAGCTGTAATTTGTTAGCGAAATGTAATAGGTGGTGGGCCAAAGTGCGACGGCATTCGCCCTTGTCTCCTGGGCCCAATTTAAATTGCCGGCCCACTTGAATATCACATATTTGATTTGATAAGCCATACAAATAATAATTTGGATTCAAGATGAGGAAACAGCAAATTAAATTGAAAGGGAAAAAGGCTTAATCGTTTCAATATATCGGTTCATTTCGTACCTTGTTGTTAACAAAATCTTGGAAAGTCCACGCATGATGTAGCTTTGACGTGAATGTCGGGTTTCCCAACGGAATTTACCTCTACAGAGTAACAAGTTTAAGCTAGCAACTTAATGGAACTCGCAGGAGACACACGTATAAAACAGACAATTATGAAGACCGTTGCGGCCTTTTTCCCACGTATTGTTGGTTTTCAATCGTTGAATTGCTAACGAACAACAATAAAAGATCCCATACCCGTCAAGAGCATGTTTTCAGATTGAGATGTGAGTTTTTCAAACGGACGTATGTACTTGTAGTTTGTTCATGTCACGAGTTGAAAATAAGGTCGTTCAGTTAGTGAATAGCGGAAACCGTGACAATGATTCGCGGGAGGGAACAGTTCCGGTTCGACAACGATCAACATCTGCCGGGTGTTCTAAATAGATGTTCATTGAAGGTTGCAGAGTACAGACATTTGAAATCCGAATCAAAACGTAGAATGACAGACAACGTCAAGTGTTAACCGGGATTTTTCCTTGAAAATGACGGGGTTTTCCAGGTGTCTTCTAGTTCTATCTTCTAACACTCGTACTCAGTGGTAAGTAGGAGTGCCAGGAGCTCCATACGCCAGCATTCACATCCCTTATTCATCAACTAAAATCCCCCTCTCACCCTCTCACACTTTAATGTTCAGCAATCAATACGGAAAAATTGCTAAGGAACCTACTCCACTGGTGAGAATGAAAATCATACATACTCCAATGCAAGAAAGGAAACTATGACTGGTGACAGGTGTTCAACAGAACTGAGCGTATACACGCATTGACCTTGTAGTGATCACTTGAGCAGGCTGTTATACCGGACGGGAATAATCTGTTCATTAGAGTTCAAATTAGTTCGTCGTTTCAGTTGAAGCAGATATTCAGGTACCTAATGCAACCTATATCTAGGATCACCTTCGGTTCATTCGCATGCTCGATTTCAAAGTTTTCAGCTAATCATTAACGTTGGATGGACGAATGTTTTAAATCCGATATTGCGGTTCTATGTATATTTGGTTGGCTTCTTCGTTGATTTTAAAGGTTCACTATTGACAATAATAATCCGAAACAAGAGATACGGAGGATTTATCAAAAGAAGCATACTACCTACTAAATACACTAACTTCACAAGTAAATACATGTATGTATTTTTATAAGATCAAACTTCAAACATCAAACTTTTATTTGCTCAAATGAGGTGTAGATACTTTTCCGAAATTCAGTAGGAATAATTTCAAGTCTTAATCGCTACCTGCAGACCAAGTGTCGAGCGTGAGGCTAATAATATGCTAGAGCTGGACTTCCAGCTCAACAGTCAATGCCCTCAGGTAGCGAACTGAATCTAATAATTATACATAATACTTGTACCTGAAAAAGTTTCAATTTGTCATAATGAATAATAGGTATACCTGTATTAATACGCAATTCCTGCAGTTGAAATTATATTCGCAAACAATGCATAGAAGATCGAAGCGGAAACCCCCTTACTCATCGCTGAACTCCTGCCCATAACTATTTTAAATACCTACCGTTGCTCTACTTCATCGAGATAAGATAAGCTTCAGCCCACCTGTCAATTTAAAATATCCTCTCATCGTCTAGAAAAAAAAAAGAGTTTGAATCTGTGTAACAATGCGAGTTCAAATCTTTGGCGAACCGATGTGAACGCGGTTCTTTGAACAAACGTCAGCAAATTCCGGATTCGAATGTGTTTATTGGAACGTTCGACCAACATCGATTCTTTCAGGCAGAAACTGATAGAACGATATAAAAAAATCCAACTGTCTATGTCAAACGTGAGTGAAGCAGCATCAGCAGATTCTGCTGAAAGAATCGATGTTGGTCGAACTGTCGAATAACGATGGAGATAACTTCCATGGAATACAAGACTTGCTCCATCGTTATGCGCGAGAGAGCGGGGTTTCCTTAATAGATAAAGATCGTTATTTATTTAAATTTCTCTAGTTACGATCACGCAATCCTTGGTGATAAAAACTACCATTAGCCAGTTTATCGAGAAAAAAAATAATAATAGATAATAATAATAAAAGATGGTTCTCACAGAATCTGTAAGCACTTTGCAACGTGGGTAGCAAATAGAAAAAAATCTATACGCAAACAAACGTGAAAAAGCAAACTAACACCGTTTAGTGAAGGTACCTATCGCCACATCGATCGGCACCTACACGCTAAAAGTTGAGGTATGCGCGGTTTTAAACTACGAGTGATATCTTAAACACATTTTCTGCGCGTTGGTTTTTCATTTACAGCATAATATAATGAACTGAGGAGATTAAAACAGGTTTATTTAATCTTTGTCGGCTTCATGTTAATGTTGCAACGGGACAGTATTACATTTTACGGGTGCATAAAATGGAATGCTCCCGAGTCTATCAAGGTAACGGAAGCGTATGCCGCATCTATTCTGTCGTATAACGATGACATTTTGAGATGGCATCCGGTTTGGTTTTTAGATGCCCCCATATGAATCTCATTATGATCCCGTTGGTACTTTCATGTGATATCTAATAATTTTAATCAAGAGATCTACCTACTTGTCGTATAATCGGAATCTGAGTAGTGAAAGACTCAGCACGTATGGATGAAACTTTCAGAGATTCTCCTACGATTGTCTCCATCAGTCCCCACTACAAAACGAATCGACTTATTCAATGTGAGAAAACGTTTTGATCAATCTTGCACACATCATTTCCCACTTCCTTGCGCAATAATAGTATAATTATATATAGTATAATTATTATACTATAATATCATTATAGACTTTCCAATCAATACCTCATTACATGCATCCGTATACGTTGTTGTAGAATTGTTATTTAGTCGTTTTAATGGACAGAAATCCCACAGGTTCATTATATTCGACATGGTCTACGCTGATCAGTGCGAAGATTTTGAAATACAGTAATCTTCACCTAACCACGTTTTGATGAAAATCAAGTTTAGGATATCAACACGAATGTTGCAGATAGTTAACTAAGAGTTAGGCCCAATAATTGAATGAAGTATTTGAATACTTACAACAACTATTATTTTAAAATTAGGATCCTCAACAGGATGAGTAAATGTGCACGAATCTGTGGTGCCTTAGTGATTCAAGGACCTCTCAAGGTGGTGTAAGTTATGGATTTAAGAAGAGTGGGGAGGGATGACGGTTCAATATCCTGGCTAGTTATCCTTGAATGCAAGCCCCCCCTCCCCCCTCCACACACAACCACCATGGGTTTCAGTAGTTTCGTTCCAATTCCTGAATATTAAATGGTAATAGATGACTGCTACAAAATATGCACAAGTCATGCTTGTTTATGGAGATCGCTTAATGGAAATTTAATTGAAATTCCATCGATCCTCTGGGGAAGAACAACATATCTACCTGGTCATGTTGCATTTGAAAGCCTCTTAAATGATAATCACTGAACGAGGCGTCACTTTACCGAGCAGTGAGCCCAAACAAATTATGAATCAACCTTTTTTTCCCCCTTTTTTTTCTTGTAATCTAGCGATAACCCGAAGGTTACCAGGACCGGGGAATTGAACAGCCCGGTGTCTCGTTCAGTGGAGAGTGGATGTTGCGCGTCGTCGCGTCTTCTACGTCCATCGGAGTGATGATATATAACTAGATACGTTTCGCGCTAATTAACATGACGAAGGGCCATTTGGATTTGCCGAAATCCCTCGAAGAAGATGACTTGGAACTGAAACAAGAGCTTCTTCTCAAAAAATTCCAGTTGGTTCTGATAGAAAACAGGGAAGATGACACAAGGTATCTACCTATATCATTTTATGGCCACCTTGAAGTTCAAACGACTAAATTTCGTCGTGTGTTCGTTACATTAATGAAATCTTATTAGTTTTACACTAACCGTAATTACCTTCACTAAAGAAGATGCATACTGTAATTCCCTTATTTCAAGAAGCTCAGTTTTCAGTTCTTTGTTGTCCAGCCTGTTTTGATGGTCAAATAACGACGAAATGATGACGCCAACCGTCTAATCTAACTACTTAATAACATCGACTGAAACCGATTAGTTGTTACTCATACTCAACGCTCAACCGGAAATATATTTTTAATAATTCCATTTGTAATCATGTCATCAAGATTGAGCACTAATTAAAACGCTCTAATATGGAGAACTAATATGGAGCACTAATATGGAGAAACCATATTGAAAATTAATTGTTTTCTCTATTGCTTCACTCCGCCATTTCTTTTTCAAGGCTGGTATCTTTGGTTATTCACTTTTGTAACACTCGGTGATTAGTATATATTTTTGCAGTATGATGGTATATTTGCAGCGTCAATCCGACAACCCCACAGACAGTTGTCAGGGCGTAGCCCAGCCTTATTGCCCAATGGCCACAAACCTTTAGGCAGAATACCTCGATTTTCAAAGTAGTGACTCCTCACAAATTTCGAGGGGTTGCTTAATAAGCCCATACTAAGGCTGAGTTCAAACATGGACGTTTTTGGCCTGCGAAAAGTTTTCTATTAAAAAAAAATGAAAAAAGCAAAATCGCTAAGAAAAACCTTGATCCTACAAGTAGGAGTTAGATAGAAATTCAGTTATTTTCAGTGATTCCCTAAGCGCTATATATATAGCGTTTCATATATAACGCATATATGTATATGAAATAGAAAGAATGAACTTTGTCATTCAATTTCAGTCCTGAACCTCATGACCCCAGATCAAACTCTGGATCCGCCTCTGCCACAGACTGCAGAGAATTTATTGTCTTTCTGTCGTTTGGTAATCTGGGTCAAACGAGAGCTTTCTTGTTAGCCTTCAAGTCAATGAAACAGACCGAATAGGAAGAAAGACTGACTTACTCGAGTGAACGAACACATCTCAGAAACGAGCCATGTGACCCAATTTTGTAGGGGCCATAGGAAAAGCTATAAGCGACCACGGTAGGATTTAGAAGCACATTCTGTGAAAAAAGCTTCCCAATGGTTGCTAGCAGTGAAAAATCATGTAGGTAATTCACGAAACTTCCCATCACTTTGTTCCATGGAAGTACTACTTTTGAAGGAACATGACCTTGTATTTCATTTAATGACCAGCTTGATTTTTTACACTTATTTACAAACGAGGGGGGTGCTCTTGATTATGGTAGTTTACCTTAAAAGAAGTTATTTTTATAGCTCTTTCATATTATGAAAAACATCCCGGTGATTCCGTTTTTCAAGCCTCCTCTATAATTTGTATTATTATAATAAAAATAAATCAATATTTAGAGTTGAGGGATTTTAATATTAAATGATACCTTGTACTATCTAAATTTATGAATATATTCTGAATATTTTTATCCGAACTCGCATTAAGTACGTCCGATTTTGAAAGGCATTTGTGATCTTCCAAAACTTGAAACGTTTTCCTCCGGAGAATTTACACAATCCAAGTGTCGGGCGGAAGTTATTTCTTCTGAACTTATAATTCGTTCACTATTAGGCACTTCTCATCTATTCTCTCATATGCGTTCACCCAATTTTAGTAAATACAATTATTTTCATATTGGAGAACATCCATCAAAAACAAGCAACGTGAGTTAGGAATCTCAAAACCGATTTTGGTTTATTATCTTCGATAATGAACCATTGGAATCGCCCAAAGAAAAAAAAATTTTAACCCCCCCTCAAAATTTGTTGGTTTACGTTTCAAGATACGTAGATTCAGAAAATCGAATAAAAAAAAAATCCGTCCGTCCGCCGTACGCCGTCCGCCGTACGCCGTCCGCGCCACTTTGCCCAGTTAGCGTTGAGTTAAAATTACGAAATTTTTCGACCCCACGATGGTCCTCGAAACTTTTCATAACCCTAGGTCAAGGGGAAGGGGTTCAAAACGAATTTTGAAAATTTGAAAATCTCATATCTCGAAAAATTCATATAGAACGGTATGTTTTTTATTTCATATTTAGATAGAGTTTGTTCCGTAGAATTTTTTAAGACCATCCGCAGCTTTGTACGACCAGCCGTTCGTTCACAATGAGGGCTCAAAGATTGTGCCTCACAACACGATCGTGTATCTAACTGTTGAAATACAGGTCCATTTTCATACTAACAAGGTCTTTGGAACATCATATGGCTTAAGTGATGTCGAGTTTGTTGTTCTGAGGTGCGTTTCGTGCTACGGAAATGAAGGTAATTTCGAATGTTTGTTGGTAGGTACTTCTTTTATAGAAAAATTATTACCGACGTAGTATTAAAAACCCCAGAATTATATCGTATTAATTAATCATAATTAATAATAATAATTATTAATAATAAATACAAATGATTAATACCTAACAATAAATTATAATAATTTTCACTAGGTACTTGATAAAATTATTAATAATTAGTGATAATTCATAATAATAATTAATATAACATTTAGGATCTAGACATTTAGACCTAGTGATCTAGACAGAAGGGTGATCTGTACAAAGAAGATAATGAACCGTTGTGTCAAGAATTTGCAGAGTTTTTTAACAGTCGATAGAAATGTTTAGGACTGCGGTAGCTCGTTGATCACTCATATTTTTATGGATTTACATCAAAGTTTGCATGTTCTGTTAGAGCTCGAATGATGAATGAGGTTTCCTCCGATCATAACACTTTGTTCAATGGTCCATGGAAATTTAGTGAAGCGCGGAGGTGGATGTAATGCTTATTTTGACATGTGGTTTTTCCATTCAGCAAACCAGCGCGATTTCACGTCGCTGCCTGACGTTATTTTCACGTCATCTTCGTCTTGTAGTGTGGCCTTTGATTGCCTACCGTCCGAACAAAATACGCTTCTTCGTCGAGCCGATAGCCTTGCAAGCTTGGGAGAGTGTCATTCTATAGCTCGTCACACATCATAATATGATGTGTGACGAGCTATAGAATGACACATGATGTGTGACGAGCTATAGAATGATATTATCATGGACGTATACAATCAACTGGTATGCACTTCCAAGATCGGTTGAAGCGTTTGAAGCGCGAACAAATTTGTAAAGGAAGTGAAAGAAAGTTAGAAATTAGGTGTAGGTACTTAAAATGCTCAAACACATTCAGGAGGATCATTTGTGAGATACGCGTATGCGCTAACGCTTTAATTGTTCCAATTGCGATAAAATTATAAGGGCTCATTCTAGACCATTATCTGGTCACTAACCAAATACCATAAGAATTTGTGCGCGAGCGGATCAGTAGGTATTACAGAAGATTTAGGTTTTTACAGGATTCTATGTAGACAATACTTACGGTACAACAGTTTTGGGATTTTTGGAAAATTGGGATTTTGAACACACAGCCAGGCCTCCAAATTGGCTCAGGAAACTATGAAATGCAAAACGAAAATATAACTTCTGATTTCGAACGACATATTCCTCGACTGATTACCAAACCTTCCCTGCCCTTGGTAATAAGGAACCGCACTGGAAAAGTTACCTACTTGACTTTTGATGAAAACCGTTTAATACAACACAAGCCATTTGAGCTCAGAACGAGTCTGAACATTTATCGATCCTCTAAATACTGGCCATCATAAGGCCGATCTAGTTTCGTCGATTTCAGACGAGCAGTCCACCCTGCAGATTGGAAAAACGTCTGTTTGATGAGTGATGAGGAAAATTTAAAGCCGTGATTTTGATATGTATACAAACAAACAGTAGGTTGTGAATTTCGTTGAGATAAAATGGGGGGGGGGGGGGGATGGTTTTTCGTTGTAATTCGTCGTAAATTCGTGAGATGGAAATGAAATTAGTTCAGACTTGCAGACCTATTTTGCGGCATAATATTAGGTCGCCCTTATTCATATACATTCACATGTACATATACATATACCATATGAATGTACGGACCAATCCTAACACTCCCCGTCGATTTTAAACCTTTCGGAGAAGCCATTCGTAGTATATCAGTGCTCCAAAGAATATGTGCTATGATTATTAGGTATGTAAAGATAGTAACAAATTAGGTTTTCTACTCAACTTGCATTAGGTGAATGCAACTATTGAATTAGGAAAATGTAATTAATAAAAAATACAATCATAGCCATTAGGTACTTTTTGGGAGGCGTTCATACTTCTACATATTCACATAAATCACAGAGACGTGGTTAATGTACTCGTAACACACACCTTTCATGTGCTTCGCGTTCTTTAAGAGTCAATGCAATTAGGCCCAAAATGCCAAGAGCTTAAGACCAGACCGCCCTTTATTCGCTTTTTTGTCCACATTATGCAATGCCATTCTTCCGACAGGAAAAGTCGATTTTGAAGAAAAGGAGTAGAAACCTGGGTCTCTTGAGGAAACCACAGACTTGGAGGCGCAGTGGAGAGAAAGAAAGTTCCGAGGTCGGTCAACGACCTAAGTATCTGATGTAAACTACTGACAATTCAGAGAAAGAGTTCATTGGAAACACGCAGCAGCTTGTTTGCATTTCAATTATATACCCGTAGATATATCGCATTCCTCCATGGTGGGCACTCAAAATGCCGAAAACCCGTCTTCTACTCCGCCTTCGATTGTATGTCACTTGTTGTCAAACTAGAGACCAGCGGAGGTCAACTCAACGAAGGAATCGCAAGGAATTGGCACCTCTGGCGAGCACAGGGCCCTACAAAACTCCCCCAGGATACAGTCACATAATATATTATGACCCAAATTGGGATTGTTGGTGTTTGAGTATGGTCACCATTACGTACAGTAGGTATGTAATTATGAAGGTGAGAAACATAAAGATTGTTGTTGGGAACTGAGTAAGCATCGTTTGATTCTGATTGTATGAGAGTGAACGGTATATACGAGTCAATGGTGTAGGCCACCGTTGATGTGCAAAGTGAAAGAGCTAACGGGACGAGCGAGTCGCATCGCATGCGATTGTAAAAGTGGGTGAATGCGTTCGTGGAACTGAACTGAGTCGAGTCGGTACCCCTGCCGGTCCACGTTCGTCATATCCTGTGAGGTGTTCTTGCCGGCCACTTGTCTGACGTCATCATATCCTGTGAGGTGTTCTTGCCGGCCACTTGTCTGACGTCATCCACCCCCTGCCGGTCCACGTACGTCATATCCTGTGAGGTGTTCTTGCCGGCCACTTGTCTGACGTCATCCACCCCCTGCCGGTCCACGTACGTCATCATATCCTGTGAGGTATTCTGCCGGCCACTTGTCTGACGTCATCCACCCCCTGCCGGACAACGTGCGTCATATCCTGTGAGGTTTTCTTACCAGCCACTTGTCTGACGTCATCCACCCCCTGCCGGTCCACGTACGTCATATCCTGTGAGGTGTTCTTGGTGGCACCTGTTTGACGTCATATCTTTTGACGTAGTTGATCGCTTGTGTTGCGACGTCATATTATCTGAGAGGCCCGTGGATGAGGTGAGGATGAGGATTGTGTTCATTATTGAAGATAATAAGATTACGAATTATAGAGTACGGAACTCGTCACATAAGCTGAGGGCCCTGTACAGATAACTTTAATGCAGTTCGACTAATCGACTTGAAATGTGAACTGTATTGAAGAATAATGAGAACATTCTAAATTAGGAAAAATGGGGGGAAAGAAGAGAAAGAAAGAGAGAGAGAGAGTTATTTTTTCAGTAAGAAAGTAAAAGAATTCATGAACTCAAGTAGGTATGCATCTACGAATTTTTTTTCTTTCAATTTACAATCAAAAAAGAAAATAGGTACATATCATGTACCTACTTATTAAGAAAGAAAATAAGAATATGTTATGTACTTATTAAAAAAGAAAATAAGTAGGTACATATTATATCTATGTCGTTACTTTTCGAAATGCGAAATACCATCTGGTCGCATTCTACAACAAACAAACAGTATAAATACTTGAATGACCTCAACTTGAATTAATAAAATAAACAGATTTTGCATTATTAGAAAATACATAATCTCCGCATTACGCATCGCAGTCCAGACGTCTCTTAAATGAGTTGTTTTGTTGCTAATCTTAAGAGTGTAAAGTGGTTTTTATCACGCGACGAGTATGTTGTTGAAATTACCTTCTTCAGTGGATCGTGTGGACAAAATGATAAGCTGGACAAAATGACTGTTTCAATGAATTCTTGTTTAGAATCAAATCAATCCAAAACTTGTGTAAACGGAGTTTTCGACTCGTGACACGAGAGTTTTCGTGATATTCCGTCTCAAAACTGCAAGGAGATTTAAAATTATTTGTTGGTGCTTTGGCCCAAATGTCAAATTGAAGTTCCTCGTTTCGTAATGATCCAATCACTTGCTTGCAAACATGTTATGTTATAAGATATTATCTGCAACGATACATTTTGCTGCTTATCCAAGTTTCCCAAACATTCCAAGCAATTTTATCCTCGATATGAAATCGTTACGAGCTGCTAAATCTATCATGAATTCTTTGGATGACTAGAACAATAAGTACGATGAAACACGTTGATTTGAGGTGATTCCTATCCATATACACTCCGTATATGCTCCATATATGGAGTGTATATGGATAGGAATCACCTCAAATCACCTCGTATATAAACGAGTTCTATGGAGTTTAACTCGTACACAAAATGTATGCAAATTCTGAAATTATTGGTCCATGTTTTCGTCTACGACTTCGATATTGGAACCGTAAAATTGGAATTTTTCCACACTTGGTCAAAGAAGTCGTCCATGTTCACGGTGTCCATAAATAATACCGATCAAGGCGACTCCTGGGGAACGTGAAATCGATTCGACGTCAAAGTCTCAAAGAAGACGACTAAAGATGTACGTTTCATATGGACGACCTGTACTCATCTACAATAAAAGCAGAGGCCAGTTTTCTTGACGTGGAAAGTTAGAGTTGTACCTATTATTTGGGATGTGAACAATTATTGCCGTCCTAAATCAATTCTACCTGTGTATTATTGTTATCTTGGATCCTTGATCATGTTTGGATCATACTCAGGTTTCCTGATTAATCAACTTTTTTTACCGTTTCAGAAACAATGGCTGCGGACTGGGGAGCTTTTTCCGACCGAAGTGGCTACAAAAGTTCGCGACCCCCAGATCCTTCATGCTGGTGTTCGGTCTGCTGGGGACCGTCCAGGCGATGGCCTTCGTGTACTTCATAGCCACCCTCACAACGATGGAGCGAAGGTTTGGAATCCCCAGCAGAACCACTGGTAACTTTTCTTCAGCACTATAAAGATTGTGCAAATCCGAAATAACCACAAAACCAAGTGTAATTAGAATCTGCTGTTCCCCATGATGAATATTTCCCAGACGTTCTAACGTTTGATTACGCCTATGTTTATGATGTTTTTCGGTACTACCTTCGACCCCTGATGTCCTCACATACTGTTCTTATTGTAGGACTGATGCTGAGTGGTAACGAGATGAGCCAAATCCTGCTGTCGTTGTTCCTCAGCTATGCCGGTGGCCAGAGGAATAGGCCACTGTGGTTGGCTTGGGGCGTCGCATTTTCTGCCTTCTCCTGCTTCATCCTTCTCATCCCACATGCCCTCTATGGCCCGGGGGATAAAGCCATCTCTCTCACCAAGGAGTATGCTGATCACCACACCATCAATCAAACCTCCCTTGATATCAGTCAGTATCTTTACAGCATCCCAAACTATCTGGCATTGAATTGAAACGCAGTAGTCTTAAGACTCGTTTCAACCACAATACAATGAGTTCATTAAAGGAGGGAGGGTCTTCAATCTGAAATTTTGATCATCTCATGTGATGTAACGATGAATATCAGGCTCACATGATTAAATAATAATTGACTTACATAGTAAATTATTTTAAACTATTCAATTATTAAAATAACAATGCCTTTGGTTTTGCAGAGGAAAAGATGGGAATGTGTTCCTCAGAAAGGCCGGATGTGGAGTGTGAAGAGGGCGACTACTCGGTCGTACCACCGCTCTTGGTCTTCCTCTCTCAATTCATCCTGGGAATCGGCACCACTCTGTCGCACTCTCTTGGCCAACCTTACATTGATGACAACACCAAGAAAACCAACACTCCTATGTTGCTAGGTATAATAATCAGATTACTATAATAATATTATAGGTAAATATGATAATATCAATCAATATATTATGTTTATACTATATTATAGTATAAATATATCATATTTATACCGATCAACCCCAGACCTGTCACATACCGTAACCCTATGTCAAGGTTGTTCATATTGATTGATCTGCAAATAGTTCCTTCTAGATAGTCACGGTTTTATCTCAATTCCTGGGGCATTTCATTCTGAAACAATGTTTATAATAATAATTATTATAAACTTATAATTATATAAAAATATAATTATTATAAACTATTTTGGTTTATTATCTTCGATAATGAACCATTGGAATCGCCCAAAGAAAAAAATTTTTTAACCCCCCCTCAAAATTTGTTGGTTTTTTGGTTACTGCTTGAAGCGATATAAATTATTTATATCGCTTCAAGCAGTAGGTAACCAATTATTGGCTTTAGGAGACTGATAAAAAAAACTCCACAAATTCTGGACACACCGGTTTATTATCTTCTTTGTGCAGAAACTAAATGATTGAGATGATGAATTAATTGAAAATAAAATACAAATAAAATATACCGATATAGGTGATTCTCTGTTTTTTAATTCCTTAATTTAACAAAAATGGTCTCCAAAAGTTCTAAAAAAATAAACTCTAACTAAATGTGAACTAAAAACCATACCGTTCCATTTGAATTTTTAGAGATATGAATTTTTCCAAATTTCAAAATTCGTTTTGAACCGCTTCCCTTTGACCTAGGGTTATGAAAAGCTTCGAAGATCGTTGGTTCGTTGGTCCGAATTCGTAAACCAAATTTCGTAATTTTAGCACAACGCTAACTGGGCAGAGTGTCGCGGTCGGCGTATGGCGGACGGACGAATTTTTGTCACAATGACGGCTCAAAGTCTGAGCAGATCGGAAGTCGTCAACATGATGGTGAATCGTGATGCCGTCAGCCGGTTCAATAATCATACTGGCCCAGCTGATTTGAACAGCACTTGCTTTTCAAACATCGAGTTAATAATTAAATTATTATTAATAATTATTATTAATAATTAATAATAATAATTTATACCTACACATTAACTAATACCGCTCGTAAATCAGATGGTAAATAGATGGGGTAGAGCCAACTCCCCCATAGATATCAATCCATCTTAGCCTGAAATGATAATCAAACTTACTGTACTCAATAATAATAATGATTACTGGGGGTTAAACAATTTTTTTCAGAGTTCCTAAGTTGATCAGTACAATTCGATTTTCTGAATCTACGTAGCTTGAAACGTAAACCAACCAATTTTGAGGGGGGGTTAAAAAATTTGTTCTTTGGTCGATTCCAATGGTTCGAAAATAATAAACCAAAAGTCATCGGGATATCTGCTCAGAATTGTTTTTCCTCATTCTAAAAAGCAAAAATGATTTTAGTGATGGTTTATTATCTTGATAAAAATCTAATTCACCCATTCACTGTTATCATCCTTGTTCACGTTCGATTAAGTTACGTGGAGAAAGCTGAATCACTCTCAGTTGCTCTGATTTGAATCAAGTGTCGGGTGATTCTAAATATTTGTGATTGAATCGTACGACATTATCAGATTGGGTTATTGATTTATTATTATGTCATTGCGCAATTTTCAATCCAAATGAGATATTCAAGTGTTCGTTGTCGTGCACTGGAAAGGAAACATTCCGAGTTCTTCGAGTAATGGCGTGGCTCTACTCGTTACTTGAGGACCACCGCTTTGTTTGTTTTGAGGCCACTCACTTTTTCGTTGTACGAAAACAAGGTAATGGTCATGGGAATGTCTCCACAACGTTAAACAAAATTTGTTAACATTGAATTTAATTCATCTCCGAAGCGAGACCATCTCTGTGAGGGATTACTAATAGTAAAATGTATATTCAAGTCGCCTAAGCTCCTATCGCATTAGTAGTATAAATAATAAAATGACAGTTTGTGAACAGGTTTGACACTGGCACTGAGGACGATAGGACCTGCTTTGGGATTCGTCATTGGCTACCTTTGCCTCAGCATCTACGTAGATCCGACAAAGACTCCCCTCATAGACAAAAACGATTCAAGATGGATTGGCGCTTGGTGGATGGGTGAGAAAACTTATAATTCGTATGAGAGCGAATGATTGCGTTGATTTGTGCTCAAAATTACACAGCTGTAGCACTATGGAAATCTTCATTGCCAAGGTAGGCAATCATTCGAATGGACAATCCATCATAATGTACGCAGCTGGATGGTGTAATATAGTTGTAAGTATCAAAGTTGGCCCCATATAAAATTCACACAAATCTCAATTGGTACCGTTTGATCATGCTAATGTCGGTGATATTTCGAGTAGATATCAAACTAGAAACGATATTGTGAGTCGATATCATACGATTCCTCAACTGATCATAATATTGTTATTATGAACCCTTACATCCTACAAAAATTGACAGCCTATTATTTATTTCCATTGCTCAGTGATAGTTCTGTATCCGTTTATTAGGTAGGTACCTACTCATTCAACCATCATATTTAATAAGGTTGAAGAGTGGAGAACAACAACTATGAACCCTAATAGTTCTCAAATAACGGTTTGATCTTTTGGATCTGATATCGAAACTTTAGAATTGAAGGGGAGTCAACAGCGGACGATAATGGATAGTTTGTCACGCTCTCCAGTGGATCAGGCTACTATAACTGAATGCCTGCGGCCCAGTCAATAATAGTGGTTATAAATGCTGAATTAGTATTAGTATTTTTCAGATTGGTTCATATTTTATTGATCGCCATAGGTGCAATACACAGATCTCTAGTGTTTCATATTTTAGTTAATTTCAAGGTATACCTACGCCTTAAATGCCGTTTTTCGTGGTTTCAATTGGACAAAATCATTACAAATCTGATTTTGTAACAGAAAAATCAATTCAAAATAACATCATCCACGTCGTGCAGCATGGCTATAAGAACGAATTTTCGAAGAAATAACTAGATTTATGTAAAACGTCTTTATTTTACTGATTTTATAAATTAATTTTGTTAACTTTTTTGCCGATTGACACCTCAGTTTTTGGATTTTTCGACGCTGAACATAAACAATAAGAACATCTCAAGTAACAGCCACGTTTTTTCATCTCCAAAGTAGGTACTCCAGTTTGAGAACGGAATAAGATATCGCAATTCTGACTTCACTTTCGTATTCAGCGTACAAAAACCTTTAAAATCAGATGTCACTTGTCAGACTGTCCCATTTGTGGGTAATGTTTCCCCTATGCGACGTTAGTCACTAACGGTTAGTGACGCTTAAGAAGCCTTTCCGCAAGAAAAAAGTCACTCATAGATAACCATCTTTTGCAGGGTGGCTGTTCTTGGGGACAATCATGTTGATGTTTTCGTTCTTCATTGCAATGTTTCCGAAGGCTCTGCCAAAACTGAAACCTGGAGCGAAGCCAATTCAAGATAACGGGAAGTCACTTGAGGTTGAAGTTCCAAAACCTAAACCTCCAACGATGAAAGGTAGGCACTGTAAGATATTTGTATTAGGTGGTGGTTTCCCTAGGCGTTTAGGGAATCACTGACAATAATTGGTAATTATTACCAATTCCTACCTGACTCCTGCTCTCACATCAGTAACGTCGCCAGGAATTTCGTTTCCTTAGGGGGGGGGGGGGGGGTTTACCATAAAGCAGGGGGGTGGAGAACTTTTACAAACAGCATAGAGAGTTTTAGACTCATATTAACACTGTCATAGTAAAAAATTTAATTTTTCAAAGAAATGTTTTTTGGTAAAACACTTTTTGCACGCCAAAGACGTCCATGTTCGAAAACGCAGCCTAAGTAACCCCTTGAAATCTTGAAGAGGGGGATGTTTCATCCGGATCATTCTTCTTCTCAATAGACGTGTCTGTTCATGAAATTGTTGCTAGCGGTATTTGAGGATTCTTGGTAATGTGCTGCAACACGCCATAATTATGCTATAGTCTGTTTCAAACTGCTTTAGTATTGTGACGAGCGGGCCCAGTTGCCATGTTTACCCAAGTCAATACTCATCTGTATCGTTCCAGAATTCCCGGCCGCGCTGAAACGGCTCCTGAAAAACAAGCTTTTGGTCGTCAATATATTTTCTGGAATTTTCTACATTCTGGGGAGCTCCGGCTACATCACCTACCTCAACAAATACATCGAAGTTCAGTTTGAAAAGAGTGCAGCAAGCTCTAACCTCGTGATGGGTGGGTTTATTTTACTTGAATTGTCTAAACTGAAACACTTAAATCTAAACCAAAATGAAGCAGTTCTCTAGACTTTCTGGTTGCCTGTAGACTCTTATTTTTCCTCCACACTTGTGTGGTAGGTATACTCAGGGCCATTAAACAGGTAACAAAGGCTGTGGAGAATTTTACAGAGCTTCACGTAATTCTTTTTATGGAGTACATTGATGTTATCAATTTGTGAATATAGTATTATTAAAACTGTTGACGTTTGCTGTCGGAACCTTAGATGAAACACAATTTATCGTTTAAAGTTTTTACGTCAACTCCACGTTGACTGGATAGTTTTAACCATGTAATGCAGTTGTTTGCTTCTTGTGTAGGTCCCCTGGTGCTGTTTGGAATGGTGCTTGGGTTCCTGGTGTCTGGTTTCGTCATCTCCAAGTACAAGCCGACCCCCAAGTACCTTCTAGGATGGAACGTCGTGGTCGGTATCGCCTTTGTTCTGGGTGAACTCTCCCTCACGTTTGTCAGCTGCGACAGAACTAATCTGGTTGGCTACAGCCCTCACAACAGAAGGTTAGTCCATATTATACTGACTGGTGATTTTCTATATAATGACCAATTCACCATTTTATCGTGGGTAGAACTGGCTTGATGTCTATACTCAACTGGTACTTGACAAGTTTGAATGAAAGACAAGGTTCGACAGATCAACAGGAGTCACGACATGGGGGGGGGGGGGAAGTCATTTGGCACATAAGCCTTTTTCGGATACATCATTCTAGATTAATTGTGAAACGCTCCAGCATCCTAATTGATGACGGTAACCCAATATTTACAGCATCGACATAATAAATTCCTGTAACTCTGGATGCGGCTGTGAAAACCTGAAGTTCTCTCCCGTCTGCTTCGAAGAAGACTCATTGACGTTCTACAGTGCTTGCCATGCTGGGTGCCACACGTCTCATAAAGTTGGGAAGAACCAAGTACGTCACATACTTATATTGCACGTATACTTACATCTCATAATGGTTATAAGAGAGTACTTCCAGACATTATTGCAATATTCCTGGCGGTAAAACAATCAGCTTCATTTCCTTGTTGCAGACGTACGGGGACTGCACATGCATTCCAGAGGACCCAGTGAGGGTAGCTAATCTCGAGGTTGAGCAAACTTACCTATACAGGTTGGGACTTAATGTCACAATGCTTTGTAAATTCAGTATAAATGGACAAACCGTAACTACATTTCAACTTTGAAGTTGAAATTTCAACTCTCCATGTTTGTTAATGAGACCAAATTGTCTCAAATAGTAGCACTACAAGTCAGGTTTGGTGTGAACATTTCAAATGGTTGAGGTCGGTGGTTTGAACCCCTCCATGTTCCAATACTGGGTGATCACGCAGTGGGAATGGTCAGAACAAGGGGAGTAAGACCAGAAAAACTACACTATTGATCATTGAAAACTATTTTGCAAACCTGTTAGAATAAAGCTATTAGTTGATGAGTGATGTTCCTGCCTTGAATAAAAGTTGTAGGCAATTGCTCCCCAGAGAGATACTGGCTACATACTGCACCCTATACTGCAAAATCACGTTAGCTTGATAGTACGTCCAGAATATATTCTAGCAATCCTTATTTTATTTAAGTTTATGAATTCTTTTGAGCAGGACATACCAGGGTATCGTGAAAGAAGGTCATTGTCCGTCTCCTTGTGGCTCCGCCTTCCTCACGCTCCTCATAATCTCCTCGTTCATGCATCTTCTCGGAAGCAGTGGGAAGATCGGAAACATTCTAGTCAATTACAGGTTGGTAAAACTAATTCTCCCTGCCCAAAAAAAGGCTCTTGTATGAGGGTGTATGGGATTTCCTTCCTGGAAATCTGCCTCGGATTCAGCATTGTAAGATTAATTTCGTTAACGTCGATTTTTCAGAGCTGTAGATCCGGTTGACAAGTCCTTTGCCCAAGGATTTGCGCTTCTCCTGGTAAGCTTGCTCGCCTTCATCCCTGGCCCAATCGTTTTCGGAGCTCTAATTGGTAAGTTTCCACCATGTACACGTGCACATACACATGAAGCAAACATGTACATCGATGTAAGTACATGTATTAACTAAACTGTTTCACAAAGAATTGTAGCAAAATTCGGTTTAATATTAATTATTAGGGGCAAAACTAACAAATACAGGCGAATAAACCTTGATTTTTGCTCATTTTGGTTTATTATCTTCGATAATGAACCATTGGAATCGCCCAAAGAAAAAATTTTTTTAACCCCCCCTCAAAATTTGTTGGTTTACGTTTCAAGATACGTAGATTCAGAAAATCGAATGAAAAAAAATCCGTCCGTCCGCCGTACGCCGTCCGCCGTAGGCCGTCCGCGCCACTTTGCCCAGTTAGCGTTGAGTTGAAATTACGAAATTTTTTTAATGAGTTTCTACCAACCCCACAATGGTCCTCGAAACTTTTCATAACCCTAGGTCAAGGGGAAGGGGTTCAAAACGAATTTTGAAATTTTGAAAATTACATATCTCGAAAAATTCATATTGAACGGTATGTTTTTTATTTCATATTAAGATAGAGTTTGTTCCGTAGAATTTTTTAAGACCATCCGCAGCTTTGTACGACCAGCCGTTCGTTCACAATGACGGCTCAAAGATTGTGCCTCACAACACGATCATGAATCAAACTGTTGAAATACAGGTCCATTTTCATACTAACAAGATCTTTGGAACATCATATGGCTTAAGTGATGTCGAGTTTGTTGTTCTGAGGTGCGTTTCGTGCTACGGAAATGAAGGTAATTCCGAAAGTTTGTTGGTAGGTACTTCTTTGATAGAAAAATTATTACCGACGTAGCATTAAAAACCCCAGAATTATATCGTATTAATTAATCATAATTATTATTAATAATAAATACGAATGATTAATACCTAACAACAAATTATAATAATTTTCACTAGGTACTTGATAAAATTATTATTAATTAGTGATAATTGATAATAATAATTAATCTAACATTTAGGATCTAGACATTTAGACCTAGTGATCTAGACAGAAGGGTGATCTGTACAAAGAAGATAATGAACCGTTGTGTCAAGAATTTGCAGAGTTTTTCGTTTTCACGAAGTATTTGAGTCGACAATTGCTCTTCTTGAAGGTCCATTCGATCTCAAATAAACACCTCGAGTCGATATGAAGTCAACTTTTTTTCGTTTTCACGAAGTATTTGAGTCGACAATTGCTCTTCTTGAAGGTCTATTCGAACTCAAATAAACACGTCGAGTCGATATGAAGTCAACTTTTTTTCATTTTCACGAAGCATTTGAGTCGACAATTGCGCTTCTTGAAAGTCCATTCGAACTCAAATAAACACCTCGAGTCGGTATGAAGTCAACTTTTTTTCATTTTCACGAAGTATTTGAGTCGACAATTGCTCTTCTTGAAGGTCCATTCGAACTCAAATAAACACCTCGAGTCGATATGGAGTCAACTTTTCTTCGTTTTCACGAAGTATTTGAGTCGTCAATTGCTCTTCTTCAAGGTCCATTTGAACTCAAATAAACACCTCGAGTCGATATGAAGTCAACTTTTTTTCGTTTTCACGAAGTATTTGAGTCGACAATTGCTCTTCTTGAAGGTCCATTCGAACTCAAATAAACACCTCGAGTCGATATGAAGTCAACTTTTTTTCGTTTTCACGAAGTATTTGAGTCGACAATTGCTCTTCTTGAAGGTCCATTCGATCTCAAATAAACACCTCGAGTCGATATGAAGTCAACATTTTTTCGTTTTCACGATGTATTTGAGTCGACAATTGCTCTTCTTGAAGGTCCATTCGAACTCAAACAAACACCTCGAGTCGATATGAAGTCAACTTTTTTTCGTTTTCACGAAGTATTTGAGTCGACAATTGCTCTTCTTGAAGGTCCATTCGAACTCAAATAAACACCTCGAGTCGATATGAAGTCAACTTTTTTCGTTTTCACGAAGTATTTGAGTCGACAATTGCTCTTCTTGAATGTCCATTCGAACTCAAATAAACACCTCGAGTCGATATGAAGTCAACTTTTTTTCGTTTTCACGAAGTATTTGAGTCGACAATTGCTCTTCTTGAAGGTCCATTCGATCTCAAATAAACACCTCGAGTCGATATGAAGTCAACTTTTTTTCGTTTTCACGAAGTATTTGAGTCGACAATTGCTCTTCTTGAAGGTCCATTCGAACTCAAATAAACACGTCGAGTCGATATGAAGTCAACTTTTTTTCATTTCCACGAAGTATTTGAGTCGACAATTGCTCTTCTTGAAGGTCCATTCGAACTCAAATAAACACCTCGAGTCGATTTGAAGACAACTTTTTTTCATTTTCACGAAGTATTTGAGTGCTCTTCTTGAAGGTCCATTCGAACTCAAATAAACACCTCGAGTCGATTTGAAGTCAACTTTTTTTCATTTTCACGAAGTATTTGAGGCGACAATTGCTCTTCTTGAAGGTCCATTCGAACTCAAATAAACACCTCGAATCGATATGGAGTCAACTTTTCTTCGTTTTCACGAAGTATTTGAGTCGACAATTGCTCTTCTTGAAGGTCCATTCGAACTCAAATAAACACCTCGAGTTGATATGAAGTCAACTTTTTTTCGTTTTCACGAAGTATTTGAGTCGACAATTGCTCTTCTTGAAGGTCCATTCGAACTCAAATAAACACCTCGAGTCGATATGAAGTCAACTTTTTTTCGTTTTCACGAAGTATTTGAGTCGACAATTGCTCTTCTTGAAGGTCCATTCGATCTCAAATAAACACCTCGAGTCGATATGAAGTCAACTTTTTTTCGTTTTCACGAAGTATTTGAGTCGACAATTGCTCTTCTTGAAGGTCCATTCGAACTCAAATAAACACGTCGAGTCGATATGAAGTCAACTTTTTTTCATTTTCACGAAGTATTTGAGTCGACAATTGCTCTTCTTGAAGGTCCATTCGAACTCAAATAAACACCTCGAGTCGATTTGAAGTCAATTTTTTTTCATTTTCACGAAGTATTTGAGGCGACAATTGCTCTTCTTGAAGGTCCATTCGAACTCAAATAAACACCTCGAGTCGATATGGAGTCAACTTTTCTTCGTTTTCACGAAGTATTTGAGTCGACAATTGCTCTTCTTGAAGGTCCATTCGAACTCAAATAAACACGTCGAGTCGATATGAAGTCAACTTTTTTTCGTTTTCACGAAGTATTTGAGTCGACAATTGCTCTTCTTGAAGGTCCATTCGAACTCAAATAAACACCTCGAGTCGATATGGAGTCAACTTTTTTTCGTTTTCACGAAGGATTTGAGTCGACAATTGCTCTTCTTGAAGGTCCATTCGAACTCAAATAAACACGTCGAGTCGATATGAAGTCAACTTTTTTTCGTTTTCACGAAGTATTTGAGTCGACAATTGCTCTTCTTGAAGGTCCATTCGAACTCAAATAAACACCTCGAGTCGATATGAAGTCAACTTTTTTTCGTTTTCACGAAGTATTTGAGTCGACAATTGCTCTTCTTGAAGGTCCATTCGAACTCAAATAAACACCTCGAGTCGATATGAAGTCAACTTTTTTTCGTTTTCACGAAGTATTTGAGTCGACAATTGCTCTTCTTGAAAGTCCATTCGAACTCAAATAAACACCTCGAGTCGATATGAAGTCAACTTTTTTTCGTTTTCACGAAGTATTTGAGTCAACAATTGCTCTTCTTGAAGGTCCATTCGATCTCAAATAAACACCTCGAGTCGATATGAAGTCAACTTTTTTTCGTTTTCACGAAGTATTTGAGTCGACAATTGCTCTTCTTGAAGGTCCATTCGATCTCAAATAAACACCTCGAGTCGATATGAAGTCAACTTTTTTTCGTTTTCACGAAGTATTTGAGTCGACAATTGCTCTTCTTGAAGGTCCATTCGAACTCAAATAAACACCTCGAGTCGATATGAAGTCAACTTTTTTTCGTTTTCACGAAGTATTTGAGTCGACAATTGCTCTTCTTGAAGGTCCATTCGAACTCAAATAAACACGTCGAGTCGATATGAAGTCAACTTTTTTTCGTTTTCACGAAGTATTTGAGTCGTCAATTGCTCTTCTTGAAGGTCCATTCGAACTCAAATAAACACGTCGAGTCGATATGAAGTCAACTTTTTTTCGTTTTCACGAAGTATTTGAGTCGACAATTGCTCTTCTTGAAGGTCCATTCGAACTCAAATAAACACCTCGAGTCGATTTGAAGTCAACTTTTTTTCATTTTCACGAAGTATTTGAGGCGACAATTGCTCTTCTTGAAGGTCCATTCGAATTCAAATAAACACCTCGAGTCGATATGGAGTCAACTTTTCTTCGTTTTCACGAAGTATTTGAGTCGTCAATTGCTCTTCTTCAAGGTCCATTTGAACTCAAATAAACACCTCGAGTCGAAATTTTTTTTATGGGTTTCGACCAACCCCACAATGGTCCTCGAAACTTTTCATAACGCTAGGTCAAGGGGAAGGGGTTCAAAACGAATTTTGGTACGACATGGTATGACTATGGTATGGTATATTATTGTATGTATGATTTAGTATAGTACAGTACGGTATGATAGGAAAGAAATGGTATGAGTACGGTGAGAATATGTCATGGTGCCGATTTGCAACACAGTCTGGTATAGACAGAAGGGTGATCTGCACAAGGAAGGTAATAAACCGTTGTGTCAAGAATTTGCAGAGTTTTTGAGTTTCAAGTGGCTAGGTCTAAAGGAAGCCAAGTTACATAACTTCAAAATCCGGTTTTCTGCTTTTACCATGTTCATCTTCAGCCTCGCTTGTCTGCATAAGCAAAAAACCTGTTAGCATGGTAAAAGCAAAAAACCGATTGACTAGTAATTTTACACGGAGCTTCGTTTCAGCTTCAGAAAGAGCCTTTTAAACAATTTAACCCACTATCACAACCCAAAAACATTTAAAAAAAAAAAAAAAAAACACAGAAATTTTAGGCTAGTATTGTCCACTATGACGATCTACAGCCTGGGTACCAGGACCAATCGACTTGAAATTTTGCACATACCTTCTTTATAACATGATCAAGTGCTATTTGAAAGATTTAACCCATTATCTCAACCCAAGAAAGTTTTAGGAACAAAAAACGGACATTCAGGTTAACTTAGGCTAATTTTGACCATTTAGACGGGTCCACAGCCGATCAACTTGGTATGGATCCTCTTGGTGTTTATAATAGAAAAAGGCCCTGAAAGTTTCAAGTCGCTAGGTCTGAAGGGAGCCGAGTTAAACTTCAAAAACCTCTTACCATGTTTTTCTTCTTACTCAGTTGGGCAAGGTTAGAGCCTCTCCACCTTCACTGAAATACATGCAATTCGGCACAGAGCTTCGTTTCAACTTTACTTTATGGTGAGACGTTTTTATTACTACACAACTAATACGAAGATGTGTGGTAATGAAAACGTCTCGCCATGGCGTTAAAGGGAGATTTCGAAACGGGTACGGTGCTTGTGATGTGGGTAGGACGTCTCTATAGTTGTGAGGAAAAGGGTGGGCGGGAAAATTGGATATCATAAAATTTTCCGGCTGATGTAGAATGATATTTGCGAGGCGGGGTGAATGTTTTTTTTTGGGGGATATTACTAGTATATCTTATTAAGCTGTATGTGGGCCTAACAGCTGATTCTTCTCATTTTATTTTATGTATATTTTCAGATAATACGTAAATAATTCTGTTTCAGATGGGGCTTGTATAATTTGGGACAGCAGTTGCGGAAAGAGAGGGAACTGCTGGTTTTATGACAAACACGCATTCCGGAAAAACCTCAACCTCACGGCTGCTGGTTAGTAACCTACCTCATTTTCTGAGACCACTTGATAAAAAGTCTTAAACAAGAAATCACCCTGGACGTTATTAAATTTTGGCTCAGGGAAAGAGAACCCAGAATTCATATACTGGGTGTTTCAAAAAGATGAGGAGTTGATAGCGAAAACCCCGCTAGTCAAAAAAGGTAAAATTTGCAGGAAAAAAAAAACCTTCATCTTCAAAAATCTTCATTCCATTGATGACTAAAATTTGATTATTTTTTATATAAACTCTGTAGGTATCAGGAATATAATCAGTACTGAGTTGCCAAAATGCAGCCTCCGGCTGTGGAGGGGCGAATATGCTGGGACTTGTGGGTTTTTTTTGCAGAATTCCACAAAAACCCCACAAGTCAGATGGGTATCCTTCGTAGAAGGAAAAACTTACGTTTAAACGCTAGTTTATTTATCAAAAGGAAAACATAAGATAAAGAGCCGAAATATTAATGTATTACTTACTCACTATTGTCGTCGTCGTCAGTGTATTCTTGGTTTTGTGAAGCGGAGGGCGCTGCTGCAGTGGTGGCAGTCGATAAAGACTCGTTACTTACTCGGCTTTGTGTTGACAGCAATCACTTCAGTCGGTGTGATTCTCGACGGCGTCGTCTGCTATTTGGGGCGAGATCTCAAGCTCTACGAAGAAGAGGAGCCACAGCCCGTTCAGACGTTGGAGAAAAACGGCAGCACCCGGTGATTGTAGGGTACAGCACTTGAATTGGTAGTGCTATGTACAGTTTGCGCAACTAAAGAATACCGCTGGAGAAGTTCTCAAAACATCAGCACTTCAGTCGACTGAGGGGAACTGGTACCTGACTATTCAGGAAGGTGAGTAGGAAGTGTAGTGGAAACGGGCCGTTCTTTTGTTGCGCTCGTTTTTTTTTTTTTTTTTTTTTTGCTCTGTCAGCAGTATTCTTTAGTTGCGCGAACTGTACCTAAACATGCATTTTTCCCCTTCCATTAAGGTGTCGTACATGGCCTTCATCTTTCAGACAGTACAAGTCTTTATTAGTATAATAAAGACAACGTGAAGTTACTGTGATAAGTTAAGATAAGTGAAGAAGATTCTTGAGATTTTGTATTTACATATCGACAGTGAATGTGTAAAACCGTCTAAGTTGAATATCACAAATTGTTCAATAGGCGAAAAAAACTTCGTAAATCACATAAATCCTAACTAACATGACTCCAGGCTCGGTTATACAAGCTGTCATAGAGAAGTAATTATTTATTGTAGAACCATTTTTAAGGATCAAGGAGCTGCGCAAGGCCACAATGTACTAGTATAGCTCAAATCCTTATTTTCGGCCAAAATTGAACTTGGACGGTTTTACACATTCACTGTCGATATTTCGTTGGTTTAAAATTGTGAAAATTCGTTCTCCTGTAAAAAAGCCCGCGTGGATGGTAGTTTTTTTTAAATTTTTACACCAAATGGGGTCTCTTGCAACATTTGGAATTTGGCATTCAGTACCCTTCTCAACCTCTAATTCCCAATTTCAGCAAGAAATTCCATGTGGGTAGGCATTGACAAGGCTGGGAGAACAGCATGGGACGTCATAGGGAGGACCAAGCTCCATAGGCAACGGATGCTGATTTCCGAGGCCTGTTTTTGGAAGCTTCAGGTAATCAGATTTTTCCATTTAACCCTCTCAACACCACTGGCCATGCAAGTTCACAAATTTATGTAGTTTTCTACCAAACTAGATCCTATAACGAGAACCAAAAGCTGTGTTTAACCAACAGGGCTGCCAATATGTAGATTCCGGGGCCATTTGATCGATTGTGTAGTTCTTCATCAAAATGAACACATTTTATTTTCAGCCCTATTGGTTTATTATCTTCAATAATGAACTATTAGAAATAGACCAAGAATAAGTAGTTAAGCCCCCCCCCCCTCCTCCCCTTAAAATGTTTTCATCTCGTCGTGTATGGATTACATTGTTACTTAAGACCGTTGGGTGAGCGACTGTACACAGATCGAACACCTATTGTATATATAACTCATGTTGATTGTAGATTTTTAGAAAACTGAATACAAATATATTATGCCTAAATGGTTATTTCCTGTTCTTCTCAGTGTCTATACACTTTTGGATTGACGGTGGCACCACTTAATAATTTTAGTTGGGATTATTACTCGTAGGATTTCATGTGACCCTCCCCTCAATTTCCTGAAGAATCTGTAGATAACTGACTCAGGTGTCCCCCATAAATCCTGCTAATTATGTATTAATCATCAACCGCAGTTGGCATGTATTTTTAGAACTGCACCGTATTTATATTGACCGTCTGAGATCAATGAACTATAAGGAAAACCTTCGGTCTCGTTAGAATTGACTGAATGTTATCAGATCAGAAAGAACCCAAAGCCGGTTTGGAAGTTTACAAATGAATCTAGAATTCGTACATTAAAATATCATTTAATAGTAGGAAAAAACGGAGATAGCTCGTATAAATATTAACTCTTTACAAATAAAATTACAGTAGGCAATTATAACATAAATACACAAACTCCTTTAAATGGGTCCAGAAAAACAACAAACATAAAATAATCTTCGTCAATACCTGACAAAAACAATAATGTAAAAAGGACGATTCGGTATTGTTATTGTAACTGTAAAAAAACTATCTAGAGAAATAAAGCCTGCTGTAACACGACAGAAACGACCGTCACACGAGGCACTTTATGTACATGAAAATTATTATTCCGACAAGATCATCCCTTAAGGTGCAGGAAGTTTATCTTATTCGGCACTATTGCATAGCGTAAAAATATGAGTTAAATTTGTGCTCAATTGTAGCAGGGTCCACTTGGTTTGAATATTCAACAACATGGTAGAGTAGGTACCATGTCCTTGACAATCTTCTTCAAATAAGAGTAACATTCTGAAATGAAATACATCCGTGGTGTGACATACGTATTCAACCTAGTATGTGAGAAATAGTCAATACTTCATTCACATACTTTGTAGTTAATGAAATTCAAATTTAGAGGCACGTAGGTAGTACTGTATATTGGTGTTGAAGTTCGTTCACAGGCTCAAAAAATGTAGTGTGCCCGAATAAAACGGTATTTTTCTTCTATAATATATTCTTGGATTTCAAAAGGTTTCGTTGGCCACATTTTTGTACTGCGAAATTCGTGCAAATTTAAACCAGAAATCGTCGGTCTAGGCGTATGAGTCGATCATCTCGATGCCATCTCTGACATGATCATTTTATTATCTTGAAGAAAATATGACATACTGGCTAAACATGTAATACAACCTATATACTAGATAGACAATGTTATCCAAATCGGTACATTTTTTTTCTTTCCTACAGCACATTCGTTACTCAAACAGCGTTTGATGTCTCGATGGATACAACACACCACAGAAGGCGGAGCTTTAAGGCACTTTGGAGGCACTGTAGAGATTTTATAGAATAATTCCTTGTTAAACAAGATAAAACTTTGATGCAACAAAAACAACATGATATAAAAGCTTTCATTCAACGACCACGCAATGGAAAATTCTACATTAGTAAAAAAAAAAGAAGAACAAACCAAAGGTCAAAGAAACAACATTGGTCAAATGTTATGTTTGTCGTAAATAGTTGTGTAGAGGACATATCTGATAGATACTGGTTCGTAAAGTGTCAAACATTTAGCAAGTTAACGTTTGTTATTGCAATTATTTTCATCACAGCCTAGTCACACTGAATCACAGAGCTATGTGGATGAGCGATGGGGTATGATTTTGTACATAGGGGAAAAGAAGATTGGAAGAAATTTGGCACGGTTAGTTCATATTTTGCAACTTTTGAGAGGTATAAAATTAACGATTTGACACAGAATATATCTTAGGCGTATGGATGGTGATTTACATCTCAAGGCACTTCTAGGGAGGTTTTCACCCTTACGGGGCAACAGTGGGCACAGCCCTTGGCAGAGTAGGCGGCCCACAGTTACGTCAATATACCACAGTCCACAACGGGGCTGTCAAACAAGTGGTGGTGGTGGAGGGAGTATGATAATAGAGGGGGGGGGGGCTTTGGGGCCCTTTCACACGGTTGGTTCGTTGTGAGGAGTGAAAGGGGGCCAATCAAAAGTCTGCATCCCATCCTGTGAGGTCGTCCGCTGGAGGGCCGTCTGCATCGGGCGGATAGTCATCGAAGTTGGACGTGTCGATGACATTTCGAACTTTTGGGAGGATCGGCGGAGTTAGTGTACGAGTACGCAGGCCTTCCCAGTTGAAACCGTCGAACCATCTGAAGAAAAAAAAAATTATAAACTTATATCCACATATATATCTACTACAATTACAGGTTTACATTCCGTAAGACGCACCTACGTCCAGAAAATAGTATTTTTGGCGACCAGCAATTTTTGAAGAACCCCTTGCGAAGAATTATAGAATTACCATCACTTTATTCCCAATAACTGAGTGAGAACTGTAATCATGGGACTTCGAAAGCAATGATCTAGCATTTTATTCATCAGTTTTGACCGTCACAATTGCTTAGTTCTATTGAAAGACACTGTGCCCACTTAGCGAGGGGGCACTCAGATGCCTAAAATGAAGTTTTCACACGAGTCTCTCAGGCTGCGTCACACAGTAGACGTTTCGAGTACCCACTCAAAAAATTCCCCTTCAATGTCAATCAAAGGTAACACAAAACGTTCACTGTGAAGGATACGAGCACAACTGTAATAAAAATAAATTCAAAACCACTCAAAACACGATTTGAGCTGCGAAGGATTTGTGCACTGAACGAGTAGGTATATTTATTTATTTAAAATATTAACCCTATTATTTAAAAAAGAAACAACAATTACTGCTTGTGTCTACCCCACGCAAGATTAGCAACATAATATGAGCAACAAACCATATTATGGTTTGCGTCAATTTTGTACTAAACCGTACAAGATGGGGATCGAGATCGTTTTAGTGAATTTTCGAAGAAGGGTGATAACGGAATGAGATATCGGAAATTCTGACTTTATCATCGTGTTAAGCGTTGAAAAATCTATAAACTGAGGTGTTACATGGCAAAAAATGCAGACAACATTTGCTGTAAAACCAGTAAAATGGAGGCATTATACAGAATATTTCTGAGTTTCTTCGAAAATTCGCTCTTATGGCCATGCTGCATGTCTGGATTTTTTAAGTAGGTACATTTCTAAGGTGTAATATCTATACAATATACTAGCTTATTTGTAAATAGATCTAACGAGGCGTAATAGCACTTACTTGTGCTTCTGAATTTCGCTGATTCCTCCTTTCTGGTAACCCAACCGCTCAGCGGGGTTGTCCCTGTAACATTTCAAATTAGGTAAGTACATGAGTTGGTACAGCACTGAATAATCTTGTTACTAAGTGTGAATAGATTAATTCCGAAAACGATACCACTACACGATGCCGCTACTTCAGCTTCAACAAGAGCAAGGTCAAATAACCAAAGCTAAGATGTCAAATTATCTAACAAGATACAGACTGTCTCCACTTTTAGCGGCCCAATTTCGACAAATGATAGGGATCTGATTATACAACTCAACCTGTGATTTCTTTTTGTTAGCCAGCCACTCGAATTTCTCGTTGAAGGTAAGGATCTATTACTTATACCTACCGGTATCATCGCCTTGGGATAAACTAATTTGGGGTTGGGTTACTTGGGCTGGATTTCAGTATAATATTCTATATTACAGGATAACCACTGGCATTGGTCGCCATGAACACTCAAATAATCCTAATTGAAGGACCAAACACGAGTGTTATTATATTCGTTACTTTCGTCGAGATAAATATAAAATGGTTTAACTAAACACTTGGATTGTCATGAAGGAATACTAGTATTTATTTATTACAATCCAGCTGGTTAGCTCTCTAGTCTCACGTTTGAGTCTCAGGTTCAACTACGAGCTATAAATAATCACGATGGTTCACTAACAAGTGTTGTGTACACATCGAATAAATAATTTCATCATTTCCTTAACCAGGCTCCGGAATACGGTTTGTTGCTACTAACCGGCAGAGCTTTTTGATTAATACGGTAGCGTTTCTTGTGATGTTCCTTGGGAACTCGATGGCATCTATCCCCTTCAAGATGATGTTATACGTCTTCATTGGATCGGCTCCCGTGAACGGCGGTGTACCTAAAATTTATAAATATCAGAATAATAATAGATATTAAAAAATGTCATTTTAGCATATTTTTCCAAGAAAAAAAACCCGAATTTGTGTGATTAGGATCCCGTTTTTCTGGGTGAAATATCGAGAAAGCCGTACATTTTCGGTGAATTCACGGAAAACTTGGGACTTGAAATGTTGAGGGGCCACTGATTTTCTGCAGCGCTTATGGCACTATTTAGATTGATTGGTCTTCTACATGTAGCAATACGAGAGGACTTGAATTAATCTGCATAATACGCTAGAATTACAATTGACAGTGCATGGCACTACAACGGCACCACCGGATTGAACTGTGAATTATTGTGTACTCATCGGGATCATTACTGGTATTTCCCTTATAGGAACTGAGGCGACAGTACCCTCAGACCCAAAGCCATAACATGCTAGATTTGAAGTTATGCCAGGTATGGAAGGTAGTCAGGAGAGTTTTATTTAATACCTAGTAATAACAACACCTATCAAGCGGGAGAGAAACAGTAGTTACTTACCGGTAAGGAGCTCGAACATAAGCACGCCAAGGGACCAATAGTCGGCGCTGATGTCGTGCCCACGGTTCAGGATAACTTCTGGAGCTACGTATTCCGGTGTACCGCAGAAAGTCCACGTTTTTCTTCCATGCTGTCAACCAAACAAGGGAATGAAAAACGTTTCTATTATTTTGAAGCTCCATTGTGGCTTTTATTACAACACATTATTTTGAAGCTCCATTGTGGCTCTGGTGGCTTCCAAAATAACACAGGTGAGTACTCATCATTGAAGACAAGGGTAGGAACAGAGGCAGAAGTACATAATGATATTATCATCGGCTTACAAATGAAATTCACTAAGTTGAAACATATGGAGAAAATCGAGTTGGAAGTTTTTAAGTTTTTGGATGAGATATTTCCAAGGAAAGAAATTGGATTTGAGGCAGTGGCGGCTCCTGCCCAGAAACTCAGGGGGTGGACATTGATCAAGAGGGGCTATCGCGAAGTTGTCGCATTATATTTTGCCAACTCAGTACATATATGTGCAAGTCCACCAGAGCATTCTTTTGAGCGAAGGTCAATTCGTGTTTTTCGATTTTTTTCATTCAAAGGAGCCAGAATTTTCCACTTATGCCGAACTCTACTGAATTATTCATCACCAGAAATCCAAAAAAGGAGGATGACTAGAAGAGAAAAGAACGGACGAAAACAAAAATACGAAAGTACACACGAATACCTACGGAGTTGAGATAACAGACGATAATGCATGAGGAAAGATATTGAAAATAGGTATTGAATTGTCGGACTAAGTCGTGAGGAAATATGTGGCAAAGGAGGAAGGGGCCATGGGCAGTTGCTCCGAGGCGCTTCAGATTGGTCAGGTTGGTCCTTCCCCCTGTTTCTGTTTGGCACGTCAATTCAAATAGTAACATCCTGTTTTCTGTCAATAGCCAACTTACTCTTCAGATAGGGTGGGAGAATTTGGTTATTATTTTTGGTTTATTGACTGGGCGTGCACATGCTCCTAGTTGCCACCAAGAGTTTTCTGCGTACTAAAGTACCTGTAAAGCTACTTTTCCTACAAAGGGACCTGATTTAGTGGTTTTCACTCGTTTAAAACACCACGAGAAGTAGTGTAACTATGTGTATCTTGATGAGTAGTGTAACAAGGTCATGAGGCACAACGCATTAGGGCTACATGAAAGTATGAATAGGAAACAAAGACAAAGAACTGAGTGCTGGTTTTATAGTACTTAGCTAGATATTTTCCAATAATAATAAAACTTACAAATTACTTGTTAGGTTCATTGCCTCAAAGGGAATACCTAGCAAATACAGGCCTGAAGTGAACCTACCCAAGACAATAGTAGTAGAGTTAATACTATATCAATAATTCAACATATCAAACATTACTGAGATATAGTACGTTAATGAAGATGCTTTACCAGTAAACGTTTAGCGAATCCAAAATCAACTAGTTTGACGTATCCGTTGATGTCTAGGAGGAGGTTCTCAGGCTTGAGATCTCTGTATATGATGTTACGAGAGTGTAGGTAGTCAAACGCCTCTATCACACAGGCAGTGTAGAATCTAGTGGTCCCATCGTCGAAATGGCCCTTGTCCCTGATAACAAAGTTGAATGGATAAATGTATATGCAATGTATGGAGACACATAATTTGAAAGATGAGCATCACATGTTATGCACATCTCATCACATAATCGTCACATTGATGGCTCCATGTAAGTAATTAATTTAGTAAGTCTTGCATGGGTACTGGCGTTCAACTGATATAGCACCTGGGAGTACTAATGTTACTAGAACCAGAGGATTATTTTGGTCCAAATTTTTACATTGCCACACTTATATCAGACTACTTTCATTGAGTGAGATAAAATTTAGATGAAAGGTCTAATCAAAGAAACTAAATGGCCGTACCAGGAAGTAAGTACTACTCTACTTGTAGTCGTAAATATAGTTTTGCATGCTGATATGATCAAACATGCGAAGATACCACATAAAAAGAAACAAAGAAGAGTAAAGATTTGATGACCTAATCACAAATGCCGCTATCATCTTAGGCTGGGGCAGGTTTTCAGAGGGTATATCATCTGTCGGAATTCATATCCTAAATACAAACGATAAGAGAAGGACGCTGGAAAGGTCATTTTTTTCTGCCTCCTCCACTAAACTCTTATAGGAGCTGATGTCACTCTTGAGATAAACGTAATGGTTCGTGGTTCGCCGCAAAGTGCAAAATATTTAGATCATCTGAGATCAACATACGGCTACAGTTCACTGACTATAATGGATTCTCTATTGAAATGCAATTGAAAGAGAGGCCCATAAAAAATGCCAAAAAGTGAAAACCAAAAAACTGAATGCTCAGGACTCTCTCAACTCTACCTGCCCAAGGGCTTTCAAATACGTATGCGTTCGAGATACGTATGCAACAGGTTTTTTGTTATTACCTTCCAAATGAAGCAAGACCGCTCCTAGGCCCTGAGTTGAAGCATCACATGATAAGATTGTTTCTTTTGACGAATCAAACATTGTCAAACAAGGCGATGAAGTAAGAATTTGTTTGATTTTTTCAAACAATTGTTTTTGGGCTGGTCAATCTTGCTGAAAAATTTTGCGTCATGAAGTTCAGCCAAACATAATTCAACATTTGGAATGGGATGATACGGCCTCTTCACACTTTCATTTAATTTAGAAAGATCCACACAAATTCTGACACTTCCGTCAGGCTTGGCTACACACACCAGTCTTTTGAATGCTCTACTGGAACAATGACATTTTTTCGCACCATGTCATCAAGAGCATCTTTCACTTTGGCCTTTAACGCCAGTGGTAAGGATTGTGGGGAAGATACTGCATAGGGTTTAGCATCACCCTTCAGCTCGATTTTGTACTCCCCTTTCATTTTTCCCAAGCCTTGGAACAACTTTGGAAATTCAGCATCCCAGTCAACGACGGAATTAAGAGCAAATATCCGCTTTACTAGGTTCAACTGTTCACACGCACGTCTTCCGAAACATATGCAGTTTCAACAATTTTTGAATCCTTATGTTTTAATTCCACTTCCAGCGTCCCTACAATACTCCAACGTTCTTGTCGCTTTCCACTATATACCCGAATGTTGCAGCCTTTCAAAGGTTCTTTAACCAGGCCTTTTAGTGTCTCTACTGGTATCATGGTGATATCAGCTGCTGTATCAAGCTTGAATGTAACGTCTTTTAAGAATTTCCCAGCACTGCATACTGTTAGCTTCTGAGACCAAGCTTGATCACCACTCATTGTGCAGTTTACTGACACCTCTGGCATATGGGCAGAATCATCAGAGTCAGAACCTTCGATCTCTCTGATATTCCTCCCTTGCCCTGAACAGCATCGGCTGTAATGACCGATTTCCATGCATCTTCCGCATTTGGCTTTCCTTGCAGGACATTTACTCAATTCACTATGCCAGTCGTGACCGCATCTTCGACATTTTTTAACATCTCCGCCTTTAGCCTCATTTTTCACAAACTTTTTCTGAGTCTTGTCAGGTCTATACGTACTTCTTCCCGTTATGTGATTAATTGTATTAACACTATTGCCGTGGAGATCATCCTTTTGTCGCTTCAGCTCCTCATGTTGCACTTAGAAGTGTTGTAACAGCCTTTTCGAGAGTTAGTTGGAAATCGAGCTGCAGCCTATCGCTAATAGATGTATCTTTCATACCTATAATCAGTACTAGAAGCACCATAATATGGTGACGATATTATCGTCATTGAGCTCTCCCCATTCACATGTTTTTGCCAAACTGTGAAGGTCCGTTATCAACTTTTCAGCTGAATCACACCCCTGTTGATGCTTTAGGAACTTAGCTCTCTCGTATATAATATTCCGTCTTGGGATAAAATATTCATCAAATTTGGTGAGGGTACCTACTCTCAAACGTGGTTGGTATAGGAACAAAAGAGGAAAATATATCCTCACCTCTAGAACCCATTAAGAACAATAACACGTCAATTTGTCGTACATCTGGGGTACTGTAGAGACCACACCCTCTACTGTATCGTTGAAAACGACCCTTCCATGTAGCCCACTCATTTGGTACGAACGAAAATGCCTCGGACGACGGCAACGTCAAATTGACTTGAACAGAAGACATCTCAGTGTTTGAACTTACTCGATTCCGACGATTAAAGTTCTGGCTCGATTCACCTTCATCGATGTCTTTCATCGAATTCTCGAAACGGAGACAAGCTAATTTCACCGACAACAATTGCTTTTACCCGATGTTATAACAGAAAACTGTGGTTCGCGTACGTCCTGAATATGTCACAAAACATCGAAACTCAAGGAAAAAATCACCATCAGTTAAAACGCTGCCACCATGTTTTACATTTTCTTTAATTGTCCCGGATCTTAAAGGATTCAACTCAGTAATTATGAAAATATTCAAGAACGCAGAAAATTGAACGAACTTCTGTGTGTGTATTTCCTTGGGTTATTGTCGAATTCGTTGGATTATTGTCGAACATCGTTCGAACTTCTCCGTCACATCCAAACAGAGAATAACCTTCTTACTTGAAAACCCCTCAAGTCTTCCAAAACAACGGCAACAACAACGGACACAAGACTCAATCCTACAACAGATAGGTAGGTAAACCTTTCCTACTGTCAGAATATTGGGTACCTATCAACCAAGGGAGGATTCCCAAGCAAGGGCGGTTTTTAAAGCCAGTTTTAGTCCAAAAACCGAATATTGTAATAAAACAAAGCTGTAATTGTACAAAGTGTAAGTTCTATTAGAACCTCTTCTATAAAATTCAGCCTCAAATCATATCAGTAATCATTAAAAAACCCTTTTCTGACCTAGATCCGCCCCTGGTATCGACTATAAATAAATAAATTTGACATAAAGCAGTATTTACCTAAGAATGGTCCAGAGTTCACCTCCGAGACATGACTCCATTAACATGTACAGGTACTTCCTATCTTTAAAAGTCTTATAAAGTTTGACTATGAAGTCGCAGTTAGCTTCACCCATGATTTCCTTTTCGGACATGATGTGCTGCTGCTGCCGCGTCTCAACGATCTGTCAACAGAAAAGAGTTTTCATTACTTACTTACTCCAGTTGGGAAGAAGCCACACAATAGCTCATTTTGAACACAAGTAGACGGATGAACTTGTCTTTCAAATCTGACAGTAGTAAGTACACTTTCAAATCTGACAGTTCACTAGACATAGGTAGGCAAAACCTCCATGTCTATTCTCATTACAATTATTTAGAATTGAAGAAAATCAAAATCCGAAAAATGGGAGAAAAATTAATGTGTTATTCTAAGTACCTACGTATTGGTTCTCCTCGTACATTTCCTAATATGAAGATGCCTCACTGGAACCCCCACTTCCTCACGATCCAATCGTAGTACGCGCTCAAGTTTGACTTGAACCACCTAATAACTTCGTATTTTGCTCAGCTTTCTACAAATGATCTTAAATTTCAAATTCACCAACCATATTTGACCATACATTACCAAATTAAGGAGTATTCCGTCCATCCATCCGTCCCATAACCATTCGTTTCTCGGTCTAATTTGAAATTCCTATTTTGGTATCGAACAACTCTCGAAATAACCTCAAAATGTATATACCTACCTAATAGTATTATTTACATCAAATAGTGCTCAACGAGCGTAACCATTTGGGAACTGAAGGAAAATTCCAGGATTCATCCTATAGTGATTTATGAGGTCCAATATCCAAATGTTTCGACCGAAACCTGCACTACACTACGTCTCTATACAAGATACACGGGATTTCTCAAGCTCCCTTAGCTATAATTTGTTTAGTATCTGTAATAAAGGATTGGACTTTTACCTGACTCTTCTTCATCTGTTTGAGGGCGAACGACCGCTGAGGATCACCGGCGACCTGCACCAGCTCAACTCGTCCAAAACCACCGACACCGAGAGTGGCTATAACTCGAAGTTCGCTCAGTCTTAGATTTTCAAACTCCTCATTTAACCTGAAAATGTCAAACAATGAGATACCTATTGGAAACACAATGGCATTATTGAACAACTGAACAGAAAGTCAGATGTACAATAAACATTAATGGTTTTTTGAAAATCAACCTTTTAATAAAAACTTGACATTATAATTTTGAATTGAACAAATCGATTGTCATTGTTTGCATGGTTTCTTAACTCTACTTTTCAAATTAATTTAGACAGAATGTGGCCTCGGAGTGCATTCACAGAAAAAAAGCGTTTTAGCGAAACAACAGGAGGAAATATATTAAAATTACCTGTGTTAGGCGCAAGAAGACTAAGCAGTTAGGGTATGTATGTATTACCTATTAGATGTATGTATTATTACTTATATGGTGTACTTATTACCTTAGAAAATAGGTAGGTATCCACATGAGGGGACGGGAGACTCATGAAAAATCTAAAGGTACAGCACGGTTGTTCAGCCTCTCGGTTTGGGACAATGTAATAAATACCTACTCCCTCTGAGTCCCGAGTCACTGGATTCCTCGCGACATGACTGACGCGACAGGGAAAAGAGAATGCTGAATTCAGCGTTTCTTCTTCCCAAGTAGAGCTAATCAAGCGGTTTTCGAACACCGCATCTACAACATCGACTAACAACATCCCTTCGGACGGTAGGTATATCAAGTAACTGGATTTCCGCTAAAACAGACCTTCGACAAAGTGAGTAAATACTTTTGTCAATTCATGAATTATATCAATCTTACAGGTCTTCGAATTGAACGCTGAACCTATTGGCTAACCAGTCTTATTACTCAAGGCTCATCATACAGCCCACTGGAGTCATTTCCATTAAAAAGTAACATTAAATGTAGGAGGGACATTAATCCAGGAATTTATACAGATTAGCGAACCTAAATTAAATAGATTCAATATTTTGGGTGAGGACCATGACACTTTGTTACCATGACACATTCAACCAACTAGACGTTCCAGAATCAAACCCCTCTTCCTCTTGTTCACCATGAAAAATATGATAATATCCACGTTACATTTACTCGTTATATTCAAATCATTTCCATACTACCCAATCTATTTGTGTAGCTGTTTCATTTTCATACCATCGATCCTCACGTATTCTTTAGGAAAATAGAAGGAAGCGTGAAATTCCAAAAACAGCACGGAGAAAAATAAAGTAGCTGATTTTGCTAATTCCCCTTAGCACGGAAAGATTATCAGGAACGCAAATTTAATGGATTTGTAGCTAAATCTTAGCTGCTCCAATCAAAACCTCTTTGCTAAGAGTTAGAATGATTTAGAGTTAGTTTAGAATGATTTAGAGTTAGCTAGAATGATTTAGTTCTGGTGCTGAGATTTAGCATCCAGCGTAAACACCTCGCTTTGAGCCCCAAGAGTCCCTTCATGATGAGTATACTTAACGTTCAGAAAGCACCGGGTCTCCTTGTGCCTTGCATTCAAGGATGGATTCTGGTGGATTTTGTTGCTAGCAAAATCGGCCACTGGTGCTCCTCCGCTACTACATTTTCTTCACCGAAATAACGCAGCAAAACATAAAAGCACCAGCGGCTGATTTTGCTAGCAACAAAATCCACCAGAATCCATCTCTGAATGCATGGCACAAGGAGACCCGGTGCTTTCTGAACGTCATGTATACCTACTCATCAAACCCAACTTATTAATAAATTTCAACAGAGTTGGGCTTAGGTGAATTATCTGTCCGTTTCGCTGAGAATGTGATGAATCATGTTCATTTACACAATATTATCGTAAACTATCGTAAACTGTGGCGATGGTCAGTAGATACCTACCAACCTAGTCGAGTTAGCTATATTCAACATGGTACAATAATCAAACTGGATATTCGCCCAAATTCGGCCGCCAACTCTCTGTGGCTATTCGCCCAAACCAGGCAATATAATATAATCTATACGGTGGTACTAATCAGTTGATTGGGTGATGGTTTTATTTCGCAACCCCGTCCACTTGATCTATATGTCCAACTACTCTATCGTATCTACCGACCCCTGCGTTGGTCGCCCAAATTTGGGCCACACGGAAGTTTCTGCTGTTCGCCTAAATTGCCCCGCCCTTTAGCGGCGACGACTTTCAGGACCCGATTTGGGCCCGTAAGGCTTAGTGCACTATTCGCCCGATTTGAGCTAACAGCCGATACTCTCTTGGAGGCCCGATTTGGGCTAATATAACTAATCTACAGTAATAACCAGTGGCACATTCAATGTCCACAGTGGCACATTCAATGTCCACCAAATCTATTTCAGGACTTACTGATGACTCCAGAAGTTTACATAAGCTCCATAAGAGTAGCCAGTCAGCCGTAAGGACAAGCTGAGGAAGTGCAACCGCATCCCACAAAACGGCACCGCACATCCCAAAGACAAATATCGTTTACCAACTGAGCTCTCCCTTCTTTGGCGTTTATCTTATAGTCTTATCCCTCACACACACACAAATGACGAAAAAACCCCACTCTTCTCTTTGTGATAAGAATACAGTGCACAGGGAAGGGATAGATGATAAACGATTGGGGCGACATAACCGAAGAAGAGATACGTTTCAACACCAAGGTCTGATGATTCTTGCCAACCATGTATTAGAAAAATGTATTAGATTTTGAAAATGTACAGATTTTAACTGTATATCATTTCATATAAGTAGCGTAATTGATGCGGTCAGGCTTTTTGCATGCTAATTTTCATACAACGGTTCATGTAGAACCTCCAGGGCGCTGTTATCGAAACCCCGAACATCCTCCATTGAATTTATTTAAGGAAACTTTGTTTTTCTTCCCATTGATGCTATTAAATAAATTTTATTACTGTGAGACATGCAATTTTTAGGAATTGAAATTCCTAAATTCTTTTCGTGTGTAATATTTACGATTAAAATTGGCCACCAAATTGATAAGATTTCATTTTTTCAGTCAAAAATTGAACAGAACCTACTGGAGGTAGAAAAATTCGTTCAGAAATCATTTTCGACAAAAGGCTTTATGTGGACGATGGTTCCGATCAGGTAACTCGCTACACGTCCACTTAATAGAAAAATTGAATATGATCCCTCTCATAACGGCTTCTAGCCAACTAGCCTAGGTGCTTGTTTGTAGTTTCATACAACTGATACGATTAATAGAGACGTCATCACGGCCCTCTTGAAGCTGGTAGTTAGTTTTCGTTTCTTCTGAAGTAGATAGGTACGATTTAGGAATTTAAAATGCCGACTGAGTCCATAAGTTTAGAGGCCGTTAATTGAATAATGATACATAGTAGGTAAGTACGACCTTATAGTCGTAATGTACGGGGCTTATTATACTGTCAATCAAATAGCACGATCAACAAGTTTTTATGGGTTTGTATTTCAAAGACATGGCATTTTTGTGCGAGTATTACTACGTTTTATTACTCATTAGGTAATACGCCTGTATTACTACCGTCCTTACTATTTATTCTAAACGATTGTTGGCCAGACTCCGTCAAAAATACCTTTATCGTGGTTCATTTATCTCTTAACGGGAGTTTCAAGATGATGCAAAGGGCCAACAAATTGCTTGTGACGCGCACGAGTTCAGATGAGAACGAATCTATGAGGAATAACTCGGTACAGTTCAAGTATAACGACGGGTCACGGGTTTTTTCCTATATTTACCTATCAGAAAGATATATTTGATTATCAGTATCCATTCTCAGCAAACATCGACGAAAAAATACTTTTTTTTCAATTCATTTTTTTTCTTTTAATTTCAATTTTTGAGCGACGCTAGAATCTCAATCATCCGTCACATCCAGTCAAGTGACCCTCTTCGAAAAGTAGGACTGTAGGTCAGGATATTTTTGCACTTTAACCCGGAATGTGGATCTATTTTTACGAGGGACGTCCGGAAAGTAAGGTTACAACAAGTGTTGAAAATTGAAAAATGAATATAATATATATTCATATTAATATAATAATTACATACTATGTAAACGTGAATATATGTAGATATGTAAACGAAAATTACAAGATAAGTGTCAAAAACGTCATTATCTTTTCTACATAATCGCCATTGAGTTCAATACATTTTTGAAGCCTAGGGGCCAGTTTTTGTATGCCCTCGTCGTATACCTCCACTTCCCAAAGACATTTTTCGACAGCATCCTCCTCATCATTTGAAAATCGTTATCCACCCAAAAACTCCTTCAATTTATTGAAAAGATGATACCTAATCCGTTGGTACCAGGTCCGGGAAATAGGGTAGGTGAATAACAATAGCCCACCCAAATGAAATGTTAATAATGCGAGGTGCGATGGTATGTATTAATTAAATGATCACTCGAGTATTAACTGTGGTTTTATTGTTGGAAACAAGCTGGGATACTTCCCGCGTATATAAACATTAGAAGAATGGAAGGGTGGACAATATAAGGTAGATAATATGCATGTTGGTGTGTTGTTCTCATAAGACTACCATGGAATGTTCATATATGTGACAACATGAAACAAGCAGGTCCTGAGTGAGATGGGTAGTGTCATGAAGGAGTGACACACCACAAGTCAGCATTCCTCAGCTGCTTTTGCCCTTGATTTTTTTAAGTTCTTGAGTGTCTCACAGTATGCAGCTACATTTATGGAGGTTCCCTTACGCATAAAATCGACTATCACCCCTTCCCGGTCCCACAAGACAGACACCATGATCTTCCTCTCTAAAAATTGGACTAATTGGAAAATTGGTTGGTGGTGAATGGGTATGGCGCCACCTTTTTGACTCAAGAGTATAGTGATGCACCCACGTTTCGTCACCAGTCACACGTTGACTGCGGATTCGTTACGCAAAGTAAGGAACCGAATAACGGAGCGTGTGTCACACCAGCGGTAGGTGGAGCGATTAGAGGACGAACTGTTTGACGCGTTTGGTGGCTGTGACGACATTTTGCATCGGACTGAGGCGTTGGGTGATTTGTTTTGACCGTTAGGAACCTCTCTACCAACCAGTGGTGACAACTCAGAAAAACAAATTTCCCTTCGTCCTACACAGATCTTGTAACCTTACTTTCTGGACGTCCCTCGTATGTCTATGAGCTGACCTGTCTAAGGGGATTTAAGCTACATCAGTTTCTAAATGTGTACTCAAATTGGAACCGTCCACTGACATAAGTAGGTAACAAAGTCGCTCGTGTAGGGGTACATACTCGCTGATTGTCGAGCGAGTTGCCGTTTAGAATAGATAGCTAGGCGACTCATAATAGGACTTTGTGTTTCTAATATGAACAATATTATTTGACTAAATTTCCATCAAGTTAGCACTTCTGACGTCTCACTTATGGATAATGTTGATAAACAACAGGACTGAGGGGGGATTTCGTTTAAAAAAACAAAATAAAATATGACTGTCCTGTTCTTAGGGTTTACTTACTGAATGGAGACAAATCATAGTTTGAGGACTCACAATCGTGTTGGGATCACATAATATTGAATGGTCTGAAATGTTGTTTTGGACATCACTAAATAAACGCAATCGAATGGCAACGAGGGTTCCATATATCTACTTCTGTATATGGATATACAGGCACACTAAAATCGACGGGGAAAATTATGTAGAGCCAACGGACGGATCGTTTGCTGCAGTACGAACTGTGGCCTCTGATTCGTTCATGGGTCCTGCGAATGTATCTGAAGTTTAGGAACTCGTTGGTCCAAACAAGCCATGATTAAATGTAGAAAATGTCGATTGTGCTACGAACAGTAGTGGAGTACATCAACGACGCAACAATGATTGTTGGTGATTGGCGACACACTGCAGACATCAATACCCCAAGACATGATACGAATACAATATGAACTGCGTGCTGAACGAATAACGACTTTTCCAGATGGCGTACACAATTGGGTGTATTTCTTGACAAGGTGAACTGAGTGTAGGTATAGATTCTGCAGGCACGGCTGCTGGGTTACGGACAAACTGCACACTGGTGTACGGACGGATAATCGTGCGAGTGAACACGTGGAAATACATCGAAGGAACTTGACCATGAAATACCACAACAGAAATCAATGTGGAAGATTGGTTTAGACGAGACAGCATGTAAGGATTCGTACGTCAACAACTCCAAAGCAATATCTTGCCTCTTGACGGATTCTGCAATGTAGTCCTCCAGTGCCTGGAGACCTTCGATGGCTGAGTTGGAGTGGTCGAGTGAGTGAGGAGTCATCAACTCTCCTGGTGGCGTCTGGCTCAACGGTTCAGACATCCGTCTGTGCAGGTCATCAAGAGTCAAGATTTTTGGAACAAGATGGGAGCGAGATTGGATATAGTAGATCCTTATGGATGGTTTGGAACAACCACCTCAATCTGCCGTTCAATACCTCCATACTGATGATGTAGGTAATTTGTAACACCATCATCCTATGGTAATAGCGTAGGTATGTACCGAGGGATGGGTAACACGAGTTCGCAACTCTAGGTTATTAAAAGTAATGAAAAATAAGCATTTCATTATCATTCATTAAACACTCAAGTAAGGAGGTGGTAGAATTGGATGATGAGATGACGTTTTATATCTATAGAACGCAGTAAATCAGTTTAACATTTCCTTCTAGTTAACACCTACCAATCAACAAATTTGAGACCAAACATTTTCTAAGGGAAAACTGAAATGGGAGAAAACCGTTGTTTGAGTTGAATGGTTTGAAATTCTACGTTGAACGTTTGAGTTAAAATGCATGAAATAAGTATTTGAAAAATTAACAACGCTTTTCTAATAGGTTAATTTAATATTGGTTTTCAGCTATTCATGTCAACAGATATTGTCCAGGGTCTGCCAGCTTGAGCTGTTATGAAAAAAAAAGAAAAAAGAAACAAGACTTAAGCCACCTACCAACCACCACTGTGCATGATGGCATAGGGTACAGTGAGGGGAGCAGCTTATGAACCATGAACTGACCACGAAGGATCATCATGCCCTACTGATTGTAACGATTAGTAATATTGCGAGGATTTCAACGTATCCCATAAGATGGTATGCTAAGCGTAAAAATGAAATATCCACGAGGCTTAAAGAAGGAAAGCTTGTAAAACCTATAACTATTGTAATTAGAATGAACAGTTTCTAAGATAATTGATATTTAGGTAGGGTATCCATTTTGGATTTTGAACTCACCTCTTTCTATCAGTAAGTTCATCCTTGTATCTCGTCCTTATTTCATCCAGTCCAGAAATGAGTTGGTTGAAGGTCTCCCGGTCGATGACCAGACAGGACACGCCTTCGGCATCATCCACGATGATGTTGGCCGTCCGAAGATCATCCCTGAAAAATATCGTTGAATCAATCGAAATTGCAAATGGAAATCTGATTGAAATAGGCGAGAAAACCCTTACTCAAGTGAATTTTTTTTTCTTTTTACAGAAAGAATTACAACCCGCGACAAGTGACACATAATATGATATTATCATGCCTGTAGCTTCACAACGACTGCTGGATGACTGGTAAGTACTTGGTCTAAAAGCTCCCTAATACTCTCAATCAATCCTCACTCTAGTGCCACTTATACCAGGGAAAAGGGCTGTAGCAGACTAAACAGAACAGCCGTTAAATCTCGTAAGAAATCAAGAATACTTCAAGGTACAATATTAAGTCATGATTTGAAGGTACATTAGACTGTTCTGCATGTTCTTTTTAAAACTACTAACTGAAAAATCTCCAAAATTCTAAAGACTACGTGGGCGATATTGGGGACCTAATTTGCCGTAAAAGTTCAGTTATGAATTTTTGACATTTCAGAATAGGTAATCACACAGTCTAAAACTCACTTGCTTACCAAGCCACAGAGTGAAAACGGGAGAATTGCCTGATTCATCTATTTGCCAATTTTTAGATAATTTCATGTTAGAGGTACTTTGAAAATAACTAGCAAATGTGAGAGTGGAAAAACCATCACAAATTTGTAATTCTGAAGTTTTGCTGTCTTGTGCTATTTTGAATCAAATCAAGGATTTCTTCAGTGGCAAAATGGTAGTTCTTGTAAAATCGATCAAACTAATAGACGAAGTTCGTACCCTTGCAAGGCTTTCTCTCCAAAGAAGTCTCCTTTTCTGAGCGTCCTGATGAATTTCTCATCCAAAGAATTAGGTTGTTTGATGGTAACTTTTACCTGAAACAAGAAGAAAAATCAGTACCATGAAACTGCGAGGTAACTTGCCCATAAAACCTAATTATTCTTATTCAGGGGTCAACATTGGTTTCCAATCAAAGAAAACGATTGAAAAAAAAAAAAAAAAAAACTTCCTCGTTAGTGGCTCTTAAAAGAACCTCTTAGTAGTTCAAGGAGGAAATATAAAAAATGTAATAATAAGAAAATTTCTTATTTATACATTTAATATGGCATTGGAACAGATGAAGTCCCTTCAATGACACCTTGTAATGGATGATGAAGACAATGAGTTAATGCTAAATATTCATGTGTCCAATGTGTCCAATTGTAAATACCCACTTATTCGTAGGGAGAAAAGCTCAGTAATCACACAAAAAGTGTCAATTCGAGATGAGCGGTAATTTGCATTTTACGAGACATGAAACGTAATCCCTGAGTTACCTCTAATTGATCCAATAATTGCTTCATAATATATAATTCATTAATTCATTCTTGCAAATACACACTGGAACGTAATACCAATAAAGTTTTATTCGAGTGTTGTAGTACTTGCAAAATCGGAAAGAGTGAGAATGGCGGAGGCTGAAGACCTCTATCGCTATTTTTTCTGAGTTACCCACACTGGTCTTCAGTCTAGTCAAGTCTGTATCACCTGGTTAGGAAATGTAGAGCAACAACGTTTCAAAAATGTTATTTCGTTGATTGTTACATTTTAGAAAAAATATTTTTCTTTGTTGTTAACATTGCTCATACCTATATCCTCCAATCAAATACCTTAATTTATATAAGTATACCTTAATTCTCCAATCAAACAATTTATTTTGTTACTTACATATGATCATCATTTTATATGAGGGCATTGAATATTGCGAGACCCTTTGTATTTTCTCGACTGTGGCCTAAAATGCTATACGTCGACTGATAATATCTGACAAGCTTACTGTTCAAAAACGTGCGCCAACAATACTTTTCATGCTCATAATTCCGCGATTGCGAAACAGATTTTGGCGGAATTCTCCGGATCGTCACTTGAGTATATTCCAAAAGTTCGTTGGTACAACTAACCTAAATAGCCTATTTCTAATTTATTATAGTAACCATAATAAATTGAACTGTTCAAGTAAAATACGTTTTGTATGTACTCACTTGACCCTTGCTGATGATGAAAAATGTGTCTCCTCTAGCTCCTTGCCTTATGATGTAATCCCCATCATTGTAGTAAGTCTGTAACAAATCAAACGAGGAAAGGGTGACGGTTAGAAAATCAACAATGAAACGTTGGTAAAAGGACCAGAGCATTCCACGACATTCAATCAACACCGACCTTTACAGGAAAGAAAGTGAGGCAAGATGGATTAGAAGGGATGTTAGAGCCACCTCAGTGATCATAAGTTTCGATTTTATCTTTGAATGACTTTGACGGAGAGTTCAATAGTAGAAAGTACACCACCTTTAGCAGCCGGCTAACGTTATTAAACCATCTTGCATTGTCAACGCTTCAGGTAGGATAATCTTCAACCGCGTAGTCAGAATTCATTAAAATTTAATCATTTCACCTCGTCTCATAAACGGACAACCACTGTTGAGTGGACTACATAACACATGATTAGAAGAGTATTCTAAAGTTGACCATAACGATTTCTTGGACTTTGAATGTGCGGTTTGATAATGGATGTAATTTTAATAAAAATGGGGAGATTGTTGTAGAATTAGTTTTTTCACTTGAAGTTGCAATTAGGCTGAGGAGGAATACTAGGAGAGCTACCAAATAGCTATCGCTATGTGTATACATTAATGTATATATTAAATTGTGGTCAACTATAAATTCCGTATATCTGTAAGTTTGTTGGGCTGGTACTTTTTTATGCCAAAAAATTTCAGCCAATGCTGAACGTTAAGACAGTTGATTAAAAATTATCATTTATAAGTTTCCGCATCGATCGGATATGACATTCGGTAAGTAAAAATTGTTTAGGAAATTATCTAAGCTACCCAAAATCTCAACAAATTATTATCAACAATCGACTAAATTATCATGAACAAACAACCAAAATAGTCCAAACTGTTTTGAGACATGCAGGGGAAAGTAAAAAAGGGCTAATGAAACCATAAATTAGATCAATAAATAAGGCATTACGTCCTTGAACAAAAAATTGTATATCAATTTGAACTTATCTACTAAAACTTTTTTCAAACTTTTGTTCCAAAGAAATTACAGTGTTTATTAAACGAGGCTGAAAATTGAAATTCGTTTGGTGGGTTTCTGTCAAAAGCCTTGCGGATATTGTAATGAAAAGTTCAATAATGTATGACAAGTTCAATACTATCACTGACGGGAGAAAGGGTAGGTACCTACCTATTCACATACTGGAGTTGAACCATATTGACTGGAATAACTGATTTTAGGTCAATTGAACGCAAATGTTATCCTAGTTTTTCACTGAGTAGGAGGCAAGAAAAACTTCCAGTCATGCAGCATGGCTATAAGAGCGAATTTTCGAAGAAATAACTGGTTGCATATAGAATGTCTCCATTTTACGGGTTTTTATTACAAAATTTGTTACGAAACCCGTAAAATGGAGACATTAAATGTCTCCATTTTACGGGTTTCGTAACAAATTTTATTTTAATGTTGTCTTGTTTTTTTCGCATATTAACTCTTCAACGGTGAAGTCAGAATTGCGATATCTCATTCCGCTATCAAATTAGATCAGATGAACCGTGAAGACGGCCACGTTTATTCAGGTGTCACTTGTCAGACTGTTTCATTTTGAGAATTTATTGGTAATCCCCCCCCCCCGTTAAAACTCCTCTAAAACCCCCCCTTGGAGTGACCCGATTCTGCCCATGTACCTACGATCTTAGCCTTTCGATTGCCGAAGCAGATTTTTCGTACAAATTTGAACTTTTTGTCTCAATTCTATCGAGAGTTATCGTCTGGAATGACACGTACATCAATATATAAATATGATTTGTTGTGCCTTTTGGCATTGAATGCAGGATGATCTGGAACAGATTTTGGTATAAAAATGTTTCGGAAATCCGAGTTTTGAAAATTTTGGACCGAGAACAATAGATTCCGTTTATTCGAAAATTTGCTAAAACAAACCAAAAACTTGAAAATAATGCTAATTCTAAAATGGGGAAAAACGTACAAGAGGGCAGAAAGCATGATTCACGGATGCAACATCACCCCACGAATAAACAAGTAGCAGGTACCATACACGAAACGAACAAGTCTCACCATAAAATATCTCCCCCTGGGATGATAAGCGTGCGGAAAGACAAATTTTATGGTAGTGTAGTTACAATAAAAGAAGGATTACAATGTTCTAACATTTTCGATGGAAAAATTAGGTTCGCCGTAGCAACTGGGACCATGAACCTTAGTGAATAACGATAACGAATAGTGCGATAGAAAACAGGTGAATACCTAATCCAAAATCGTCGAGTATTGACGACTTTCGAAGTAGGAATGACACAACAAGGAATGTTGGTATCAGCTAATGCACATAAGTTTCAATTGTAATATATCCGATTTCAAAAGTATCACATATCCGATCGATACAGAAAGAAATTTAGAATTTGCTTTTAATCAATTGACCATTTGACGGGCATTTTTACTAGAATAATTTTATTTTTGACAATATATTTTGTCCTCTGTACATCTTGTACAATTGTACTTCAAAGCGGCTATATGAATTGGTTTAGAGTTCAAAGGTAGATTATGTACGATACAACATTTTATACATACATTTTATGCCTATATCACTAAATAAATATCTTGAAATACCATAAAAATTGCTTTAGAGTTCTAAAATGTTATCTATACTATAGAGAAACACACTTTTTAGCTTCCAGTCTTCTTTTTGTCTCATATTCATAAAGCTCCAATATTTCGAAAGTAAAAATCCAACGTGTTTTGTAAAGACAATTTGCCCTTTCAATTGGAATTCCGGTTTAATTTTGCAACATTTATGTACCGTATTATCGAATGAATGGCATTTTCATGCTATTCTACATTGACAAGTAAACTTCACGCTAGCTATTGCACAAACCCATTACCAACGAGTATAACCTGAAGATGCCTTTGGGTCAGGCGATAGTGGGTGCACCTATAATATCGCATAGATCAAAGTGGAACGATATTAATCAATTGGGGTATCAAATGAAATACATTTATTCGTGCCTCTGCTCATGCCTAACCACCTTTAACATTATAATCCTGAGATCCTACAAGTTGGCAAATTAAACTTAAAAATTTGGCCTCATACTATTGATGCCCGAAAAATGGGTTCAATGATGGATTCGCTGCTCTGCCGAGGAGCGAGTACATTACCTCTTCGAGAACGTCGGAAATCTTGATTAAAGTTTCTTCGGGAAGGTCCTTGAAGATAGGAACGCTGCAACACAAAACGGACAGGCGTTAGGAACGTAGAGGAAAGATGGTTGCGAAAAGTTGTTGTTCTTTTTTCCTTCACACGAATGAGATTGATGTCAATGTTAATTAACGTGGCAATGAGACGCTCAAAAGAGAGTTGACCATGTGTGGGGATGGTAGGAAGCGATCTGTGTTATGAACATAATGTGTTCATAACACAGATCGCTTCCTACCATCCACACTTTTGAATGGTGATATTGAATATTATTCTCAAAAGTTCATAATTTAGGGATGAATCATATACTGAAAGTAGTCGGGTGTGACACCATCATTATCGGCTCATTGCGCGTGAAATAACTACGCTGGAAATGTCAAGATGAATTTCACTTGCTACGAAAGAAAAAAACATATTAACCACAGAAAAATTCGAAGATGGGTTTATTTAATAGCCGTTGTAGTAATACATACGCGTCTAAAGAAGTATGACTGTGCATTAGCTCACACGCCTTTGATTGTAATAAATTTAAACCGTGACATACGATGAATAAGCCAAAATCTCCTCGACTCATGACATTGTGACCGAGATCTTGTGTAAAGCCTAGTACACACTAGTAGACCAAGTTGCGCAATTGACTGTAGACGGTCTAGACTTGGGGCATACTCGTAGACATGGCCTATAGACACTTTATTTGTCTCGTCTAGCGTGTGATGTGAGTTTATTCAGTCTCATCTTAGCAAACTATCATGACGGACATTGCTTTGGGCTGAATGACGGCCTGACATTCAATTTCAAGTGAAAGAACACAAAAACGTGAATGTTGGTGAGCTTGCAGAAGTACCTAATTTCGGTACTGCATCATTGAAGAAATTAAGACTGAAATACGCCAATTTTGGAATTTCACCCGACTGACGTCTACTGATTTTGAAAAATTGCTTCAGATGGTTGGAGGGAAAATAATGAAGTGGGATACAAAATTTAGAGAAGCCGTCTCAGGTTCTCTTCGACTGGGAGTCACAGAAACGTTGCAGCAAGTATCCCTTTCAGACCTGCGATTTTCGGTCTCGCAACAGCCCTGTAGACCAGGTTTGTTCTTTAGACATGTCTACCGAGACATACTGAAACAACCTTAGGCACGTTTCAGACCGAAATCGCGTATCATGACATGACATGATCCCAGACGAAAACGCGTATCATGACATTGTCTACTGATGTGAGTAGACGTGTGATCTACAGGATGAGTGACGCTTCAGTGCTATGTTGGAATTTGATGAATTAGGTTATTCGTCGTAGAATATCCAAGTTAGCATCTGTTTATTATTTTACATTCGTATAAGGCATGAATCTACTGCCTATTGAATATTTACAGCCTTACATTCTTTGGGACTCGCCGGGTTTTCGTGCTGAATAAGTTGAAGTTCTAAGGCGAAGGTTATTCATTTTTGACAGGAACCCGACTAACATCCATATGAGTCCATATGAGTAACTGCCTTTAATTAGCGGCCTTCATGTAACTCAAAACTCAGAAAATAGAAAAAAAGGGAATGGACAGTCCATCAACTACATGTGGCACGTTGGAAACCAACGTGAAACCTGGTGGTGACATTCAATGAGGGTCGTCTGAGCAGCTCAGATAAATGCGATAAATAGACGTGTTCAGATTACCAGTATGAATATGAAAGAACATAATCCCAGTCAAGGATGTGAGCTGTTGACTAGACGTGATTCCTATAAATATTGAGGAATTGAGTTGTAGTTGTTGGGAGAAATAATATGTAGATTTCTCCCAACCTCGGATGCTGTGCTGGGACTGGTCGCTCACAGAGCAAGGCCGTCAGAGCGCATGAGTCTCGATTCTCGTTTTTTACCACTTCGGGTGAACTTCTATAATTTTCCTTTCTTTTCTGTCAGGCTTACTCATAGCCGTTTGCCACATGGGAGGGGGCACCGCGGAGCTCAAGGTCGGCCGACCGAGGTTGACTATGGTGTAGTAAAGGCCTGAAATGAATGGTCGCAGAGCCCTGTGGAACGCGCGGACAACGCAACGGGGTGCCCTTTCACGGTTGACCGAGTATGGAGGGGTTCTGGAGCAATCCTGCAGCATGGATGGAGTTGTGGGCGTAGGAGGAGGGGACTCGATATGGCATCTCTACCAAGACAAAGATATCTTATGGATAAATGAATGGTTTACGTCAACTAACATCATCCAAAACCACAGCGACCCTCACTTGGTGGTAATTTTGTTCACCCATTGACCATTGGAACCACTTGGTTAAGGTAAAGACCATAGATACAGACAATACGTAGGTATGGGGAGGGTTTCCCGCAGCTGAAGCGAAGCAGTGTAAAATAATAAACATCTACACCATAATATGGTGTTATGTGTCTACACCATATTAAGTATGTCATATACAGCATATTATATCCATTTCAAAATTTAAAAATGTCCCGCCAAATTCTCAAGTCCCCTAAATCCCATGACGTTATTTCATGTCTGCACCTGTCGTCTGGATGCCAATTTAAGGAGACGAGTGAGGAATTCATCATTAAATGATTACAAATTTTGTAACCCCCATAACCCATAAAGCCGAAGTTCAAGAATATAGGAATAGAGTTTCGTGTGAATTATCATCTAAATTACTGGAAATTACCATTTAAATTACCAATTTTTGTCCACACACGAATTATTGGTGTTCACAAAATAAAATCTTCTCCTTACAGTAATGGTATCCCTGTTGCAGGAATAAGAGCCACGAGTTGTAAGAATGTGGAAACCTGAAATCCTTCCAGATGAACGCACTTCATTCTAAGTGTACTCCTACGTTCAAAGTAACGGCTAACAGTGAGTTTAAAAAAAGTGACATGTTACCTCTTCAAGAAGTCCGTGTATTCCGCTTGCCTGATGAGGCCAGTCCTCATCATGATGGTCTGGAAGCATTGTCGCTCGATTGCCCATAGCTTGCAGTCAGTGGCGGCTAAAATCACAAACGGTAAAATTTATTTACAGAATGATCGGTTGTTAGACAACATGAACCTATGAATAGTGGTCACTTATATTTTAGAACGGTTACCTACCTGTCCCTTTATATGGAACGATAATAATGGAATTACAACTATTTCTCATGGTTTTCTGACATTTTTCGCCAGCAATTATTCAGACGTTTTGTTTTTTTCGATGGATTTGATTATTATTAAAGGATTGTGGCGATCAAGAATTCTGATTATGGAGTCACTGTTTATTGTCCCTGTTGGTAGTGACGATTCCTCATATTGTACTGCACGACAGCAACTCGAGAATAATTTCAACAATTACATATTTATTGTTGAGTAATTGTAATAGCTCGAAAATGTTTGGCAGTCCAATCAGATCCCTATGAAGGCCACGAGTTGATCCATAACGAAAGTAAGGTGAAAGTAAATAGGAACTTATTTATTGGAAACCAGGTCAATGAAGGGAGAAATAGGTTGGAAGAAAACAAAGGGCGATTTTATACAAGGAGTATCATGAAGAGAGCACAAACCAGTTAGGAAGTTATTACGAAGTAGTGGTTCTGGTTATATGACGGTAAGCTACTGGATAAGGGCAGGTAAGATAGATCGAGCACAAGCGCTGGTTTTATGAGATTGTTTTCCCGATTCTTACGCTGCAGACATGAAAATGCTCGTCTTCTGTCCCAGAACTCAACCTTCCTACAAGGGATTCACCTAACAAACAACTTAAACTACTCAAACAACGCCTTACTTTCGTTGCTAGCCGCATTAGGATGAAGAAATGAGCGAGACGTGAGGTGAATGATTGATTTGGAGAGATCAGACGATTTTCCCGGGAAGAATCAAGAATTGATACCCACTCAGAGGTGGGAACTATGAATGGATATCTACTACGTCAAGGTAAACATTTTGTATAATATCTAATGCGGTGAGAAAAACTAGGTATACTTCATGATGTGCGGGCGATGGTGCCTGGATTGACTAGACGCAAATAGTCTTTGGGTTCAACCCAATATGTGAATGGGTAAAGAAATTCAAATGAATCAAATAATGCAGGCTTCCGACAGGATTTATATTTTGGAATAGGAGGATTCTTCTCTCCCTTCCTCTCCCTTATGAAATTCGGCTAAAAAAGATCTGGCAGTTTACTAGGGTCCTGAAATGTGGACAAGTGCTATGGACTCAGTATTTATAGTTTAGAAGCAGTTTTCTACATGACAGTTTTGAGCAAATCCTGCCCCTTTTTTCCCAAAGTGTATTCAAATGTTGAGGACCAAAGTAGTGAGTGTGATGTGCGAGCTCTCTGAGTCAGCCAATGACTAGTCACCTATATAACTCACGACTAATAAACAAATTTGATCATTCCAGTAATATTCCCCCATACGTAGGTAGGAATGATTATGCCCCTGAGACCACGTAAGTGAGAACACATTACTATAAAATGCGGTACCATAACAATAAAATGAGTACCTTACAATGTGGATAGCAGGGCAACTCAACCCTACTTACTTAAAATGGCCGGTCGGGTCCTCAGGATTTGTATAATTTATAGTCAAATGAAATTAGGTTTTATGGTGTAACAGTTACTGGAGATGCCGGCGAGCTGGGGGTTTCGTTGTTGCCTAATACAAAACGCCCCAAATGATCAATAAAAGTGGAATAAAGTAAATTCGTCAATGAACAATTGTTGTAATAGAAACCCGTTCGAGAAGGCGGTTCTGGAACCTTTTCAAATTTCTGTTGGTATGGTTCAGACATCATGAAAACTTTTGAATGAATAGTAGACGGTTGGGGAAGGAGGAAGTTGAATTACATTACTTCATTAACTTGTTAATTAAATCGTGGTGCATGGCTGGAAGTTTGAAGAAAAGAGAATTGTCTATTTAAGCCCTATTTCAATCGATAAAGAGTAAAATGAAATCTATAAGAATACAATAAAATATCGGGCTCACCTTTGATAGTTGCAGTTCTCTTGCAGTTGTAAAGAATAGCCAGCTCGCCTAAGACTTTGCCGGGGTGAAGAGTGCTCAAGTACTTGCTCTCACGCGACACCTCCACACGCCCCTCTGGAATGAAAATAAAACTAAAAGTTAACACGTGTAGGTACATGTTGGAACATATTTTACATTATTGAAAAAAACGAAAGACTACTTAAAGCCCTGCAAGATTGTTATTGAATTCAAGTTCCTTCTTATCTTCTCTTCTTTTGGATGTTTTAACCTTTCCAATGCTGCTTTCGGAGAAAAGACCGGAGAGACAAACGGGTTTATTCGTTTAATAGATATAATGAGTTTATAGATAATATATCATGTATACAGGTTTAATAATAGATGTATACAATCTTAGCCTTAGAACCTCACTAAGAAGAGGCAGGCAAATACTTCAATCTCTTTGTATGCTGAGCTTGGTACATACTGATGCGGTACATAGAACCAAGGATATGTGGCAAAAAAACATGTTATTTTATCAACTGCAGTTGATATTCAAATACTGAACGTACAAGAGTCGTTGCTGCATTTCAACAAATTCATAGTCCGAAAAACCATGGATATCTCGAGCTGTGAACAATCAGAATTAATCTTGAATGGTTTTTTGTTTCAGTTTCTGCAGAAGTTTCATAAAACCGCGAGGTGAGAATCAGGAGTTTACAGAGAGCCTGAAATATGGTTGCCTTAACACCGTTTAGCAACCAGCCGAGTTCATGCTCTTCAGCAAATCATCACAAGGAGATAATCGGGACTTCCCTAGACGAATATATCGTAGCGCGAGGCACACGAACACGTACGGCAACTTCAGCGTGAAAGGTAAAAGTAGAGTGGTGGCAGTAGAGTTGTGCCTATGCGTAATTCATAGAATACCTTGTGTGCATTTCATCACCACTACTACCTAATGAACATCTTACTCAGTTTGGAAGAGCCGTAGAATAATCAGTTAGGATGTAATGGTACTCACTAAGAGAAGACAGGAGTATCAACTCAATCGACATGTGACCGCGGATGGACGGCTAACGAATAAGACGGTCGTCATTTGCAAACCACCCCTTCTCTCTCACTCGAGGATCTCAAGTTGATCAGAGGACACAGCAACCTTTGAGTGTTAGGAGATTCGAAAAAAATAACCAACCGTCTCATCAGATAAATGCCGAGAGGAGCGAGACAAAGGCAGAGCCTGAGACCGTGATACTCCCAAGTGTGTTACTGGGCCGAATCGCTTGGTGTCAGTCCATCGGTAAACAACCTAGATCCGGCGTCGACCATGACAGGAGAGGATCCATGGTCGATTGTGAAATTCGCGGACCATAAAAGGTCGTTCAAGGTGATAATTGAACACTAATTATTAGCGCATTAATTTCAATCAACACTGTCATCCGGTAGATACCTACGTCAGGACGGATCTTCACCGACTTGCTGATGACGAATCGTTTACGATATTGTTTCCATGGAAACAGTATTGTTGATAAGTTAAATAAAAGGCGTTTACATAGAAATGTAAAAAACATAAGGGACGGTATTTTCTAACGCAAAAAGCCAAAATTTGTAACCACATTTTGTTTGAAGCAAAATAAGTTTAAGCTTAACAACATTGTTATGCTAATAATATTAATAATTCAAAATAATATCATGTTCAACATACATATAATACAATACCGTTAGGACCATATGGAAAGAAACATGAAGGAAGCTATCCAGTTATGGTACTACGTGATGTTATTCAGAGCAGAGGTCTGCGTGATGTTTCCTTATCAGTCGTCTGTCGTGCAAATTGCTATGCGCTGTCTTCACACAGAAATTTTTTTTTGGGGTGAACAGTTCGAGGAATTTAATAAACCTTGGAGCCTCATAAAATGCAATCAATTGAGTACGTTGTGCATCGGTTGTCATGGCAAGGTTGATATACAGGCCACAAATACCCAAATACTATAAATTCACATTAAAAACAAATTAATAAATTACAAAATCAGTCTTTCTCCGAGTACCAACTGTATTTTTCTGAGGCATGAATGGCTTTCAAGAGGTGTTCCCGTTTTTTTTAGGAACTCATACATCATACATCCAAGCAGCTCTTGTCAAAATTATAGAAGATCTGCACAACCTCCTTCAACGTGCTGACCCCCATCGGTTGCAACCGGTTTTTCTCTGAGCTCCTTTATTAGTTGACAAAAGGAAATAATCGCTTGATCGGGGCACCGGTGGCTGGTAAACAAAACACGAATTGGCAAATTATTTGTGTGTTGGGCAAGTGGACGTTTTTTGAATAATTCATTTATTCAATTATTCATTTACCATGGTATGAACTCTTCTGCAGAAGAGTTCCATCCTCCGCATTTCTGAGGTCACCTGTAGTTCATACCATTCTTTGATTTTTTTCTTCTGACAAGTAGTAGTTTTCTTAACAGAAAAGCCTCGTAAAGTAATTTGTCCACGTTGACTTTGGCTGATGATCGGGAAAAGGTATCAGAAAATGCCTCACAAGCTACGAGCACGTCTGACCAAGAGAATGTGCCGTTGAGCCGTACCCAAGAAAACCGGGATAGCTAGTGAACATTTGAGTTCCATTTCTCCAACTAGTTATAACTAAAACGAGTAGAACTACATTTCGTAGACACCCACTCCAACCATAGGCTTGTCCTCGCTCTCACCAGGCTCAGGCTCGGTGAGTTTCTTAAACAAGTTCTTCTTTCCTATCGCAACCTCCGAAGTTTGTATTCGTGTTTTCGGCTGACATTCCGGTGCATTTCAACAAATTTGATGGCTTGAGCGTCGATTGAACCAACTCGAAAAGTTGATCAGATGTCTCACCAGGAAGATCTTACAACATTTTTCAAGTTCTTTCTCTCCATTCCTGCTAATCTTTGGACGTAAGAAGGACATCGAAAGTACCATTACTAAAATGTAGGACTATTTCATGTTTTCCAGAGGTTCAAAAATTTGGAAGGACCCAGATCTGAAAAGTAGGTCTCACCCTTCCAAAATTAGTACCTACGGTCGAGCCTCCGGTCACCGTATCTATGTTGGCTATTGACATCTACGGCTATTGACATTAAATGTAAAACTTTTGTAATTAAAATTTTGTTTTACAGAGTTTACGAGACCTAATGAACACACGACTATAATATATTGTATTAAAAGTGGGAATGGGACTAGAGCCTTGTCCCAGAGTGAAAATGAACGGCCTTGATCGGAATTAGGCCAGCCAGACTTGCAGTTCACAGGAGCCCGTGAGAAAGCCCCTTCCGAGATGCCCCATTGTCCACTGTCCGAAAGGCTGTGCTTTATAAGGATGAGGAAAATAAAGTGAATAGATTTCATTCAAAAAACTTAATTGATCCAAATCCCGGAGCGTTCTCGTAATGAGAGCGATACCGGGAGGGAAGGACCGATGAAAAGCGCTTTTACCGCCGTCTGGGAACCCGACCGTTGTTCAAGGTGATACTGCAACAACGCGTTTTGGCGTCCCCTTCAGTCTGGTGTAACTTTCTTTGTTATTCTGTCGATTTGACGCGAGGTTCAGGCGTTGGCTTTTTTAGGCCAGTTTACCGCGTGAAAACGTGTATCGCTATCGCAACTAAGATTAGATTCTACTCCAAACCGTAACATAGGTAGATCTTTGGAATACGAGGTATTAGTGACTTTGGTTAAACTTTCAAGTGTAAATAGATTTTATTCAAAGACCTATGTCACCAACTGCACTCCTTTATTAGTGTTTTTTCTCCAAGATTTTCAGTTTTGACTTACGAGCATTATTGTCATGTGGCATCAAGTTTCGATTTTCCCAATCGTATCATAAATAGCTACACGTCTTGCACGGCTTACAAGGCTTATAGTGCAGTAGGAGTCATCTCCCCCTGCTCCGGCAGAGTGAAGTAATTCTATCATCGTCCTGTTAAAACCCACCGGATTTAGTCATTTCCGAATATATATCCCAAATCTTGTTGTTGTTATTTTTGAAGTTCATAGCTTAACAGGGATGAGTTTCTTGATTCCGGCTTCGGCAGAAGTTTGTATTTTCTAACGAACTGTTCTGAGTAACTTTGTTTGAGTATCTCCAAACCACCATCATGATCGTATGAGCCGTGTTGGAAAACAGGGACGAGACACATTTTGTTATAAGTTCAACATTTAAATGTCTGTCAAGACAGTGCTCAAACACCCCGTATGACAGACTTCCAAGGTGAGTGGCCACAAAGGTGAGGGTTGGGCAAACGAGTTATTCGCGGCTGACTGGACAGGGCACCGTCTATTAATGCAGATGTTGAGTAATACAGTAAACTGCAGCTACTAAACCATGTGCACTTTCCTCAAACTCACCAGGGGACATAACTGGAATCTCTGCCTCACAAGTGTCACTATAGGCGATTTGATAATAATATTGGGTTGTTTTTGTTTTCAAATGGAAGGGTTGTTCAAGGGATACAGACAGTATAATATCAGTCAATATTATCCTGACAGTCTCAAAGTAGGTGACTTGGGAGATCCGAATGACATTCAACTCGGCCCTCCACAATAATTTATACCGCGGAAAAGGAACCAAGGCTTCAAACGAAAAGGAACCTGTGGTGTTAGATTCATCGTCAAATAAAAACCTCCTCCATAGCAAAAATACTGCGGTCGACCCCATGAGAACATTGACGGATGAACTTTATCCGAATGGCTCCATCCCACCGAACTAACGAACGATCCAAACCGGATTGCAGCGACAAAGAAGAGAAAAGGTCCAAAGAAATTGGTTTCTCCTAGTAAACTGCTTTTTCTTTTTTAAATCCCTTAGGGGTTTATTAAAGGGCTTTATGGAGGTTAACCCGTTACAAAACTCTGCCTCTTGCAGCTGGGCGCTTTACGACGGCTATTGCCACAGTTCATGATGTTTGACTTTCTTCCGCTCCCGAAGAACGATATTAACTGAGAAAAGTGGTTTTGGAATGACACTGCAAAATTTCCTGCAGAGGTAAGACACTTTTTTTCGAATTATATAGGTATAAAATAACCTACACATTTTTTTGTTAAAGTAGGCAGAAGATCATATTCTTGTTGATTAATTTTTATTGAGGAAACTCAGAAGCTAAGTTTTATGAGAGGACATTTGTTCAGTGGTATCACTCGTTGCCCTATAAGTGATTAAATGTACAATAAATATTTTTCATTACAACATTTCTTATGACATTTCCAGTGGTATCAGTGGATGTAATTTGAGGACAAGAATTTTAATGGAAGCCCAGGTTAGACGTGAATAAGTATTTTTTCCCGATGCACATTGAAGTGGTGATCAAATTAGAGAGAGTCGTTAATATAAACATAAGTGGTTTTAGGAACAATATATTTGTACAATAGTTTATTCATTGTTTAATACACCTTTCGTCCATCCCAATGATCTTATTTGATGATCCTGGCCAAACGACCGTGTCAATGTCAACCAAACTTAATTTTAACCATTGCAATGGTTCAATATTGTTCAAAAGTGAAAAATATCAATTTCTTCCTAATTTATAAGCTAGAATATTCCCCCTGTATAGGAATTATTCCTACCTATACAAAGTTTATAACTTTTAGACCACGAAATGCTCGAGGCTTGGTTTTTAGAACAATACAAATTTCGGCATGCCTTTTTTACACCACATCCTGCAAACGCATCGTAAACCTTATTGTAGTAAACCTGGATGGGACCATTATGAATACCTAAATCAGTCTTAAGGCTTTCAAAGCTTCTCTAGTCAGGGGCTTCAGGGGGCTCGGTCGTTCCAGGCGATGAACCAGGAGAAGTGAGCCGTGACAAAAGAAAAGCCAGGTGAAGTTGGAAACGCCTCTTGCTCAACAGGCTTGAAGGATTTTTGGGAGTTGCGACAAAACGAACTAACCGGCAAAAAAGAGAGAAAGAACAGACAATCAGGAGGATATTGAGTAAAGTATTTAACAAGAAATCTTATGATACTAAATTGGGTATTGAAAAACCTTATTTAGAGATGGATTGAGTTATTTTAGGGCGACCGAATACAGATTTGACAATGGATTAAACGGCCGAAATGAAAAGTACCTGAGTGATCTTACAAGTTTGTTTAGTGAAATTACCATTGGCCATTTGCGATGGATTTCAAACCGCCTTAATATGTTATATTTCAAGACACAGATATTTCGAAGACACAGATATTAATAGAGAAGTTGTAGGACTTGGATATTTCAACAAACGAAGGAATAGGACATGGTCTGGTAGAGGGACGTGGATAATATCCATAATATTATTTTTATATGGCGAGGAAGTACCTAGATGTAAAACTGTTGATAATTTCCCCCATTGCAAAAGATTCTGAACAACATTCGAGTGGGAAAGATTGCTAAAATATTGTGCATGACGCGAAATAATTCTGAATTGAACTAACACTTGAGGAAAATTATAGATATGTCGACGATGTTCTTTAACTATATGTGATCGGCCATATCTATAAAAACAGTAATAAATAATTACTCTAATAAATTATTTATCAATACCTCCGCCTCTACACGTCAGCTTCAATGAAATGAAAGAAGATCTCCAGTAGTAATTGTTCTAGTGAATCACGTTTCAAATTCAACATCTGGCCATTTTAATGTCATTAAGTGTTTGTTTATAATTTGTTCACAGGGACTTACATCTACTGTTGCGTAGAGGACTTCAACGAGAATTCTACCAAAAATCGAGATAGGTACCCACTTCTATGAAACCTTGTTTATGACCATCAATAATGACCATCGACAATTATTGTCGTTGTATTTTTTGTGGTCAACCGTTTGTTTAGGGTTTGATTTCTGAATCAGCAAAAATACCAGCACGAGTTGAAAAAACGTAAACATAGCACTGAATCAATCAGAAGCTTTCTCCAGATGAGGAGAGGAAAGGAGTATCAGCGACACAGCAGGTCGCTCGTAGAGAATCCCTACGTGATCAACGAGTTTGGGTACGTCAGCCAGGAGTCAGCAGGATTCTACGAGAAATTCATGAGCAAGTATCGCAACGTCGAACCCGGAGGGCAATACCTCGAACCTCCGAGCACCAGAGAGGTGATGGAGCTTCATGAGAAGAAGAAACCTCTCAAACCAAGAACGCCAGGTATGGTAAACAATCGTGAATACATTGAATTAAAAATCTATAGAACTATTGGGTACCCGTCACCTATTTAGATCAAACTGGGTTGGCCGACCAGTACTGATCGTCCAATATATTGAAATGAAGATCCGAACTGCGGACAACGATTTCAAACACATATGATGCTACCGATGCTATTACTTAACCAACTCGAAGTATGCAATAAGGTTCAGCATTTGATTCAATTATCCAAATCCGTAGATACTGACACTGGTCTCTCAGTTGGTAGGTAAGTTGGTAGTTGAGTTAGTAGCACTGGTCTCACATAAATTAGTCTTAATTAAAAAGTCAGTGATGAACCGTTTTATTTAAACAATATTTCGGCCCTTGCCGGTCACACTTCCCTGGATTAGCTGGATTCCCTGGATTAAGAAAAAATCAAATATTTCCTTGGAGGCTCCAAGGAAAATACATGGAGGCTCAATATACATATTATTATCTCATATTAATATAATAATTATTATCTGATCATCATGGAAGAAAAAAACCTCTGGGAGATGAATCGTAACCATTTCCAGCCACGCTACAGCAAACTAGCAAGATTATGAATCCTGCGTTCCATTGACAACGATGCAAGAGTGGCAATGAACGCTAGGTATTACTAAACTTTCTGAATTATATTCATCTATTTTTGGAATCCTCATCTATTCCCAGAATCTCGAGCATCCAAACTCAACACCCAAAATTTATATATTTAAATATAAATCAATATTGATAAATGACAATGTACCGGGGGTAAATTGTATGTACGTGTGGTTTTGACATGTAGGCCGACGTAAGAAAGTCAAGTCCAAAGAACTGATCAGTGATGACGACGAAGACGAGGAGAATGGGGCTCAGGACTGGAAGTCGTCCGAATGGGTCAGGAGATCGGAAAAAACAGGAAAAGATGGCAGAGATACAGACGAAAAACCAGGCGATGGAAAAGAAGATAAGGTGAGCTTTCAAAGCTGTGAGCAAAACAATGTTGATCAATTCTGTTCTATATTAATTTGTTGCCTATCAGACTGACTAGGATCACGAGGCGAGATCGAAACAAACCATTAAGCTTGAGAATTCTACGTCATACTAGTCGTTAGGTTAATTTTCCTCCAAGGCTCTGGTACGGAATTCTGTGTTCTGAATGGTGACTACATGTAAATGAAAGTAAATCAACCGTTGCTCTTCTGAACCTACCTTCCAACCAAATATGACATCTCAATCAAGAGCTGAAAATGACTCTAATATCCATTCTTTGGTCGGATACACCATCGATTCAACTATACGTATCAACTATACTGAGTGGTGTGTTTAATACTATGTTTAGAGTTGATAATACGTAGGTAATATAAATGTTTTATTATGATTTCTACCGACTGCATGCCTCTAAACTATAGTAACTGCATTTTTTATCAAAATTCTTTCTAACGATACATTTTTGCCGCCAAGAGTCGAACTAAGGTTCGGGGTCGGACGAAATTTCGAAGAAAATCAAGCAATCCGACGGATGGGCCGCCGAAGCGCCGATACATTCCAGCCCCTCTCAGTTTCGAAGAGCTTCTCAAACTTGCGGAACAGAAGCAGCACGAGCCAGTCATCATTCCAGGTTAATATTTATTGCTCAACGTATTCCAATAATTATTCATCTTCCAACCTTCATAGGTTTTTAGTACGACACTACTGCGATATTAAATTTAATGGCATGTCATGGTGAATAAGACGACTTGGCTACTGACTCAGTGCTCCGTCTTAAAGGGCCGTTTCCATCAGTGATTGCGCGTCTAAGTCGTGAAATTCAGGATCTAAATTAGATTTGCGAGTCAAGATTCATCAATCAAGAGTTAGCTAGAAGTCACGATTTTCCTGGACCAAATTACCATCCTTTGGAACAGAGACACAATAACGGCCCTTTAAGACGGATCAATGAGTCGGTAGCCAAGTCGCCAATCTACTATGCCAAGCCAATAAGCTTAATATCGCAGTGGAAGATAATATCTTCTACTGCGATATTATCAAGTTTAATAATATTATTATTAATTAATAATATTATCATCTTCTATAGTTCGACAATTCAATAGGTGGTCACTGAACACAAGAATAACTCGGTCCATGCGCTGGTAAAACGGTCATATCATTGCATTGCCAAGTTGACTCACGACCCTGAGTAAACCCAAGAATAACTGTCGTTGGTGGAGTTGGCCGGCAAAGACTCAATTTCCAACATCTTTGAATGCTTCTTGGTATTATGGTCGAGAACCCAGAGGCGTATGCAGTTGTATAACGTGATTGTTCCACCGACCGGGGGCGTCTAGAGGGTAGTTAACTAGGACCCAGTGAAAAAGTAATGGTAACTCAAATCGAATGCGGTAGGACCTACTGCTAGATATTGTTAGCTTTGATGCACAATCAAACTACTTTGTTATGAGCTTACTTATTTAGGAGAGCATATCAACTATGCCGTAATCGAAACCGAAATCCACTCTTCCTAGGTTCAGAGTACGAGAACAAACGGCCGATGACTCAAAAGGAGAAAGCTCTCTACCTTCAGAAAATGGAGAAAATCAAAAAGCGCAGAGAAGATAAAGAAATGCACAAATTGAAATCTTCGACGCAACTAGCCAATTAACTTGCGCAATCAGCAACTGATTTTATTCGTGTTGAGGAGTTGGATATGGGTTTGAGACTCTTTTAGTATTGTTCTATTGAACTTTTTAGTAGGATTAAAGCATTTTATACATGTATTATGCAGTGATCAATCACTAAATTTATAACAGTTAGGTTGTGCGTGGAAAGCGATTGTAACTCACAAAATTTGAATACGGTATTTAATACATTGGTAGGTTGGTGCAGTGTTGGCGTACAACACTTCACCTCCGTACTATGGTAATTCCGTTGTGTATGAAACGTATAACACATTCACGTATCAATAGTTTTAAAGGTTCGGTTCTACAACGAAATACGAGGAGTATGTTCTCTACTAAAATGTACCTTGCCAGGGATTTCCGGAACTGGTATCTTCTATACATGAACACACAACACACAACACAACCAACACAACCAGTTAGCACTTATCTACCTCATCCTAACTGGTTTCCAGCAATAGATTACCAGCACATTTAGGCCAACCATCAGATTTCCGAGGACGAGGACTGTTGAAATGGCCGAGAGCCAACCAGAAGAAATCAGAATTTCCTAAGAGGGGCTGTTGCAACTTGCTCCATAGAACGATCTATAGGCGACGGGTGAAAGTTGAGACAAACCAGGGGCGACAGAATAAAAAAAGGTATGCAATTATTACGAGACGACAGCCGATGTTAAGTGGAAGACACAGGTAAGAGGCTATGCGGTAGACGGCGAGGTACCCGGTTACTTTCTCAAACATGTACGTTGTGTTTTCGACACGCGCCAGGAGTACCAACAAATTTCTCTCGTTTATCGTACAGTGAAAGAACGGCGAATAATTTCTTCCTGGTCGTCTGTTAACATAGGGTAGGGCTTGGAGAACCTATGTTATGATAAATGCCATGAACACGTGAAGCGCAAATTTATCTCTAACATCAACCATTTGCCTCGTTGAGGAAACAAAGGATATGAGTTCATTATATAAAAGCGACAAAGGCAAAAATTCCAAGAATGGGATTGGATGAATCTTCACAGTATTATTATTGACCACCCTTTTACTAAGAGCACTATTATGTACGTAGTAGCGAGAATTTATCAACTAAATACCGAATCTGTATAGGCATAGTACACACCTCCTTTCCGTGGTCAAGAAAAGAACAAGACACTCGATTTCACAGAACCAAGTGTTGTTTGAATCAGCTATTTGTCAGTATGAAATTTCCCATTCCCTAAACTTCTAGTTCCACATAATATATTATATTATACATGTATGGTTGTAGGTACGTGTAAGAATCTACACAAGTCAGCCCTGAATTTAGTTGGAACATTAACGAGACCCTTAGTTACCGGCCGACCAATAACGAGAGTCGATTATTTTGAGTGTATTTACTTAACCGAAGATACGCCCTAAAAAGTCCAAGTCATGCAACATGAATTATTGGGCAAATTATCAACACACGCTTCAATTAACAAACACGCAAGTGAAATATTGCCCGCCGTTTTTAACGAAGAAAAAATGAAAATTCAATTCGTCACTTGAGATCCTACATAGGATAGCTCACATTTTGGCCGGAATGGGTTCGTAACGGATTCTTATGGACAATCTCGCGGCCTTTTTAGGGCAATTTTACCGTCAAACCGACAAATTTTGCTAAATCGACAAAATATTTTAAAACTCGAATTTCCCAAAAAATGTTATACACATAACATTCACGCATGAATTCGTCACGTAACTTACGTTTTCCCAACTTTACAGGAGAGACGAAGGACATTTCCCCATTCTTGCTATAGACTTTTCTGCATTTTTTTTCATGTTTCTACTATTCTTTGGTCTTCATACTAGTGAGTATTGGGCTGAACTCTTGAAAAACTCATTAATGAAGAAAAAGCCCTAGTGGTTTTTAGATTTTTACAAGATAGCTCATTTGGTGAGAAGATGCCCATGTGGTTTTCTTGTGGTGTCTTTTGGCAGTGAATTCAGGATGGACTGGAAAGGATATTATTATATTATATAGACTTTATAATATCCTTTCCAGACCATCCTGAATTCACTGCCAAAAGACACCACAAGAAAACCACATGGGCATCTTCTCACCAAATGAGCTATCTTGTAAAAATCTAAAAACCACTAGGGCTTTTTCTTTATTAATGAGTTTTTCAAGAGTTCAGCCCAATACACACTAGTATGAAGACCAAAGAATAGTAGAAACATGAAAAAAAATGCAGAAAAGTCTATAGCAAGACTGGGGAAATGTCCTTCGTCTCTCCTGTAAAGTTGGGAAAACGTAAGTTACGTGACGAATTCATGCGTGAATGTGTTCAGCATCTGCATAACATTTCGCTGACATTTTGAGTTCCATTAACTTTCTCCGATAAGCTGACATGCAGGGTTTCACTTTGTCCGGTTGACCGCCTACGTGATGCCGTGAGTTCAATGCTTCTACCTCAAAATCATACATACATTAGGTTAATTAGGTAATCATTTTTGGCATAAAGAAACGGTATTTCGAAGGAAATTAAAGTTGACACATCAATGAGATGGATAACCATGGGAAAAATCAGAATAGTTTTCTTTTAGTTTTCAAAGGTAATTCTATGATTTCGCTGTTAAAGTACAAAAGGAATTTTTGCTGTGTGGTGGTATGATTATATCTATTGAATATTGTTCGTGCGATGGTGATTACGGATCCGAAACGAAACACTTCGTGATGTAATCGCATCTGGAATAATATTAACCGCAAATACAACTCCACGCGTAGTTCAAGGTCTCGGCTACAGAAACACACCGCAGATTTGATTTCCTGAACTCAGGAGCCTGAGACCCGAAGGACTCCGCCCTCGCAGGAGTTCGATACAACTTCCTCAAGTCGGTTTGAAAGCTCCACGAACGGCACCCTCGCCGCCCCAAGGACGGTCTCCAGAATCAGCTCGACCCGGTCGACCTTGGCAATCGCAGAACCTTTCGCTTCGGGATCTCACTCGCGTCGGGTGATTGAATTGGAACAAAAGGCAGCGACGGAACGGTTATTGTTAAGCAAAACTGTTGCAGGAGACGAGGTGACTGGGAGCCACAGCCACTCCCACTATTCGCTCGAAGAAACACGTTTCAATTCACCAAATGAACGAATTCGCTAATATATATCATTTTCACGTCAAATTGGAGGTTTTCCATTTCAAATTGGAGGTTTTACACATCAATTTGGAGGTTTTACACATCAATTTAGAAGTTTTCCATTTCAAATTGGAGGTTGACGGAAATGGTTCGTTTCACATTAGTTTTAAACGCCGCAACGTTAGCCAGCGTAGAAGGCGGAAACACCCGGTGATTCTGAAAATGCCTTGGTACTCCGTGCAACACAACATGATCGAATTGGGGTTTAACGTGAAATATCTGCCCCCTTACTCACCCAACTTGAATCCAGTGGAGCACTGCTTTTCAAAAATCAAGTTGTCAACAAGACAAAACCCTCAGTGAGCCCCAAACAAACCACGACCTGTGTGACACGATAACCCGAAGCGTTGCAACTGTCACCACATCGGACTGCACAAATTATGTTATGAGAATGATGATAGACCTGACAGCCGCTGCTGCAGGGAGAGACTTACGTTGAAAAATTTGTTCATTCTTTTCCATTCATTATGTTCATTCTTACTTGTTAAATTTTACGTTTCACTCGCTAATTTGTTGTTATTGCTTTCCCAGAATTAAATCATGTATTTCCGTCAACCTCCAATTTGAAATGTAAAACGTCCAATTTGAAATGTAAAACCTCCAAATTGATGTGTAAAACCTCCAAATTGATGTGTAAAACCTCCAAATTGATGTGTAAAACCTCCAATTTGAAATGGAAAACCTCCAATTTGACGTGAAAATGCTATACACTGTACCGTGAATAAAATTGCCGTACCGCCGTCGTTCGTCTTTCGCCGTTTCGGGGATCTCCGAGGATTGTCCCGATCAGCTAATTACCGTTGCGTTATTTCGCAATTTTTGAAGGAGCTTCAATATTTAATTTTATATGATTTAATTTACAACTAAACAATAAGTTATTATCCGAATACGAACGAATTTATCGTCAATTCTGCACGTGTCTCATTTTTGCCGTGGAGTGCTGCCGTCTACCGATCCCGAGAGAAACCGAACCGGCACTTCTCGCTTTTCAACGGGCACCGTCGAATGTGCTCTCGTATAAAAAAATATATATCGCCCAATTATTAGAGGATTTTTACCGTTTTCGTTTCGTCAAACGAGTGCTGGATTTTCGGATATCGTATCGTACCCTTTTCTTCGTGGATTCGCTATCCGACTCTCGAAGATCAACAAGTTCCTGGTAAGCTCCCTTTCCGCCATGCCTTCTCGTGTCTCTCCTTCAATTTCGTACCGAATCTTCATCAAGGTATTATAAAAATGTCTCCAGACCTGTCCTCGGAGCTGAGGCTGTATCGCCGTCACTTCTGCTGCGAAGAACCGTCCGCTGTTTCGCCATACATCTATAGCACCGGTATGCTTCTTCGATGTCTGAAACCTACTGACCGATTTTAGTCATCAGGAAGAAACTTATCTTTTCGTTTCTTCAATCAGTTTCAGGTACGGGCTCGAAGGCTTCCCTACCGCCGAGCTAGAGTACTGACGGTTGGAAATATTTCCGGAACAATTGGAAATATTTCCAAAATATTTCCGAGCCCTCGGAAAAATTGGAAAGATTGCTTTAAACGCTCTAACTTGGCCCTAACTACGAAGTTCGGAGGCCAAGCGCTGTCTTCTCTTGCGTTCTGGCGGCGATTCGGATAGTTCCAGGCGCGGATTGGGGGGAGGGGGGGAGGGCTAATTGTCCCCCCCCCCCCCATCGGGCTCCGGCGGGGAAAAATTTTCAAAGGGAAAGGAGAAGGAAAAGAAAGGACGGAGGGTAAATAAAAATAAAACAGTAACAGAGGTAGAAGGAATATTAGGCAAGAAAAAGGTGGGATAGCAAAGATATCCTGGAAAAACTGGAGATTTTCTGCGAAATGATTGCACTAGTTCTAGATGTTGGCCAAAAAGCAGTTACGCAGGCTCTTGGCGAAAGAAGTCAGTCGTTCCATTTTCAAAGTATTGAAATTCCCTACAATGTCAGTGGTAGTAAAGTTTCGTATACCTGGTGAAACCCAAGATAGAGCTCTGCAAAACAGCCATTTTTTTCTCCAAAAGTGCAAATTTAATGTTACGGTCATTTTTCTTGCTTCGTACCGGCCAAACTAATAAAAGTTCTACAAAATGTCATGAGAAAATGATGATTTATTTATATAAAGGATGAATCAAAATCAGTGAAAAATGGATTACCTCAGATTTAACATTTAATGAAACAACTGCATTCCTGCAAGGATTAGTTTTGCTATGCATTCATTCTGAACTCGATAAGTTGATTATTATGCTTGATTATTGATTGCTTTATTAGTTGGTGGGACAGGCTGAATTTGTTCGTTGGATGCAGGAGCAGTCAGAACTTAGCGCTGTTCTCCTTGACCTTTCCATTGGGTGCTCTCACCATGGATATTACAGAGACTACAACATTCATCGTCGTACCCACCCCTGACCCCACCCACTGTGCACGAAGCGGTTCAAGGACGATATCCTCGCATCCTGACTCCTGATATTTCAATTGCATTTCTTTGCTGGGAACAGGCATTTGGACATACATTTATTTTTCAGGGTTCTGCAGAGTTGCATCTAACTCGGGCTATTTGAAAATGTTGTATGTAGATTCTTTCATCATCTCAGCATAACCAGAATAAAGAAATGTGGGTAATCTACGTAGTAGTGGCCGTTAAACAGATTAATCACATTTTACTGCAGATTCAATACGAACTTCTATACGAAAGTTTGAAAATAGTGTTTTTTTAATTCGATGTTAAATATCAGAACCGGACTCAGGGACGGAAGTGGGTCTAGTGATTCGGGTTCCGGAGCCCGGTTTGATCCAACCGGTTGAGCTGATGGCAGCTTCCTACCAGCACCTTTCAGATTGATGTTCGCTCGTCAAGTCTGACTTCCTGTAATTTTCATTTAACGAACAGGGAGCACAAGAAAAAAAAAATGTCGCAATCCCCTTCACCAGCTGGGGTTTTGGTGGGGTAGGTTGGGCCAAATTATATAAAGCTCTGGCGAGCTCGTGAAGATTGGCCGGGCGAATTGGATTTTGTCGTTAGCCTGACGAAGAAAGTTGTCTGGCTTTGAAGGTTATTTTAGGATGTTTGTAAATCGCTCGTTTCTTTCGGGTACCATTTAGACGGACGGAGATCAGCGCATATTCACAACGGTGACTTGCTTGGTGCAAGTAAATGCTACCAGCAAATTAGTATGAGAAATTCAAATTCACAACAGTTTTCATAACATACAATAATATTATATTGATATTGATATATTATATTGATTTGATATTGGACACAAATGTAGAAAAATTCATAGTATCACATGAAATCTCGAATAGCTAGATGATCGTGAGCTTCATTTCTTTCAAGTAACACTTAAACTTCCAGTGTCAAAATATACATCATTTAAAAAAAAACACTACCGTTTAATACATATTGTTTCCGGCATATAACTACCTAGCTAGTATCCTACTGGGAAAACGACACATTTTTTTCACCTTCGGTAGCAGCTCGAGCAGTACATAGTTAGCAAGTAGCAATGTACTACAACTGTTGTGAAATCTCCGTATGCCAACCGCTCAAAATAGATTGATATCTTCCATCCTTGCTACAGCAGTTAAACTAGCGTGGCAACATCATTAACTTTAACCTGGACAACGTTATGTTTCTCTGCGAGTGCAAGTAAAAGCCATTCGACTACTATTTCAAAGGATCGCACCCCTTTCAAATGAGACACGAAAGCCAAAGAGTTACCCCAAGGTTTATACGCATGGAATTCCATCACTCAGTATAATCACTAGGTCGCATTGATAAACAAGAAGTGTAGCCGTATACCGTGGGTAGAAGGTGTCATAATAATTATGGTAAGACATTGGTAAATACAGGTCTGTACCATAATTTGTCATGGTCTAACTACGGAAGTTTACAGAGAATTTAACAAAACCGTCTGTCCGAACTTCTTCCTTTCTCTGGTTCGAATTTGATAATATCGATTTGGGTACAGAAATCAAGCTGATTTTTCATTCCTCACAAGACCATGGACCGGTTTTGGTATTCCTATTACCCTAGGTTTAGATCTGCGTAGTCAGCTTTCATACGTATCATGCTTCTCTAATGATATGATTTTAACTGGTTTGGGGCTGGATACTATCCAACTATATTACAGTTAATAAACCTTGAGAGCAATGAAATCGTGATCCGTTAACGTGTGATGTATGTAATGTAATAATAACATTTAGTTTGGTGTGTTCTTGGGATATTAGTGACGTTATTGTACAGAAGAGGCGGAAATCGGACTAGTCTGAAAACACTACGTAGAGAGTGGGTATTATTGTTGATCCTATCATGAAGGAGTAGCGGAAGCGACGTGGCGGGGTCAAGTGACACGTGGGTGGCGGTTACGGTACCTCGAGATCCACGTGGGAAGTCATCACAGCAATTCGCCCTGACATTCCAGTACAGCAGTTGTACTGGTAGTTAGCGTTAGAGCGGAACTGACCGAGATTTGTAACGATAGCAGGCTAGAGGACCTCGACCTTTGTGCTCATATTCCTACCCATCGGTAGAATTTATTGGTAGGTATCGACTTATTTATTGTAATCGTCATTTATTGTTCTATTCATTGAAATAATGAATATAGGTCAGGAGATAAGGCCAACCATGAGTACCTACCTCATTTCCTAACTATCTCTTGTTGATAAGTTGTAGCTTACGTTGTCAAAAAGCTTAGAGAAACGAGCGTTTCTTGTTGAATAGCACTGATCGTAATATAATATATTACGATCAGTGCTAATATATTATATTAGGTCATGGTACGCCGTCCATAACCCCAACCAAGTGCCAAGCACAATGACTGTGGTTGGCACTTGGTTGGGGTTATAATTATTACGATAATTATTATCGTACGCGTACAACGTTCATTAACGTGGTAAGAGACACAAGCTAGAGATCATTTCAACTGAAGCTAGTACAAGTCTGGTATACCTAGCTCAGGAAAGAGCAGAACCACGTCACTTAATCAACGACAGAAGTTACCATGGTCCTGACCATACTCATACCTACTGTAACAGTAACGTCGTTGATGAACGTCTTAGGTCGGATACGACTGCACCATCTGCTACAGCTAAGTTAAAGCTTAGTTAAAATTCACCTCATCTCGTTCTTCCAGCCATATCGACAGACCAACATCAGGATTATAGCTCCTCCATAATGATTACCTACTTTTCTGTCAAAAATGTAAAACGACTTGCCCACGAAAACCTCTCGATTTCATCTCCTTAGATCTAGTAGAGGGTGGTAGGGGCACAAGCGGCCAAGTCAACGTTCTGTGGCCTCGTCGGTCGGCCGCTATGCGTTTACACAATGCAAGGCGGGTCACGGGGAATGATCGTAAACGTGGTTCACCCCACAGGCGATGGGGTCAATTTTATGTTTCAAAAGCCTTCCTCTAGGCTCTATAACCTGGTACGAATATGTCGCTTTATTCGGAAAACGTTTAACTTCAGAAAAATAAAAGGAACGTCAGGAATCCATGGGATAATCTTTGCTCATGAATAATTATTAGAGATACCTAGGTACAATGTGTTCAAACGTATTATTATAAAATATTCGATAGGAGATAGATACTTTATAATACCTTCATAGGAGATATCCTTTTCAATGAGAATCCCTCACACGAGGTTCAATAGACATACCTGTAAATGGAAATTGATGAATTAGCTATCAAAATAAAATCGGAGAAAATTAATAAATTATTTATAAATTTATTGTACTATGATCGAAATAATAATGGTTTATCACGATGTAATTTGGACTTTTGGTATATTAAATTCCTTTTCCTTATGCTCGTACCTGTACACCCTTTCTGTCGTCTAAAAATTGGGAATAATTATTATTGCCGTTTTCTTCAAACCTCTACTTTCTAAGTACACGAAATTGATTGTTCGGTTTACTTATATCGAAATATGTATCATCATGGTTACATTCACATGAATGGGGCCACATTCTGGGGTACGCCATTCATGACCGAATAACGAGTCTCGCGTCTCTGGTAGACACCTACCTGACAGATTGTACAACGGTAAAATGTGGGAACCGGTGAAATTCGGGTGAAAAGGACATTGGCAACTATGAAGTCGAGAGAGGGTTACACCTCTTTGTAAACGTCAGATTGCGAGCTGTGACGGGTAAATGACCATTCCGTCACAGTGTATGGGTAAGGTGCTTGTGGTACAGAACTTGGCAAGTGCAAGAGAGGCGGAGAGACTCAATTGCCTCAGCACACAGGTGAACTACCTACCTAGCACTAACGACTCGTGACTCTAATGCCATCAGACACAAAAGAGGAGAAAATAATACTTAGTAATACACTACGGAGAATTACATTATAACCACGCACTCGTACTGAGAAACGAGTAGGAAACAAACACAACCTGAGTACAAATCCCCCCCCCCCCACGAATTTATTATGTTCTACCAATCCAACATTCCATTAAGTGTGCAAATCGCAATCTTTCCAGTTCGACATTTCTTGGGCTATCAGGCGTTTCAGGGCCGGTTTATCAATTGCCCAGGCGGTCGGCTAACTACAGTTATAAGTAACTTTCTTCTGAATATTGCAAACATCAATTCCAACATGATGGGGAGCTGGCTAACTCCCAGATGGTGCATGGATACTCGAACAAATCGATTATTAAAACGATCAGTAGATTCCAGTGGCTGATGAGGGGTGGGGGGGGGGGGTTACGTAAGCTTGGTCTGGTTGGGCAGACGGATTTAGGTATACAATTTTTTCGGAAATTCGAGTTTTACAATGTTTGGACAGAGAACAATAGCTTCGAAAATTCGCTAACAATGAACGGTTCGGCCCTACGATGAACGGTAACATTTTGTTGAGTTAAGGTAGAGGTGATTCAGTGAGGACCGATCCAACCGATTTATTGCACGCTGCAGTGTATCACAGTCTGATGGACACCATTGATCATGAGGAGGGACCTAAATGGCTCCCCTGCGGGATAACCTTCCTTATAATGACTAGTCATTATAAATAATATTCTAACTTTCTCAGGTTAAATCAGAAGCTTCAAAACATACCGACCTTTCTCTAGTCATTATAAGGAAAATGGAAATTTGATCAATGGAAAAATCATCCCATACGCTAATGAGGCAAAGTACTTAGGAATGGCTCGATTCCAAATTACTATGGAAGGCGCATGTCAAGAAAAAGAGCGAGGAATCCCAAATCCAGGAAATTAAACTGGCTTGTGAAGAGTCACTCGGTTTTGCCAGTTGAGAGCAAACTTATGCTCCATAAACAAGTTCTAAAGGCTGTATGGACTCATGGATGTCAGCTCTGGAGCTATGCAGCCAAAAGTAACGTGGAAGTTATACAAAAATGTCAGAACAAAGTGCTCAGGAACGTCTTCAATGCTCCTTTGTACATCCGCCGAGATCTTGGAGTGGAAATGGTTCAAGCCGTAATACAAAGATTTGCAACAGCCCATCATCAGGGGCTTCAAGGCACGTCAATGAAGAGGACGTCCGTTTACTCTAGTTATAGAGAAAATACTAAGTAGGATCAAGCCACATGCAGAGAGAAGACTAAACAGGATCAAGCCAGTGCAGTGGGGGAAAAAAAGAAAAAGAAAAAGTGATTGATGTCCAGTGATAAAGAGAGACACCACGATACCATTATCCAAACAAAACTCCTCACGTTTGCAAGTTTTCTAAAATAGGTAATGTAAAGTAAATAATGTAAAGTAGCATTCAGTTAGTTTAAGACTGAAATATATTTCAAAACATATTGCAACTAACAACTAAGTAATGATGCTGACAACCAGTCAACCAAACTGTAGTGACTCTACATCTTTTCCCCCTCTACCTCCTCAATCGGCTGCCCGCAGCTGATCAGCATGTTTTCTCCCGTCCACCAGAACTTGATAGGACAAGTAGGTACCTTTTATGAGATAAAAATCACTCAAGTATTAGTTCTGTAAATTAGATGTTGACGCTAAAATTATTTCAGTTAAAAAAGTCTCAGCTGTATGATATGATATCATACAGTATCAAACGGATGGGGAGAAATGGGAAGGAAATCACAAGTTTGTGGTAATAATCTACTATATCGGTTATTTCGAATCTGAAATAACCCGTTTTACAACCTCAAGAATCTTCACCGTAGAGTGCGGGAGTCCACGAGTGCGCGCGGTGGGTCCTATGACAATCTCGCGAGCTTCGCGGATGTTAACAATAGGAGCAACGCCCTCGACAACCAAATGCATTAGAAGGAGGGATAGTGGAGAGGGGGTGTGGGGTCTATATAGTTCAAGCCCCTTTCCACGTAGAGGGTATAGTATAGGTACTCCTTGATGCCTCGTTCCAAGCAGAACAATCGCGAATCTCCAGGTTCACTGCTGTATGGTGTGTTGGTAGGAGGATGAATAGGACGGGGCGGATCCGTCCGAGAACTCCTTCTTCCCCAGCACAGCGGGACGTCGTTAGCTCCGCACGATCCTCTCCTGTGTCTACCCAGACGCAATCACATATCGACGCCCTCGACTGACAGCTAACCGTGATTATCCCGTTACGCCAAGAAGTTGTCATTCGGTTGCTCGAGTTGTCGGATTCATAATTATGAAACGCATAAGCGTGCATGATAGCAGAATATATTATATTATATATTCTATCTAGAAGATAATGACGCTTATAACCGCTGGTCAGATACAGTCAGAGCATAGGTTATTCTGTTCCCTGTGTGGAACGTGGAAAACCAAACCTCAAGTGACAGCATAAAACTGTCCACCAACAGTGTGAAATCCACTGAGAAAATGGGTTTACAATGATGATCATCCTTATCAAATTATTTGGTTCAGTCAATGCGTGAATACGTCAAATAAGTCACAACGACACATGCAGCGCGTATGTGTAAATATAATATTAAACGAACTTTCGTATTCTCTGAACGATAACCCCTACGATAATTCCCTTCAAAATGAGAGGAGTTTGAACAAAGGAAATTCATAGCAGTTTAGAGTGGTTACAACCAAAGTAAAAGGTGAGTAGTTAGCGATTCTTTCGACTTTTGATGTATTTTCGATAAATTTAGGAGAAGGAGAATACCCCCCCCCCCCGCCCCCTTTCGGCTAAATTTCTATAACATGGAACATGTTCTAGCCACTCAGCTGAACCGGGGCCTGGGCAGCGTCAAGGTGGCTACATACCGAATTACACTTTCATAGTGTGAATAGCATAGAAATTAGCTTTCGGAGCCACTCAGCTGATCCGGGAGGCTACAACTGATCAAAATCAGCAAATCATTATAAGACGGGAAATAGATTAGCGTAACGCACGGGCGGACGCTCGTTTTGTGCCAAAAAATTGAAGGATAAAAGGACCGTATTATGCAATAACAATCTAAGTGCCAAAAAGCTGATTTTGGGAAACACTTCACTCCTCCACTTTACCTAATGCTATTGTAGCCCACTTTTTTGATGACATACTAAACATGTTCCATGTCAATATGGAAAATGTTATGCACAAATTACTTAATCATTTAGTAATTTGTACGTTAAACGTAACTGACTTTGATGGGTTGTGAGAGAAATCAGCCAGAGTGGATCAGATTATTTGTGGTCACGACTGGCCGAATAAAGTTTCAACGAAGAAAACGCCCGAAAAAAACCAAGCGGAGCGTGTTGGTGGATCGGAATGCGTATAGTAGTGAGCACGGAGCTTCGTCGCTGCGACCCGAAAAAAGAAATTGATCGTGCTAAGGCAAGATCTCCTGATAACTGGGGCTTGACGACGAAAAGCCGACACCCGAGCTGTCTCACCCTGTTAGGACGATCTCCTTGTGGAGATAGCAGCCTTCGTCATCACGGGCATGAGTCGCCAGCAAGCACAGCAAATCTAATGGGCAGATAACGGGTTGATGGAGAAAAAACTGGCGTGACAGTCCACTTCGAATGTTAACTTTGGAGACATTGAACGACTGAGATGAAGCTGAGAGAAATATGGCATGTCAGACAGTTTTTCCGCCGAGCCGACCATGATTGTTAAGAAGAATATCAAAACTAGTTATTTTCAGATCCACCGGAATTGGTACGTCAATAAATATTTTGATATTTTTACGGCTCATTGGAGAAACTGGAAATTGTGAAAGTGCATATGGAATGCAACCAGCTTCGGACTTTCCAGATTATGCATATGACTCTCACTTGGAAAGTAACTAACTACACACGGAGCATCCGAAGACAAATAACATCCAATAATCATTACCACAGAAGGTAATCTCGTTTTTATTTTATTATTTTTATTAGACATGATTTTAACGGCAACTCATGAAACGTCAAATCGGTATAGACTTCGTAGAAATTCCAGCAGGAGAAACATTGGAGATCACGGTCTCGGCAAGGACGTCACATGTGCGCTAAGCTAAACGTGAAGTACCTAAGTACTTATCGTTGGTACAAAAACTTTCGAAACTCTTGGAGTTTCTTAATTCTGGCCGATGTATTTCATCCTCAATACCATTTTGCAGGCGAAAATCGCAATGGTTTATTGTTCATGTGGTAGGTATGCTCCTAAAAACCTACCTAGGGAGCATCAGCTGGGTAATAATTTTTGGGGATAAGTAAGTTTGGGGAATGGATTCCTCAAAGGAGCCTGTCCAAATGTCCAGGTTTAGTGGATTTACGCGAAAATCAAATTATTTGGTCCCGAGGAGAACCCGGATATTGCCCAGACCTTTATCAACCAACACTGCCAATCGTGCTAACCAGGAACGTGCGGAGTTGAAAACGTTTTTTCGATTCAGAAGTGGGAAGAAGAAGGAGACACGGAAAACGGGACCCCGCTGACTCCTCCAGTCAAGTAAAAGTAGAACGAAGCTCCCTCCAAACTCGATCGGAGTGTTATTTGAGTTGCCGGCGGCTTTCGAGTCCGATGTCGACCCCTCCTTACAGAGCTTTGCCAACTGTTATGTTTTACTTCGTTACGATGACGTTTAGTGGCCAGCTGACCGGCTCGTCCTTGTTACGCGGGAGGTTCCTGCATTAACACACTCTTTGGCTTCGTAATCGTAATGGTCGATTATTGGTTACGTCATTTTGTTACCCCTCGTTATTCTGTGCCCTTTAAGTGGGCGGGAGAGAAAACGCCCAATTGGATCATAATGGGAGATGCAGAGTTGTAATTTCTTTTCAATTTGTCGATTCGGAGAGAAGACACCCACATGGAGGGGCAATTCTCGACCTCAATCGTTATTTTAAGCACTGCTGTGTGGCTTACAACAGAGTGTACTCTACTGCACATAGTTACATCATCACAGGTCAATCAAATATTTTCATGGAGAATATTGAAGGCCCACAGATACTAATCGATGCATAGTATGAATGTTAATAAGATTACTACTAAATATTATGCAAGAGAATTGTGCAATTAAGCTAGTTACTTGGAATACTCTCTAGATAAACCTTATATTATGAGGGTTTCATAGTAATCTTACCAGCTTCGATGTCAATTTTGCCATGAACCTATCCACCTTTGAAGAACAAACTGAGGAGGGACTTGAGGCGATGAATTTCACCAGATCTTGCATTCACTATGGTGATGGGCATAACAGCTAATAGGAGGGTTTCAAAATCAGTCTGGTTTGAGATTCCTAGCAATATATTTTGGCTTGGAGAGTTCAAGCACGAGATAACAACGATCATCCCATCAGTCTTTTCAGTGTCAGCTCTGAAGAGACGAGGATCAATCATGAGATGTTATCCTTTCGCATAACGGTCGAAACCCGAAAAGCTCATTATGGCGTTCCTTCAACTAAAACCAATTAATCACGTTAATATTGATAAGGTATTTGGTTGGGGCCATACATCTCGGAAATTGTTGGGGATCTTACCTCAAGCATCAAGTCTCATGAAAGAATTAAGTTGTGTTAATGGAAGATTCAAGTGTTAAAAACTTTGCAGAAGGATCGTCACTGAGACATCCACGATAAGAACGTAGAGCGTACCAAGGAGACGTATGACATATCTACAGCAAGATTCGTAATATAAAGAAAGACAGTGTTAACGAGCTCGCCATACATGGACACTTATAAATTGCACAAGGATGGGATTCGAAAGCACCACATCCCGAAAATGTTGATCACAACATTAACAACAAGCCTTTAGCCCGGTTATTGCAGGGAAACATTTATTCAGAAACATTTAATGGGCATGTAATATCGATAAATCGTATGAATACAATAGGACTTCGATTCCAAGATTTCAGACCAAATCACAACTAACTCTTTCTTAGCGATACAATAATATAAATTGCGGTGATTTTCAATTTTACTAAATTTTGAAATAATTATAAGGTAACCATGGATGTAGAAATGGGTGAATATACTTTATGGAGTACAAATAGCACAGTTACATGCACGAGTAACATTTTTGGTGGTCCAATATCAAATAGTCATGTTGGCCGAAGTAGTCGAGATCAGCAAGCAGTACTTCAACATCACCAATCATCTTCATTATTTCAATACCATCACATTTCACTTGAGGGAAATCCTTGATGTTAGGTTCCTACCTGTTAAGGATCAAAATTGAATCCATACTGAAAAACATTCAGTCTATTTACTGAATGTTTGTTTTCTCTCTCCCAAGTTTCTAAACGCTTGTTGACCTACTCAATTTCGTGCGGCAAAGAATATCTACTGAACTCGTCGAAAGTTGATGTCCAAAAGTTTACAATTCTGCGGTTCGTGGTTCCGGAGAAAGTGCACCGAATGTGTCGACCATCAGCTTTTCTTCGCTGAGCCGAGAGTTAACATAATGTGGCGGTGAATCTCCTTGGGAAAAGTGTCAGATTACCTTGCATCCTGTTGTGGGTCCAGCCACCTGTTTCCAGCCTTTGTGCCTGTGTATCCTACCTCATTTCATGAAGGACCTTCACCCACCCGTCTCACGGCAGATGTTAGAAAGACGATCTACAATACGTCGCCACGAGGAGCTTCTCGGCAAAGAAAGGACATTGCATTTTGCTTTCGAACCCATTTTGCATCCTGTTGATTCCTTTATTGTTTCGGCAGCGCGCAAATTAATTTTTTTTTTTGTGATATTTATTTATTGCGACTGAAAATATATACATTTCATCTAGCAATATTTGTTTTCATATAATTCAAGCTCACTGTTAGGCAGAATTCCAATAAAGTCTAGCCTATTTTTGGAGCAAAGACAGGGACACTGGGTTACACTTGCACTCACTAATGGCACAGCACAATTAAGTCCAGTGGTTTGTTTCGATTGAGTCGCCGAAGTTCTCCCTCGTTATTCAAAACGTTGAGCATCTCCAGGTTCTCATGATTGTGGAGGCGATGTTCATGCTTCCTCGCGTATTTGGTGATGATTTCGTTCACAGTCTCTATTTCCAGGTCTCGATGTAAATCATCATTTCGCATGTACCAGGGAGCTCCAACTATACTTCTCAGTAGTTTGTTCTGAAAAGTTTGAATTTTTTTGACATTCGATTTTTTCGCGCAGCCCCACAGCTGTATCCCATAGGTCCAGATGGGGCGAAGTACCTGCTTATATAGGAGCAGCTTGATGTGGAGAGAAAGATGAGAATTCCTTCCCATCAGCCAGTACATCCTTCTAAACTTTATATTTAGTTCTTGTTTCTTTTTTTCTATGTGGTTGTTCCAGTTTAGTTTCGAGTCAAGGTTCATCCCTAAGTATTTTACAGAGTTAGCGTACGGTATTTTTTTTTAATTGACCTCGACTTCTAAGGCCGAGATTTTCCGGTTTGTGAAGTTGATGTGTACTGACTTTGATTCATTCAGCTTCATTCTCCACATTTTAGTCCACTTGACAATCTTGTCAGCTGAGGTCTGGAGTTTGTGGGTTGCTGTTTCTACGTCATCTCCTATAGAGAGGATAGCCTTGTCATCTGCAAATGTAGCAATAGTTGTGTCTTCTTGATGTGGTAAGTCCCGTGTGTACAGTAAGTAGAGTACAGGGCCCAGAACACTGCCTTGCGGGACGCCTGTTTTTATAGGGTTCAAGCGAGAGTATTGGTCCTCTTGCTTTACCCTAAAATATCTGTTTTCAAGGTAGGATTTTAGGAGCACATGATATTGGCTTGGGAGATCCCTCGCGCAAATTAATGAAAATTAAACGAAAACAGCTCACACGAAAATTGATAGATTCCCAACCTTATCCTATACATAGAGGAGTATACACTTCACGTTGAACAGTAATGGAGTTTCGGATTTTGTGATGATCCCCAGCGTGAAATGATTTATTGCAAGACTCTGCACTAATTCACTAAGAGGACCAATCAATAAACATGAAACACATGTTTCATAGTTCCTTGATTTGGTGCACAGGGGTACTGTTTGAAATTACCACCAGACTTTTATTCGATAAATTGATGCAGAGGCAGCTCACGTTATTCTTACTGACTCAACAATACAATCTCGAAATACAAGACTGCACGTGACTAAACACGCAATCCTTTGACCTAAAGAGCAAAACCACTTTCTCGATGTAGTTGACAGTAAAATCACCCAAAAAGGAACTCACAGTATAATTAACAACACTTGTTCACACTTGTTTATACCCCTGAAATGGTCAGTTGAGCAATGCGTATAGAAAACCATAACCGAAGTAGCATAACACATGCGGACAGGTGAAGGTCGATCACTTTTTTCCCGAACGAGAACGAAATGTCTTGCGTCTAATTAGGGAGTGGAGACGTCCTTGGCCGGGCCGTGCAATTTACATCTAGAGGAAGCGATCTCGGTAGCAAGCCGGTGCTACGCTAGCCCCATCATTGCTACGTGGACCATCACTTATCTCGCGTTTTTCGTTGAGAAGAAGTGCCAAAACACGCCTGCAGTCTGACCACGGGACAAGTTTCAAGGACACTTTCTTTCCATATGTTTCCACTTGCGGTAAGTAATTGAATACCGATAAACCATGTTATTGCCTCCCAAATAACTATTGAGTAAAATTTGAGTTTGTCCACATTTGATTGTGAAGGCCTCAAACACCGAATGGTCAATACACCCACTGTTTTCCCTATAAAATTCAATTGAAAAGAGTCAACCGTTTTCACTGATCTAAACTGCCTCCCTTTTCGCTTCGTCAACGGCGTGTGAAAACTAGTTCAACTCAAACGAGCGGTTACGCCATTCGAAGGATCTTTTATGAGTCAACTTGAACACTCACGCTTTAACCAATTACCCACACGAACACACTAGCACAAATACAATGGAGTAAGCGAGCACAAGCGAGGGTGTATTTAAATCCAAGCTTGGAATAAGGTGAAATCGACCTCGATTAGACGCGGAGCTGGCAAGTTGATACGAAACGGTCGCACTTTCACCGTATCGTGTGGAGAACAGGATGCGAAAACGGAGGGCTAAAAAAAAACAACAACAGAAAAACTATGGCTAACGTATCGACGAAACTATGGCTGATACATGGTTTATGAATAAACGTCGACTTTCAATAGTTAAACTACTTCTCAACGGTCAGCGCTTGGTTTCTGAACTCTTTTGAGCTCCTGGAAACTCTTTTGAATAAACGTATCGTAGGGATATACCAAAATCCGTTCCAGACCTTCCTGAATTCACTTCCAAAAGACACCAAAAATCATATGTATACATATTTATGCATGTGTCATTCCAGGCAATAACTCACGATAGAATTGAGATAAAAAGTTCAGTTTTGCACAAAAAAATCTGTCTTGGCTGAGTTCGTAGATGGGCAGAATCGGGCCAATCTAAGAGGGTTTTAGGGAGTTTTAGGGGGAAAAATTACCCATAAATGCCCAAAAAGAAACAGTCTGACCAGTATCACCTCATTTTAAAGGGGTTTTTAAACGCTGAACACAATGGTGAAGTCAGAATTGCGATATCATATTTTGTTCTCAAACTAGAGCACTTTGAAGATGAAGAAACGTGGTTGATACTTGAGATGTTCTTCATGTTCAGTCTGCTCTAATCTGATAACGAAATGAGACATCGCTATTCTGACTCCAGACACCAGTTATTATAAAACTAGTGAAGAAACTTCGCTCTTATAGACATGCTCCATGACTGGATTTTTAAACCTATCATCAGCGTGAAATTCGATTTCAAAATTTGAAATTTAATTACCCTCAGACTCGAGGGTAATTCAGACCGTCGCGACGCGTCGTTCCACAAAGCAGTAAAACAATTATTGAGCTGGAAGGCCACTCATTAGGTTAAAAGATTCATTTGGCAACAACTTCTTTCCCTCCCCACACAAAAAGTCAACTAGTTGCATCAAAATGTTTGAGGATTTCGCAGTTTGAAGTAGGTATTGTGTTTCATTCATTGGCGTCGATGTAAATGTTAAGGTTAGAGAAGAATCACGATTGGTTTTCAGGGCAATCACGACAGACCAAGTATCGTGATTGGTTTCGTACCTCGTTCCAATTCCGTGGGAAAACCGGAAAACTCCATATTTTCCGGGGATTGAAGAAATAATATTTCAAGAAATTGAGCAAAGACAACGAACGCAGTAGAATACATTCGTCAGTTGCATCCAAGCAGGCGTTATCTGCAGATGTGAAATCGTATGAATTCTCCACCTCCTGAAACCGACGGACCTTCACAACAGCCTTGACAAATATTTTCTTAACTAGGAAACTTGTAACTTTTTAATGTCAAACATGAGCAAAAGCAGCAATTCATGGACGCAAGCAATTCGTTGAAGTTTTATTGATCGAGGAAGGTCGACAAAAATCTCTTCAAATTACATATTTGAGGTCCTCGTCTTTCTACTTCTACTTTTCCGTCGTCCATTCGGTTTTATGTTCCGTTGGCGTTGTGTTGGTCAGTATGAACAAAAATTCGCCGTGGTCTATTGTTCAATTGTTTAGCATAATATGGCAAGATTCGCATAACTTTGTATTTCAGTAAATCCCAACCCAAGAATACGGAAACTCAGGAAGGATACAAATGTTTCGAGTACATGTATAAACCAACTCTGAAGTCCAAAACGACTGGAGAAAGGAAACGACAACATCCGCCATTCACTGCCACCAAGGTGGAGTGCCGGTTTACGGTCGGAAGCCTTCGACATTATAAAAATGGGATAACAACTGGATGTAGGCGCCGGGGAACAAAGATGAATGGGATGAATATTCATGAAGAAGGCATCTTCTCTCCCTTGAGGATTTGCATAAAGGCTAAAAACAGATTAGATGTGCGAAAAATGATACAAGAGAATGAAAAGAAGCAGCCTGACCTCTTTCTTCAGGAGAGAGCGTAAACTAAACAGCAATGAAAAACAGCGATTTTCGAATGTGCGATATGCACGCCTGCGTTTTCCCGACATTAATCGTGGTGCATTAACCTTCTGGGTGTTTCTAACCAATTTAGAAGTTCAATAATAATTTCGATGGCTTAAATTGTTTGGGAAGACTTGTCAGGCTGCTGACCATCATGTTCTCCTAGCTTGTTCTTTCGAAAAAAAAAAATTAAAAAAAAATTGACGCAAATTCCTCATTGAACGATAGCGATGCGTCGACGACATTCTTGGACCAAACCGTCCAGAGAGTGAAAAAATGCATTCACTCTACTGAACAGTATCACAATGCATCTCAAACATATAGGTACTCAATTTAAATAGCTAGTAGTAACCACCCACCTTTCAGCGCCGTAAGGCGGTAGGATGAATGATTTGAACAATTAACTGAACATACTGTAAAACCACCTGAAATATGATTAACACTATAATGACAAATTCAAATCAGTTAGTAACACATTTCAGCACCTCTATGGCTTGAGGTAAGTTTCACTATAGAAAGTAACCCTACAGGTAAGTTTCAGCTCAGACGGCTATCGGATCGGACTGTTGAGGTAATGCTTCCAACATATCAGTCACCTTGAACCGTTAAAATATTCTGCTTCGGTTTCAGGTGCTCTGCTTGACATCCGTTTCCGTGATATTGTTCTCCCGAGTCCATTTTCGGTGTTTTCCCGGCCATCTCGTTGGACAAAAAAGACGGCTTCCGCGTTCCTAGTGTATCATTAGCCCCTGCCACTCGTCGAGGTTTAAGATGTGGTAATTCATCATCCGATAGTTTCAGGGAGCGGGAATGTTCTTGACGTTATTTCCTCCCACAAATTAGGTTGACTCTAGATTTCTAAACTACATCGCAATTTCCTAAATACTTCCATTGTGTTTCTCGTCAACGTTGCCTCAACTCCTACTTTCAAATGATCCCTATGATATTGCTATTTAACTACGTGACACGTAAAATTAGTTCTTACCTACTAAACACCACTGTATGTTTCAAGAACATTGTATGATCTATTTGATAATTTGTAGATTATAAGCTAACCGCAGTTCTCTCGTGATCCAAAAACCTCCCGAAAACGAACAAACTACTCGTGAACACTGCAGAAATATGAAAATGTAAATGATTTGGAATGAGGGCAATATACTCGTGAGATGAAAAACCTCACAGTTGAAACATCTATCCGAAAAGAACTTTAAGAAAGCTCTCCCAACCTACACTACTATATACTATTTGGACGCGAGAAGTGGAAAAAACCACTACAACACACACCTAAACTCCCACTCCACCCAAAAAAATGTGAAAAATCCCTGGGATACTCTCCCAGCATTATTCATTCAAATGATTCCACCCATTGAAAACGGAGGCATCGAACGCCCCAGGTCTCAGCTTCCTTGAAACAGTTGAGGACCCGACCTTTGAAGGTGTCGCATTTATGAATGTCCCTCGTCGCCACCTCCACCAGCCGCTAATTAGTTCTCTGTGCGGAGGACGCCCTGGGTCATATAACGGATCGTTTCTTTTCAATGTCCCTGCACTCAAGATGCTCCCACAGACTCTCCCACATTTTTTGACTCAGTTTCCGTTCCGTTTGTTGAAATTGGACAATACAATATTTTTTGTGAATGTTGAAACTTACATCTCAAGCTACACACAAATTCCTATTAAATGTTGGAAAGATTCATGGGGCAACAAACGTTTGGTTAGCGTCAATAAATTGGAAAATAGATTATGGATGAGTTCGTTTGAAGACATCGCTTTGGGCAAGCAGAGGTAATCGACCAAGCCTCAACTGAGAATCAGTCATGATCATTTCTAGGTACATATTCACTATAACTAAAACGCGCCAACGCTGTTTTATTTACTTATTTTTCTAACAATGCAAAGGGCAGTCATTGTAATGAAAATAAAGATCAACCATAAAATAACTTTAACGAACTAATTATTAGTTACTTAACACAGGATCAATCTCTAAGATGAACCCATACTTTAGTTTTGTAGGCATGCGAAGTAGATTGCTAGTTTTCCTCCGCCGAAATCACTTGACAAATTGTGTTCCACTGGTGATCATAATTTGATCATATTATGTAGAGTCATCTAATCAAATACTGAAGAAACCTGACGAATAGAGTGGATAATCACTCAATACAAAGGTAACAGATACAGTGGTCCTGGACGAAAGGAAAAATGTTAGCACAGTGAGCAGTCCTTAGAACGGCGCGCTTCCAAATTCATGGGATAGAATCAACTTCTATTCAAAAAATATCACGGTGATAAATAAATTCCTATCGACAGGAAGAACATCATCGTCCAATGTGACCTCACTAAAAGTATTGCACTAATAACAGCAAAACGTTTGCAATCCGTTTATCACTACAAATTACTAATTAAGTTCATCCTCACCAGCGGAAAAGAGTAATTAGCGTAAAATCCTCATAATTAGATAATGCGGCTTATCATCAACCGGCGGTCTGCCGGCCTTCAAACAATTGTGAGGGTTCAGAGTCAAAAGCGAAGGCCTCCCAAGGTAGCTAATTAGCGGCTTCCCTGCTTCCTATGAGTGGAATCCGCGTGCTGCTTTCGCCGTGCGTTAAACCTCAGGGGTGAGGAAGGAAACTCGAGCTTTTCAATGAGTAATGAATTTTTGTTTCATATTCGAGAGGAAAATTTGGGTTTCGTTCACCTCACAAAATGAAAATTAAAACAAATATACACAAACGTTGGGTGACCCCAAAACTGTAGAATTTGAATCGAAAAGTTTATACAATACGGAGATGATTCCATTCTCAATTTCGGTCTCTCAACGTCCTCGATAGTTCTCGATTTCATTTTACATTTTTGCGAGCAGCATTCACTGAAACATTTACTCAGGAGTCATCATGGAAGTGACATCCTCGACGTATCATCACTAATCGACATCTTTCCACCCGACGTGGAAGTGCCAGGTGGATACGTAAATCTAAACAATTTCATTTCTCAGAAGGTTAGTGATATGTGTTTACTTCTAACGCATCGCTCAAAATATTGTGGGTCCAACACCCAAATGTGACTTAGACCTTTGAATAATCTTATACGAGTATTTTTCGTGAAGACATGGAAAGACCGAAACAGTAAACCATTCTAACTACTAATCCCACTTCTTACAGCAAGTTTATGCAGCGATTAACTCGCTTCAGCCAACCGTGGACGATGAATTTTGCCAACAAGTTTCAAGTGTCGCTGTGAATCACACATGACTGGACATCCGAATAGGATCACCATCACGAACAGAGAGTAGACGTCCTCCCTTGACTTCGTGTCCTCCGGAATTTCCCGTGTTTCCGGCCAATACACGAGAAAGCTCTTCGGGAGAGGTGACGGCCAATTTCGACGCTCGTCCTTCGAATGTACTTCAAAAACCCATCAGGTGTTTCTCTTAGCGTTCAAACGCCGCCGGCTAAAAGGTCGGATCGAATCCGGATGTGGGGAAACACCAGTTCATTCTCCGCTACGACATCAGCGTTGAATACGCTACCTACCACAAGAATAATCGTAGGGGGTTGACAACTCGTGGTTTGAACCAACAGTTCTGGACCATACAATAAACTACCAACAAGCTCAGCATACAATAGAAATAACATAATACGTGATACACATAATATTATTATGTGTATCACACCTGTGTTCGGTACTGTTGACAACTGGGTGGAGGCGTGAGGGGGGATTGCATATTGAAAATATAGTTCTAAACACGATGTATTTACGTGTTTCTGAACACCTTGAAAAATTAATCAGTGAGCGGACGGACGCCGCGGCGGTCGCACGGATTTTTTTAATTCGATTTTCTGAATCTACGTATCTTGAAACGTACCTAAACCAACAACAATTTAATGTTGAGAGGGGGTTAAAAATGTTTTTCCTTTGGTCGATTCCAATGGTTCATTATCGAAGATAATAAACCAAAATGGGAACACGGGTAACTTGGGACCACTTCCTGTCATCCAAAAAAGCAGCTCTTACCTTAATATTATTTCATGTAAAGATGTCAATACGTCTTTGGAATTCCCAGCTTTCAGGCGTCATTACCCACCCGTTGTTTTCCACTTGGGTAACTTACTTCAAATTACTTTTCTAATGGTTGTAATTTTCCGTGCAACCAGGGTACACAACGGGAGCGACGCAAGAGTACCTACTTGAATCGTTGAAGGGTTGATATAATCAACATAGGATTCAAGACGCAGTCAGATAAATCACCAAAAGTAGGTGAATGAGAAGGAAGTAGTTAAGAACTTATGAAGCAGGCGGTAAAAGTAGATAGTAGACGTGCGGAACGGATGAAACGCGCGTTGGGATATTATATTTCATCGTGTTTGCCCCTGTCCCTCAGACTTCCGCAGAGCTGTATGGCAGACACATATACTACCTGTAGGTGGTATAATATAATATATTATACATAAATTTTATACATAACATAATATAATACATAATAATATAACATAATATAATACATAATATTATTATGTATTATATTATGTTATGTATAAAATTTATGTATAATATTTATGTATAATAATTTATGTATAATATTTAATATACTTTGTATATACCTATTATGTATAGCGTCGGTTCGGTATGTAGCGCTACTGTAGCGATCTGACGTACCTACACAGGTATTGGCTCTCAATTTGTTTAATACGAGTCCTAATCGTAATCAAAACCCAGCTTTCTTAGGAAACAAAACTATCTGCAAAACTATTTGCACCCTTCCGTAATGAGGAACACGTTCAGTATTTAAATCGTATCCGTGTTCCGTGACAGTTTTAGCCTTGATTTTAATTGAACTGGCAGCGTTTAGAGTTGTGAATCCTGATCAAAGGATGAGAGATGCCAATAATAGCCGACCGTCGACTCCTATTTAGATTACAGGAACTACAGGACCAGGCATACCGTATCGTGTCACAATATGACACTAATGCTCGCACTAATGGTATATTATACCACTTGACGTTTAAGGACATTGTTTGTTACCGATCGATGCTCAAGTACAGATTAGTTCTAAGCCACAGATCTCGATACTGAATTCAATTTTGAGGATACTTTTGTTGGTTTGTTATCTTCGATATTGAACCAGGAACCCCCGCGGCCATCAAAGGGCTTGCGTTACAAGATAATATCTTGAAATATATTATATCGATTCAGAAAATCGGAAAAAACTCAATTATTGAATGTTTATTATTATGAAATATCATTGATTATTGATAATTAGGTATTGATAAAGATTATTCGGGAAGCCAAAGGCCACATCGGCCTGTAGAGCTTGGTAGTTAGTTAATTATTAATAATAATAGTTATTAATTAACTTGATATCTAAAAAAAACCCTGAGCTGTTCCAATTAGCTGGGCCAGTACGAACATTGAAAACAGAAGAAAGTTATATACTCGTAGATTCAGCCATATGTTGACGACTTTGATCAGCCCCTAATTTGAGCCCTCATTGTGAAGCAACGGCTGGCCATACAGACCTACGGATGGTCTTAAAAAATTCTGAAAATTAAATGCTTTTGGTTCATTATCTTCGATAATGAACCATTGGAATCGCCCAAAGAAAAAAATTTTTTAACCCCCCCTCAAAATTTGTTGGTTTACGTTTCAAGATACGTAGATTCAGAAAATCGAATAAAAAAAAATCCGTCCGTCCGCCGTACGCGGGTTTCAAAACAACAGGGGTTCAAAACGAATTTTGAAAATTTGAAAATCTCATATCTCGAAAAATTCATATAGAACGGTATGTTTTTTATTCCATATTTAGATAGAGTTTGTTCCGTAGAATTTTTTAAGACCATCCGCAGCTTTGTACGACCAGCCGTTCGTTCACAATGACGGCTCAAAGATTGTGCCTCACAACACGATCGTGAATCAAACTGTTGAAATACAGGTCCATTTTCATACTAACAAGCTCTTTGGAACATCATATGGCTTAAGTGATGTCGAGTTTGTTGTTCTGAGGTGCGTTTCGTGCTACGGAAATGAAAGTAATTTCGAATGTTTGTTGGTAGGTACTTCTTTTATAGAAAAAACCCCAGAATTATATCGTATTAATTAATCATAATTAATAATAATAATTATTAATAATAAATACAAATTATTAATACCTAACAATAAATTATAATAATTTTCACTAGGTACTTGATAAAATTGATAATAATAATTACCTAATCTAACATTTAGGATCTAGACATTTAGACCTAGTGTTTCATCTTCCAGGTAAACTACAGTCTAGAAATTTTAACCGTCAGTCGGGGATAGACCACATTGCAATATTCACTCGGTTTCTCATCTGTAAAATTGTTTAAATAATACCTTTTTGTAATAATCAAATTAAATTTTGATGCTGAGCTATTGACTTGAAATTTTAAAAATAGGTCAGAACTGGATCACAATGCAATATTCACTCGGTTTCTTGTCTGTAAAATTGTTTAAATAATAGGTACCTATTTGTTTAAACAAATTAAATTTTGATGATGAGCTAGATACTTGAAATTTTAAATATAGGTCAGAAATGGATGACATTTCAATATTCACTCGGTTTTTTTCTCATTGCAAACCAGTTCATTGTGTACCCAAGATCCTTCCCTAAAAGACCTGGCAGCGGGAAATATTATTCAACATGGTTTGAAAAGGGACAAACAAGTTTTGTAAAAAATCCCAATGCTCTAGGTAGTAGTCGATACCAGTGACCAACATTTTCTTCAGTAGTCGACATGGTTTTGCACTAGTAGTCGACCTACATGTGTTAGAACAGTATCACTTGAGTCAGTAGTCGACAGGTTTCGTCATTCCATCGTTTTCGAATTTTACGACATCTAAATAAAATACATTCAACTGTGAATCGGAACTTGAAAATAGATTAATAAGATGTAATCAAGTAGTTATCAGACTTTTTATTTGCAAACAGCTCATTATCAGTCTCAAATTGCAATAAGTGCTTAAGTAAAAAGGTATGAAAACTATAGTCGAAAACTCATTGTCAGAAAATTGACATTAAAGTTGGGCTTAGGTACCTATTTACACATTTTTTGGACATTTTCATGTCTTTGCTTTGGCACATAAACTGAAACGGGAAAAAGTTGTTCCCTTGATTCACCCTTTCCCTCAGATCACGTCAGAACACAAGCGACCGGCGGGCCATTACGTCAGAGCCTATGACGCACGAGCGTATGACGTAAGACGGCTGGCAGGAGGCCAACTAGTACGTCAGAGCCTATGACGCACGAGCGTATGACGTAAGACGGCTGGCAGGAGGCCAACAAGTACGTCAGAGCCTATGACGCACGAGCGTATGACGTAAGACGGCTAGCAGGAGGCCAACAAGTACGTAAGAGCCTATGACGCACGACCATATGACGTAAGACGGCTGGCAGGAGGCCAACAAGTACGTCAGAGCCTATGACGCACGAGCGTATGACGTAAGACGGCTGGCAGGAGGCCAAATGGTGCGTCAGAGCCTATGACGCACGAGCGTATGACGTAAGACGGCTGGCAGGATAACTAGTGCGTCAGAGCCTATGACGCACGAGCGTATGACGTAAGACGGCTGGCAGGTGGCCAACAAGTACGTCAGAGCCTATGACGCACGAGCGTATGACGTAAGACGGCTGGCAGGAGACCAACAAGTGCGTCAGAGCCTATGACGCACGAGCGTATGACGTAAGACGGCTAGCGGGAGGCCAACAAGTACGTCAGAGCCTATGACGCACGAGCGTATGACGTAATACGGCTGGCAGGAGGCCAACTAGTGCGTCATACGACGAGACCTTTTATGTCTCTGCGCCCCCTCCCACACATACACCGCGTACCTCGTACTTCATTTTGGTTTATTATCTTCGATAATGAACCATTGGAATCGCCCTAAGAAAAAAAAATTTTAACCCCCCCTCAAAATTTGTTGCTTTACGTTTCAAGATACGTAGATTCAGAAAATCGAATAAAAAAACTCTGCAAATTCTTGACACAACGGTTTATTATCTTCCTTGTGCAGATCACCCTTCTGTCTATACCAGACTGTGTTGCAAATCAGCACCATACCATATTCTCACCGTACTCATACCATACCATACGAATTTCTTTTCTATCTTACCATACTGTACTAAATCATACAAACAATAATATACCTTACCATACTCATACCATGTCATACAAACCGAGTGATTATTGAAATGTCATCCATTTCTGACCTATATTTAAAATTTCAAGTATCTAGCTCATCATCAAAATTTAATTTGTTTAAACAAATAGGTATTATTTAAACAATTTTACAGACAAGAAACCGAGTGAATATTGCATTGTGATCCATTTCTGACCTATATTTAAAATATTCGGTTCATTATCTTCTTTGTACAGATCACCCTTCTGTCTAGATCACTAGGTCTAAATGTCTAGATCCTAAATGTTAGAGTAATTATTATTATCAATTATCACTAATTATTATCAATTTTATCAAGTACCTACCTAGTGAAAATTATTATAATTTATTGTTAGGTAATAATAATTCGTATTTATTATTACTAATAATTATTATTAATTATGATTAATTAATACGATATAATTCTGGGGTTTTTAAGACTACGTCGGTAATATTTTTTTTATAAAACAAATACCTACCAACAAACATTCGAAATTACCTTCATTTCCGTAGCACGAAACGCACCTCAGAACAACAAACTCGACATCACTTAAGCCATATGATGTTCCAAAGAGCTAGTTAGTATAAAAATGGACCTATATTTCAACAGTTTGATTCAAGATCGCGTTGTGAGGCACAATCTTTGAGCCGTCATTGTGAACGAACGGCTGGTCGTACAAAGCTGCGGATGGTCTCAAAAAATTCTTAGTAATAAACTCTATCTAAATATGAAATAAAAAACATACCGTTTGATGGGAATTTTTCGAGATATGGAATTTTCAAAATTTCAAAATTCGTTTTGAACCCCTTCCCCTTGACCTAGGGTTATGAACAGTTTCGAGGATCATTGTGGGGTTTGTCCGAACCCGTAAACCAAATTTCGTAATTTTAGCACAAAGCTAACTGGGTAAAATGCCGCGGACGTCGTACGGACGAATTTTTTTAAATTCGATTTTCAGTATCTTGAAGAGTAAACCAAATTTTAAGGGGAAGTAATTAAGTAGCTAGAGGTCTGAGCTGTCCCCCTCCGTGGACTGGAATCGAAAAAGAAAAGAATTTGTTAACTCCCCTTCAAATTGGATGGGAACGTTCCATGGTACGGAGATTCGGGATATCAAATTTAAACAAATTCGACCGTCCGCAGTACGCACAATACGCTCCACTATGCCCAGTTAGAGTTGCCCGAAAATGATGAAATTCGGCTTACGGGCTTGCGGACCAGCCAAGGATGACCTTAAAACTTCCCATAACCGTAGGTCTAGAGGAAGGGGTCCAAAATGAATTTTGAAACGTCGTATCTCGAAAATTTCAAACGAAACGTATAGCCTTGTATGGAGGAATAGCTGATTATAACCTATTTGAATAATATTTTAGCGCATTACTCCTGTTGTTTAGTATAGTTCTGGGACTTATAAGGGTATTGTATACAGAACAGTATAAGATTGTATTCTATAAGATTTTGCAGCCTTTTTTTTTAGCTCGACGTACTGGTGTCATGCTGTGGAATGTTGATGAATGTTTCCCATTGATTGTGACGTAAGATAACCTACTCATGGTTATTTTAATATTGGAATTTGATGTTCGGTCCAATCAAGGTTTCTTAGCGTTTATTCTGAGGCCCCCAACGTCCGTTGTGAAGAAAACTCCACACAGATTTGAATGTGGCTGCAGAATAATATTATGCACTTTGTGGCTGGGGAGAAAAGTTAAAATAAATTACAAATAAATAGTATCTATTTCAAAGAATCGACTCGATTCCACGGAAATACGGTAAAAGATCTCTTACCCAGTGAACCAACAGTGAATCAAATCCAGAAGAAACATACCTGGAACAAACAAGAACGCGAGTTAGAACAATAGAATCATGAGTGCTCGATACTCATAATATGAGTACATATTATGTATACTTTATAAAATTGCAATATTCACATCTGGAGTTAGTAATGGCTTTTGAAAGACAGTCTAAATCATAGTTATGGTCTTTTGAAAATTTCTATTTGGTTTGGTGACTAATTGAGTCTTTAAAATGTTGATGTAGAGTTGTGTCAGACGGTGTTGACTTTTTTGTTGGTTTTGCTAAGGAGCGAATGACATGGTCGATCTGTGTATGATTCATACCATGTTCTCCTAACCGGCGTGGAGTGACATAATTTTGTTATCAGGTTAATTTTTAGTACGAGGCGAAATACCTTGGCATGACTCGACTGCAAACTGAGGTGGAAAGACCATGCAAAGAAAAAGAATGACGAGTTCAACTCAAAATGTATTGGTTGATAGGCAAACACTCTGAGCTATGAACCACAATAAGTTGCGACTATGCCAGCCAATAAATAACCAATCTGGACTTTAGGTGCCAACTTTGGGGTTGCACAAAGAAAATATGGAACCTATATTAACAAACGTTTCAAAATAAAGTTCTGCTTGTCGAGGCCCCTTGGTACATACGAACGACTGATCACCATAGTGACCTACAGATAGAGAAATTTAGTGAAACTATAGGAAAACTTGCAATGGAGCACGAACATCCAAACGTTGAGGCTACTGAACACCAGCGGAGACATACGGAGACTGAAGAGGACCAAGCCAATGTACCTCTATAATGTAGCATCACTATAATGTATACTGATGTGTGGTGGATGTAGGTATTATACCACAAAAAACGCTCTGAAGTATTAGAAAAACGTGTTCTAACACAGTTGTAACATGAATAAACAATTTTAAAAACAAGATTAGTGTTGAATACATTTTAAGACCTTCCCAATCCAAAAATAGTGAAACACCTTCTCAGATCGAATACAGTGGTTACAATCACATCATTAATTAAACTTCAGGGCTTTTGATTTGAAATTTTAAACGTATTTTATAGGAATTTATTAAACTATGAAATGTTTATATTTTTTTTTGCTTCCTTAGAATGGACAATCTTGAAAATAACGGGGTGAGGATGTTTCATCACCGATGATTCAGTGAGGTTTAACCACAAAGTAGACGACGTCACCTCCGTTGGCCTGAATTTCTCTGATGACACGAACTGAGCTGTCATCCGGCTGGTGGTCAGGGATAACGAAACTTGCAAAATTCACAGTCGATAACGATTGATTCCATGAATATTAGTTTTCCATTGCAATCGATGTCCCCGCCCAACCACAGCGGCTGCCTTGAGAACTGACTTTCACGCGGAGTGCTCTCGAGAGTGTTGTAGGCGGAGCAACCTCATTAGCCTTGTCAACGCGGTATAAAGTCATACGTGTACATCGTGCAGTTATCATAAACGGATATCACGTAACAGAAGCACGACTTGCTCAGGTTTAGAATTTACATATTGACGTCATGAATAACACTACATAAACGTTGGTGAGATTTCCGGTGTTTGCTCGTGACCTCTCAATAGCTCAAATAACCTCTATACAGTCGAATGATATCGAATAAAAACCGGGAAAAGTAGAGTATGATATTACTTTGAGATTTTAATTTCATATCAGAATGGCAGAGGACACCCAACTAGCGTCAGTGTGAGTATGCTCTTCTTATGTTGGAGAGTTGCTTACCTATTACTCTTCAGGTTTCAGAAAGAACTGAAATAAGTATCTTTTATAAAATTAAAATTCGTACGAGTGAAATCCACATAAATTTCCTTACGCCGAATCTTACCACAATCGATGTGTACATGACTAACCCAAACTACACCCTCCCAACTCGAGTTATCGTGACAGCAAAATATAAATAATGAGTAATTATCATTAACAACAGTTCTTGGTTGAATGCGGTTGGCTCTGACGTATCACGCAGTAAAAATGGCTGGGTTGTTGAACTCCGAACCGATAACATTTCTCTCGTTCAACCAATGACGCTTCCTCAATTATAATTATAATTATCTACGATTGCCATAGAGTCGGTTTATCGAACGACTAGAATCCACATTTTTCCAGCCAGTATACCAGAAACCAAAACAGGAAACTCCATCGGGACAAAATTATTACACTATGTTATTTTACTCAGTTTACTACTTTCATCACGTTGTCACGTAGGTCAAGGAACCGTTCCATGCCGCCATGTTGATAACAAAACATGCGCCGGGAGTTTCCGCGACTAACCAAAATCGAGATTGAGGGGACGAGACAAGAATTTATCGCGATCGTACACGTGAAGCGAGGTTTATAACTAGGTGTCCTACTTAGTTTCCCACGGCAATCGGACGAGCACATGTATTATGACATACATGTATAATACATTGTATAATATGAATATTATTCATTTGAATCTCTGTCAACAACTCCGTAAATCGCTCTGACAACGATAAACACATGTTTTTTCTAAGTTTGAGATGAAAATCCGAATATTCAAATATAACCCCGCCGACTTGCTGTTACGAGATAAGAAGCTGAAACGAAGTTTCTTCAGAGAGTGAAGAAAGAGTGTACTTTGAAGGATCTGACTCAAAATCAGCACATCAGAGCTAGCGATCTATTTGGTGAATCAGAAGATAATGGACAGTCAACAAAAGTGGATTCACCACAGAGATCGGATGGTCGATTCCCGGCTCGTTGACATGCTTCGGTGCAGACAGGGTAGCCCTGGTAGAGCCAGGACAAATACGGATGGCCTGAACAAGAAAAACTACTTGCAACGCTGGATAGCAATTCTGGATTGAATTTTTCAAAATTGTGTAGTTCGTTTCATGTCATGTAGATGTGAAGACATTTTGAAGAAATTTTCGAACGATCGTGCGCACCACGGAATGTTGTTATTGAAAAATATTAAAACTGATTCTTCAAATAAGTATTGTAAACTTCTTGCATTAACCAGCAACCTTGTTTGAGCACCCAGTAAGACATACCTGATGGATTAGGCTGCGTCAGCTTCCATTTATATAACAAATATTACAGATTTGAGACAAACAAAGGTAGGAGTGCCTGAGCGTAACTAACTTAACAGTGGGTAGGACAAGGGTTGTGTTGCGACGGACAAGGTTGAGAACCATGGGTAACTTACAAAATCAATTGTGTGCTAAAGGACACTTCCTGTTGAATTCATGTTGAAATGTTTCTCCTTTGAGCATACACGAAAACGCTCCGGTAATGGTTACGTTGAGTTGAAATTGATCTCGTTAATTCCTAGGATTTCACTCGGATCCGGCACAATATGCGATCGTTGATATGAGATCAAAAGTGTAACTATGAATACTTCTGAAGCGCAGCAATTCTGCACAGCAGATTCAGTCCAAATGTCGTTTATTTCAACATCAATAATGAATACAAGGTTTCCCTATTTCAACACCGAGGAACACAAATTTCTCACTAGCCAGGAAATTCTCATTAGGTGTTGACTTGGCGAAATCACCCCTTCGAAACTTTTTGACTTTTACTTATTTGGAACAGGTTGGACCAAATCGCTCCTCATAAGGGAGCCATTGTGTACCACCGAAAGTCCGTTGTCCTTCGGCCTTTCACCTATCGCGAATCTCGCTTATTGCGAGAGTGAGACGTTGATTCTAGTCAGTATTTTCCAAACTCAGATGAGAATATCGCCTGCTACCGACTAGAAATGCTAAACGGACAGTGGGCACTATTTGCAATACCCCGAGTGAAACCCGAATTTGACTCTATCATTTTGGATTGTCCCATGAAAAACCGAAAAACTTGATTCACAAACACCGGTATTTCTGGCATTGCCTGCGGTTGCGTGGTTGGATTTCAGCTGATACGCAATAAAATTGAACTACCTCCTGACCTGGAGTAATTCTTGCAATTATTTACTTGGAATTACTACCTGTACTGTTTAAATAATTGTTTAGTTAAAATTCCAACTGGATACCTCGGATATACATCAGTGTCTGGTGCACATTCGTTCCATCTATGCCACGCGTTTTCACGATAGAAGATATTCGTGCGTATTTGAATTTCATTCAGTTTATAATTTTTTTTCTTTTAAATCCGCTTTTCTTCCCACTTTTATTGTACCATAAAGCCCAGTAAATGTGGATTCTGAAACAAAGACTAAAAATACCGAGTTCATACTAATCACCAGAAATTACTTGCATGTGAGACTTGGGCCCACTCGATAGAACTTCCACAATGTTGCATTTCGAGAACTTCCGTGAGCGCGTAATAATTTCAACAGAGAGAAACCACCCCACATGCGTTTTGGGGATTATTCGATGACGGAGTGGAAGCGGACGCCTTCTTTGATTATCGCAGCCACCCACACAACGAGTCATTTTTTTCCTCTCAGTAACTCTGATGTAAAATACATACATGTCAGGCCTTTCATATAGACCGTACATATAGGGTCTGCTTGAGATGGAGTCATCGAAGCGGAGGCGTGCCAGTCGTATAAGATCGTGCATTCGTTTTACGTCATTCCGTTTGGCAACTTCACCGCCTGAACTGTAGCTCGCAGATGGATCTCCAGGAGACCTGCCTAACGAAGGTCGAGCGCACACGAACTGGCACACCTAGGAAATCTACACGCTGTTAGTATTGACTATCATAACATTATAGAGGCTGATCAAGTCTATATATTTCTTTAAAATACAATTTAAAAAACTCGCTAAAATAGACTTATTTCGTCACAGAAGCCGGAATCGTCCTTCTGCTAGAGCGTTCAATATTGTGGTGCTGAATCATTTTACAATTCGTTCTGGGATCATACTGAATTACATAGCATGACCCGAATACGTGTGAATCGATCAGTGGGACATCGGTTTAGATGTTACATGGCAATACGAATAAATAACATTTAACTATCAACACGGATAGAAGATAACAACCACAACTTCACGATCTATTTTTTAACAACCCATTCAGATTTTCTAAATGTATCCTTACAGTGTATGGGGCCTAAATAAACTGGCCCATCCAACGCTCGTCGATGAATGGACTCTCTCAAGTAATATTGCCACACAAAAGGCCGCTTAACCCACTGACATACCTAGAAACTTAATCTTATCAGAAAAATACCAATAAACTCAACAGACTGTCACTTGGGAAAAACCAGTGATCAAATCCGGGAATCCGAGCAAACAACGGGTTATAAACTCAAATAACAAATACGTGGTGGTATTCCCAGACAGAACTTGAATCAGTTTGGCTGCTATCCAAGTCGTCGACTATGCGATCAAACTTCACCAGTCATCTTTCATTTACTTTTCAAACTACCTATTTGTGTTGCTCCTAATCTTCATAATTCCTTTGTAACATAATATGTTACATAATATTATTACGTCCGAGCATACTAATGAGAATTATGACGTATAATATATTATAACATATTATGTTGTTTGAAAGAATAATATTTTTTTGTGAGTGGAAAACAAGTTTTTTTTTAAATTATTTATTTATTCATGGTACCACTGTACAACATCAAGCAACGCTTTTCTAATACATTAGCGCGTTGTTGTGGTCCATTGGAACAACAAGTATTAAAGTAAGTGATAAAATTGATATAAAGTACAACTGGAGGAACTTGAAGATATTCCCAGCGTCTCAAATCGAGAGACTTTACGGCTGTGATGGTCGAACAACAGCTAAGCATTAAAGATAACAGGATGGGAACTAAAGAACCCTCGGTCAGAGCACTTTCCTCTGTACATCACCACAATCATTTATTTTCAAAAGAACAAAGGATGACTAAAGGCTTCCTCTTTTTACTACTACTTGGGAATACGTAAGTTCTTCGAGTGAAATATCTTTCAAGTTTCAACAGTGAAGTCATTCTGACCAACGAACTCGAACGTGCTCCATGGGATATGGTGGATCAATCAATACCTACATAATTGAGGTCATAATAATATTATTATTATAAGGATGAATTCACACCGAAGATCTGCTCGAGGAAACCAAACAATTGATAAGATTTAATCAGACCTTGATAACCCATTTCTTCCATAACAGTTCTGTGTCTCTGTACCATTTCGGGTGCCAGTGACAAATAATGCCAGATACGTGATCAGAGCTAGCCTTCCTTGGTTCCTCCATTGCAATACAAAGGAAGGCAAAGTTACATGAAGATCGCCCTGGCCGACGGGGAAAGTAGGGCGTAACCCGCTCCTCATAACAATCAGTTATGACGGATCATCCCGAAAAATGGTTTGCGCTCCCGAGTTTTTCCTTCAACGCGCCAATCCTCCCAGTTACGTTCAAAACGGTGAACGGGGTCAACTCCCGATCGGCTAACCGTCTCGCCTGGTTCCCGCAGATTGAACGACTTCAGTTACCAAAGGATCACTCGATTATTCGAATGTTATTATGAAAAGCTAAAAATCAGGTCGAACGTATGCATCGATTTCAGAAATATTCTTCTGGGGTTGGCTGGTTCGAGTAATCATCATCAAAAACGCTGCACGAGCGCAACTATCTGAGTTTACAGCCACTGAACAAGAAACACCGATTTTCCATTCAGGTCACAGGATGTTTTCATTGTGGAACTTGAACAACCGATTGGAGATAATGCTGGGTCAATTGAAAATCGAGCCAATTATTTCAACGGTCAAATGTGGATCTATTAGAATCGTCGGTAAGTACGTATTTTTCTGATGGTTCCCTAAAGCTTTTAGGTCGATAATAATTATCGACTTATCGAATTATAATTATCTCTACTTAGTAGAGAACTACAAGGCCTGGAAGTAGGTAGGTACTTCTTGCAAGTTCCTAATATTATAATCAGACATCCTTGCTGGGTCGAAACAGTTATAACTTATTAATGGTTGATGTGAAAATCTGAAGTTAAAGCATCTCCATCGATTGCTTACCAGAAAACAGCCACTAATTTATCAAGTTCGAAATGTCCACTATATGCATGCCCTTGGCCCTACTTGATATGGAGTTCTTCAAACCGACTAGCCAGACTCGTAACTACATCAAGTTTATTATTTTTTGAGAGTGAGGGGTTTCTTCTATCACAAATGATGCGATAAACCTAAAACCGAATGGTCAATATGACCTCGTTTGGTGCTTAAAAATTCTCCGGAGAAGTAAACACGGTCGACCAAAACCAACATTGAAATCGACGAACCGTACAGTAACATTTGCCAGAACCATGAAAAGGTCGTGAATAGACTAACATCCGATTTCCGAGATTCTCCACAACAATAAACAAATTAGGGCGAACGCTAAATCGGAGAATACATTTATATAAACCAGGCGATAACTATTTATAAAATGCCAGCAAAACGTTTTTATTCGAAAGCACATCGCTGTATATGTTGCAGTGTTTCAGAGTGCTCAGCGATCCAACTCCTAATTAGCCAACTTTTGGATGGAGATTTTGGAATCGACGACGAGAGAGAAAACCACCGCATGTTCCACGTAGGTTTATGATTTTCTACACAGAAAACATTTCTGTCAAGAAAATAAATATACGGGACCAGCACTGACCTAGTTTCTATAGGAGAGGATCATACGTACACAGATTTAACGTTATGCATCCATTACTATTCAACAAGTACAATAGTTCTCACATCACACAAATAATGAGATTCATTATACTTCCATTATGCTCGAGATAACACTGGAATCTTCCGACAAATAATATTTCCATCACTTATTTAGATATAGAAATGATTGATGATCCATTCAAGGTCGATTTTCGCGGCTGATGGATAAACCGTGTCCCCGGGATGCCTTGCGAAGCGTTGCTTGGATGAGCAGTTGGTTTGCGAGGTCGTGACTGCTAAATACAAAGTGGCAAATACAAGGTGTCAACTCCTTTAGTTACGCCCAGCGTTTACAATACCAGAGCACGCCAAGACGTGAGGCGGCAGTCTCGTTCCTTTTTGTAGCTAAAATCCCAGGTGACGCAATACAAGTTCCTGCCTATTGAGGTATTGAAACTACACAGCCTCTACCGCATTGCAAGCATATAATGCTGTGCACAAGAGTAGGGCTGGTGGGGCAGCCCTCTGGAACCCTCATTCCATTCACGAATCATCAAATCAAACCATGAAATCAGAGGAACCTCAACCTCTGATACCACCACGAAAGTCATGAAGTTAATAGATGACCCAAAAATATTTAAAATTCAATAGTCCAGGAGCCTCAATTCACCTCAGTTACCATGAACCACGTGAAAAAGCATTAAATCTCATTCAAAATCCATTGGTCTACAATTTTTTTGGCCCAACAATAACCGAGATACAGGAGGTCAAAAAAAGGTGAAATTCCTCAAAATGTGGAAACAATTTTGGGATAGTAAAATTATATTCCCAAAAAACCTCGCAAATACATTCTACAGCAGCCGGAAAAAGTTATGATATCCACTTTTCCCGCCTGCCCTTTTCCTTCCGACTAAAGGGTGTTCTTATCACTTCACAAGCACTGTAACCGTTTCGAAATCTCCCCTTGGCGCCATGGGGAGACGATTTTATTACTACACATCTGATACGTAGCTTTTACAGAAGTTGAGCGTTGTCAACTTTCAAGCGAAGTTGGTCCAAGTGGCCTATCTTTGACGGACGATTGCGGCTGAACGGCTGACGGCTGGATCGACGTTTGAAAGACCAACCGGCGCGGAATTTGATGTTCTTCAAAAAGGAAATGAGTGACATTTTGAGTACTTTTACAGTTATACGTGAAACCCGAAAAACGTGCGAAAATTTCGCGGTTTTGTTGTTCCAGTGTAAAGAGCTCAAGATCCTCGTACCTACTCGAAAACTCAGCAAACGTAACCTCTACCATCCATGGCTCCTGGATAATATGTACGGAAGCCTGTTGCTAGTAAATTAATATAAACAGGCAACACGTAGAGTTACACCCATGGTTTCTTTTACGGATTTGGATTCGAGAAATCTGCAACGGTTTTGATGCGATTGTGAGCTATTTCCTCAAAGACTAATGAAGGACCTCCTAAAAACTGCAAATTGTAATCGGCACCATCGACAGAACCTCGGTACCAAAATAGGTGAATTGTTCACAAGTATAATAAATGTATGGGTAATGTATCCATAGGTTCGTCAGCTACCGATCAGCCCGTATCGGGCTACAGAGCGTTTCTCCGGTTCATTTGATCCGGCAGAGCGCCAGCTCGGGGGTTTGTACGCTTGATCAGCTCTTCCGCGGTCTCCAACTGACGGAAAGAGTGAAATATCGCCGTGAAATATTGTCAGATCGGTTACAGGATCCGAGGACCAGCTTTTGAAGAGAAAACTACGGGAAGTTTCACAGATTGTTCTGGTGTCAACGTTGGATTTAGGCCTTATTTTAAAAGTTTCTTTGGGAGAAACGAGCACGAAAACTGGTCTTCTAAAAAAATAATAACAAAAACCATAACATCCTTCGTGACATAAACACAATCGGTCCCTCGTTATTCAATATTAACAGTTCCTATAATATTATACAGTATAGAGTAGGTATAATAGATGGCATTTAATGTGATTTTGGTAGCTGCTGTTAGGTTATTTATCAATGCTTGGACTGTTTTACTTTTGAGACTACCAAGGTATAAAAGCTGTGATCAATGTTGTGAGGAAAAACATTGTGACTAACTGCGGATAAATTGATAGCAAATCATTGAGATATCTAAAGGTACCTAGTAGAAAGAGGCTGAGTATACAATAACAGGTAAGCGTAAAAAATGACTGTTATAATGCAGTAAGCCAGTGGGTCGACGATTTTGTATAACTTATTGTCATGAATCTACCAATAATATAACCAAGCCATACAACATCTCTCCCACCTTTCACTATTTGTTTTTCTTTAAAATGTTTTGATGGTAAAATAGGCATCCAATACGTTCTCCAGAGCGGTTCCTTGATGAGCAGGAATACAATCAGAGGCTACACTTGGCACAGTATTCAATTATTCCACGTTTATTAAATGAATTTTGATGATAGTCTATTTAATGATGACATTTTCAGAACAGTGCTTGCCAACTTTTGGTAATTGCAAAGTGGTATCTGGCTCATACGCCACTTCAGTTCGATTTCAATTTATCCACGCGGTAGAGATTCAATGAAGAATTGAGATGAGAGTGCCGACCTATGGCATAAATCATTAAAATTGAAATCCATTTTGTAGACGTCACGAACGCGTTTAGGAGTTTCATTAAATTTGTAGAGGTGGTAATGGATTTCTATCGTGTGGTACCAACGAGTAATTCTTGAAACTATAGATCAAACGTCTGGTGAGTTAATGAGCTGTTAGTTGGGTGATGTAAAAGAGAAAACTATTCACTCGACATACATAATAAGGAAAAGAACATGGTCATTTCGGAAATCCAAGTTGTTAGCTGATGTTGATTCCTGTAAACAACTTGAATGACGCATTTTTGAGTGGTTCCAGAAACTGATTGACGGACAATTATGGGAGGTAATCCATATTATAACATTCGGGTGCTGGAGTGCCATATTCGATAGAGTGAAATGGACCAGTTTTAATGGTCCTATTCGCCTGCATATTATACTTTAATTATAATAAATTATATTACTTTACTAGTAATATATTGTAAAATAATAAATTACTATACTAATATTATTACTTGTTACTATCTACTCGTGTTTCCACTACGATGAGACCTAAATTAATTTCATTTTTAATCAAACCTCCATTCCTTGTTCAAACCCGATTGTAGCACGAGTATAAATAATGGATGTAAAGTTTTCACTTCATTCCATATAGGTACTGTAAATAATGTAGTCAGTTTTACTTTATTTAAAAAAAAATTTTAAAATCTTAATTCAATTCAGGTGGACAGATCTGTATTCGTCATATCTATATGTCGAATAGTAAAAAATCGGGTAATAAATAAACATCGAAAAGAACAATACCCACATTCAATTACCTTCCCTGGACAATAAACAGGATCGGTTTATCCCACATAAAGGTTCCGGTGTAGATGTTTTGCGACGTTACGCTCTTTCCAGCAGATCCCTATTCGCCTGCATAATATTATATTTTAATTATAATATATTATATTACTTTATAGTTAATATATTGTAATATATTACTATTATTACTGTATTAATATTATTATATAATATTATTGATGTTGAGGGATGTCGAGGATCGGTCAAATGAACTGAAATGAGCTGAAATCGCCGTCAGACGGTTATCGACTACAATAGATTCCTGTATACAAGCTGCTTCACAGCATCTTCCTCAACCTCTACTTGAGTCGATTAAGTCTCGTTTTAAAGAGACCTATGACAACTTCCACCATAACATAAGAAATGTACAGATAGAAAAATTAAAAAAAAAAAAAATCTTAATTCAATTCAGGTAAACAGGTATCACAAATGCATAAAAATCGCGTTTCGAAACTTTCACGCAGCCCTCCAAATACAGATTCAGATTGATAAAGCAGGTTTGAATAACAAGTTCAAGATTATCCTTCTACCAGAATACGCCAAGTATGAAAAAGCTCTTGACGAAACCACACGAGTTTATTGACAAAACAGGCTCCGGAACGTATGGAGCCATAACAGGATGTGAAAGTGAGAAGAGTCTGCTGACCCCGAGTGGGAGGAGGAGTCTTTGGGACTTGGGAGGTCTCGTTGACCGCTCTTAGACATAGAACTGTGTCCTTTAGGTCTGTATAGTACTGCACCACAGGACGTCTTCGGAACCCAGCAGATCGAATTCCAGGACTGTTTGAGAGTGTTTGCTCCAGGCTGAAAAAAGTATCGTCCCACCTGGAATGGCTCCCCTTTCACTTTCCGAGGGGATTTTTCGTGAAGGTGAGGGGAACCGGAGATGCGTGAAGCAGTTAGAACCAGCTAATCGTCGGGTGTTCGCTCCCTTTTTTACCCTCTTCCCGAGAGTAAATTGTGTTTCTTTCATGTAACGACAGCAGGGGCGTTACCTACTATTTATGACGTTCAGAACTATTCATACCGAAGGGGCCCATACGCAACATGAGTCACAACATGGCCACAACATTTTTCAAACTTTTCTCGGTGGTTGTATGTCATGCAATACGAGTGGCCCAAGTTTGACCGAGAAGTCAACAGCCAATAGAAACAACAATCAGTTTAGTATTTGGAAATTACATGAATTCACTGCTTACCCGCCGACAGGGAATAAAAAATAATTATGTCCTTAAAAACCAAAATTTCAAGGAATAATAAATTCGGTTCCGTGTCTGTAACTATCGTCTGTACTTGATGTTCCCCAATTTGTTTTTGTTGTTTTGTTTTCAGTGTGTTGAAGAAGGTGCACAAGATCAAAACCAAATCACTGAATACTGAAAATGGACTGCGTTTCGAAATCCACCGAAGAACCTCCAATTTTGAACACTTCACGTTTCACTAGGTAACCTGCAGTTGCGCTACATGAACTCACCCAAAGCTATTGGCATTTCTTAGAGACGTATACAAAATATATTGACTTTATGTAATAAATAACCAACATTGGTTTCCCATTCGCTGATGTTTGTTGTTCACCTCGTCATAATCAGTGGTGGATGTCATTTTTGATCTGAAAGAATTAGATCTATTGACAGCTGGAACCAATGATGTGGGAATCAGCTCTATTGTTACGTCACAATCGTTGTCACATCCACGAGTACATCGTAAATGTAGACTAAATTGATCAGAGTGTCACTGCCGCTGTTTACCCGGTTATGCTTGCAGCGCATCAATGGGCTGGAACGAGGAACCTAAGCTTAAACGATCGTTTCAGATTTCAGGAGTAGGTACGTCACGATTGTTGTAGGTAACACTGGATAGTTATGGATTATTTTTGGTGTGCTGCTTGGGAAAAACCAATGAAACTAATATAATAGGACATTCAATATACCTTGTCCAGTTCTGTCAACATACGATGCTCAAAGCTATAAATGGATATAATGGGTTGCCATGGCAGCCTAAGTTACTATTAGGTATGTATGTGACTCCCTGTCACATTGTTGTTTACCTGGACAAGATCTGTGTTGCTGGCGGACGTTAGGACTGTTGGGATGCTGCTGCTGATATGCGGTAGTGCTGAGTTGGTTGCGGTGGTTCTGCTTGTGTCTTGACTCACCATCTCCACTTCCGGACCTACCGGACTGAAGGACCATCCCCGTCCGTCGCTTCCGGATCCCATATGTATGGACGGGGACAATCAGTTTAGGCCGAGGTATCGAAAACTCCTCTTCCCTCTCATCTTCGAAAGACACGCTTTTGCCCCGAAACGGGTTCAGGGAGAGGTCTCTGGAAGAGATTGACGACGACGGCGGCCTGTTGTCTGAAGATGGGTGGTACTCAAAAGACGACGCGACTGTCGATCCAACGCTCATAGGTTCCTGCCGGAAAGGGTTCCGGAGTCCCTCCCAGTTTGCCTCGTAACTGAGGCCCATTGCTTCGACGGCCTTGCCAGGATACGATCGCACCTTCATCTAACACATCATCGAGCAGCTGGTCCACCTCACGTAGTAGTGCCTCTGTAGCACTTATGACCCTCAGCACCACAACACGACTACACTCGACGACCACTCGCGAGGTACTGAAGGTTTCCTCACGTTGTCCCGTTCGCCCGCCGGTCAGGTTCCCCTTCCCAGCTGCACCAGAATCGCCTCCGCCCTTACGAATCCTCAACAACTTTCCTTACAAATCATCTGTCTGGATACTGAACTTCGTATTCTCTGATCAAGTGTCTACCAAATGAGAATTTCGTAAGCCATTGCATCCATACAATTCAATATAAAACATGGACCGATATGAAACCAATGTATGCTTTTAACTCCAAGCATAACTCCAAGGTTTTTAGCTCCAATAAATTAATAAATCGAGGGTCTCACGGCGACACCCCACATCGTCACTTTTATCCAAAATGAGTTATGCATACCATTCGAAGCGTCATTTCCCGTCGGATCGATCTAAGTATAAGTTAGGTACCTAAGTTAGGTAACACTAAATCCCACGATTTATTTTACTGAATTACTCAGTAAACATAGTCATTGGCAGATGGTTTTTTTTGGCTCTGCTGAAAAGTCGCCCAAATGACGATGTGGGAAGTTTCCGTGAGACCCTCTACATGTACCTAATCATTGATTGATAATGCTGAAATATGTTCAAGGAAATTGGTATACCATATTGACCCTTACCACGCCTGGGAAGTTGTGTACTCACAACCCCCTAAAAGTAAGAATAAACTAGCATAATCAGAGTCGTTCTCTATGTTTCATTTCGACGGCAAAGAATTGAGACCTCGTATCTCAAATGTGGCATGCTTCAAGGAGAGCGAAAACATGTCCTTACTTCTGTATTATTCCGTCAATTTCAAATTTTCTTCCACCACTATGTTTCACTTTTGAGCCGAATTACTCCAAAAATCCACCAAATGAGTACTAAAATCGGTAAAAACGAAGGAACTCACCTCCTACAAACCAAAATCCCGTTTTTGACAAAAATGGAGATACGCTAATTCTTCACCGTCGATTTTCGGTTTTACTTTAGATCACCTTATTGTGACCGGCTGGTCGTACAACGCTCCCGGTGGTCTCAAAAATACTCCACGACTAAATCCTAATCTATACTCAGTTGTGAGAAATTTTTAGAATTTCCTATGAAATATTCCTATTCATTTATTAGGGCTATGAATAATTTCAAGGACCATTCTCGCCCCAACCGGAGCCCACTTGAAGGAGTTCCCGGTTAATTTTAATGGGACTAAGTTCCACGAACACCGGGCAGACGGATTTTCGTACGATGATAGATTTTTTTTATTCGGATTAGAGGTGTCTCGAAACGTGAGCCAAACAATTTTCAGGAAGGTTAGGCCATTCCTGATGAATGTTGGTATTCCGTTTTATTAGAAGGAAGTACTGTCGTTTGTATATATTATATTGTATACAGGGTTTCACGTAAAATATTAATTTTCGTATAAGTATGAAATTCAATTGCTGAACGTAGCGATACCGTACTGCCCCCGATAATAAAAAATATAATTCCACGTAATAACGTGATTTCCACACACAAGCTCACCGTGTGGGATTTTTCGTCATGAAACAGACCGTGTCAGAACGTATCGGCTCCAGCGAGTTTGTATTACGCGTATTACGCGGAGGTATATAGGCCTCGGTGGTCTGTTGTATTGTACAGAACAGTGACTGAAAATCTGTCCTATCATGCCATCATTCCACTCGCCGACTTCTTCACCGAAACAGGTGTTGCAGAACGTCTTGGATGAGGAATGGGGTGGATATGTTGGGCTGATTCACGTAAGGTTTTTGTATGAAGACACTTTTGAGGTTTATGGGACTTGGGGCTAAGTATTATGTAATTCTGTAAAAAAATCGGGAAGATTCAACAAACACACCTCAAAATAAAGGCGCTTATACTCACTTCAAGCAGAAAGTAGGTGAACGCAATTCACTTGCCATCAGATCGCGGGACGCAACATCCAATTCTCATGAATCTCTACAGGTTCATAGTTTCGACTTTTCTGTGTATATATTTGTTCAGTGTGCAATATCCTTGGGAGTCCCAAAACTACGCGAGGTAATAGGAGTAATGGACTGAAATATTTGTGTTCATTCCAGAGAGTGACTAGTCTTCAGCTTTCCAACTAAATGCCAGACTGACCTGGTAATAATTTCAATTTACTTGATCAAAAATATGAAAGTTTGTCCGCACCATTCAGAGTAAACATAGCACAGGATTCATTGCAAAAGTGACAGCCTTGTTTAAAAAAAAAAAAAAAAACCGCTGCAAATTTTCCCACAACGGTTTGTGCGGATTGCCCTGATGTCTAAATCACACAGATGCATATCCACAACAACAGGAGTAGGTAATTCTCTGAAATATTTATCGAATAGGTGACCAGAAGTTCATACCTGAATGATGGTGCATTATAATACACTTAGTAATACACTTACTTACTCGTATATAGGTGATAAATTATTTAAAACTAATATATTAGTATATAATATATACTAATATATTAGTTTTAACCAATATATATGTACCAATATAATTCTGGGTTTTTTACTAGTACCTACCAACGTCGGCAGTAATTTACAATAAATAATATTTGGTGGTAGCTATGGTATATTATACCATAGCTACCACCAAATATTCGAAATACGAAAAGTCTCTCAGAACAAGGGAGACGACATCTCAAAATCATGTATTGATCGAACCAGCTGTTCCTAGGAACTCAGTATGAAAATCGGCCTGAAACTCTTCAGTTGGATTCGTATTCATGTGGAGAAAAATTGCACGTTTATTTTACACCTTCGAGCCCTTCTGAACGAACACAGCCGTTTCAGAAAATTTTGAGATTGTTAAGTACCTAGCTGCCCAAATTTTTACCCAAAAAAATACTCAAATAGAACAGCTCTACAGTTACTGTAGAATTTTGTTGTACAAATTTGGGTAGGTACCTACTTATTGAATCACTAGGTAATATTAGTAAAAAGGTTGGATAAATGTTGTAAAAATGTTGAATTGTTCAAAACGTCATACCTACTATGATAAAGTTATGGAACGTTTAAAGGAGGATTCTCGGCTTTTTGCAAGCTCTCTCGGCGAGTTTGGACGGATATATTTGAAGGGGTAAAAGTCAAATTGGTGTAAGTAAATTTTTGGGAGAAGTTGAATTAGAAGTTGAATTTGTTGAATGCAATGTAGATAATATCTACATTTTCCATATTATGGGAAAACTGTTTATAAACTGTCTATAAATAAATAAACTGTCTATAAAAAGAAATAGTGAAGTAAATCAGAGCTTCACTCATTCGTCGGCAGATGCCAGCACAAGTTAGACTGATAATGGATCAGCTGTGGGTTATGCTAATTACCTGAAAACAAAGATAAAGTGACTTACACCACTTTGACTTTAACCCCTTCATTCAATACCGATCGCTGACCCACCAATATCAAGGAGTTTAAAGCTTTGGTTTTTCTTCTGACTCTCCATGTGGGAACTCTGTGCGATGGCTGAACAGCTTCGGCGGGAAAGGGGCTTATAAGACAGCGCTCTACCGACATCCCTGGGAAGCTAGGAGTTTGTTCAACTACCGTCAGGGTGCGTAGCACCTGTTGCCACGGGCTGTTCTTCGGATACCCCTTCTCAGATTCTCCACTTCAGACATTGCCTACCTACTGGAGTTTCAACCTGTTACTGAGTTCTCTCCACGCAGTAATAACATTTTCGGGACCCAAAACGACTCCAGTGACGAGGGTGCCAGGATATTATTTGGGTCACTAGACTGAGACACTTAGGTATATCTTAATAAGTTACTGTAAATTAAGTTATATACTATATAACTTAATTTACATCCCATCTGTAAACTGTTGAATATTAAATATTTTGAATCAAAATTGATACGATGATATCGACTTGAGGTTTTGATGTATCGTTGTGATTTGTATCGATATAGTTGCTACCTACCGTTCATTGTTCTATCCTCCAAGTCAATCGTTTCAAATATATTATAAAACTTTTCTTTATTTCGCCAACTGGGAAGGATCGAACAGGCCTGTAGAGGTCAAAGGGCCCATTACAATAAACAAAAGCCCTAATTTTCAAAACATCACTCTCATCTTCATTTGTTTCTGCCTTTTTTTTCTTCATTTTATGATGAATTCTCCTTGTCGATCCAGTATGAACAGTCCAAACATATTGTGTTATATTAAACTTTAAAATTTAAACATTAATAATATTAATGTTTAAATTTTAAAATTAATATGTATATTATACATATTAAATATAACAAAATCTCTACCTTCTGTAACAGGCCAGTTTTGTGAGTGCTTCGTGTCTTCAGGGCAGCGCCAAGACAACGAAATTTGTGGAGATGTGTACTTTGGGTACTTTGGTGGTTTTACACTTGGGGTCCCCATAAAGCGGTTGCGACTGTGGAAGCCAGGTAAGAACAAAATAGATGCCTTTTGCATCCCAATGGTAGGATCGCTATGGATCCCTATGCATCCCTATGGAGATATGACCTTGTCACCAATTCGAAAACTATTCTAGAGCATCAGGTACTCCTGTTGTTTCGTTTGGTTTTGGATAGTATAATAATATTATACTATAATATATTATATTATGCATCTCTGTGATTTATACATCAGGGCAATCTGCGTAAACCGTTGTGGGGAAATTTGCAGCCTGTTATTTTTTTTTATTTTTTATTTTTTAACGAGGATGTCACTTTTACAATGAATGTGCTATTTTTACTGTGAATGGTGCCCACAAACATTCATAATTTATATCAATTAAATTGAAATTATTACCAGGTCAGTCTGGAATTTAGTTGGAAAACTGAAGTCCAGTCACTCTCTCGAATGAACACAAATATTTCAGCCCATTACTCCAATTACCTCGCGTAGTTTTGAGACACACAAAGATAGTGTACACAGAACCATTATATACACAGAAAAGTGTCATCTACCTATACCTAAAGAAAGTGAATTGCGTTCGCCTACTTTCTGCTCGAGGTGATGTGCGTCCTATGTTTGTATACGCTAGTTTATTTGGAAGGTTTTCGTTCGGTCACATCTTTAGTCGGTTACTATGTCCTCAATCGCTTTCTATTCAGTTATAATCACTCGTTCCGTTCGTCGTTTTAGTTTGTATTTATCTACCAGTTCAGTTTGAATTTCGTCGCATGGAGTCTGGAAAATATTTGATTATTTTATCAAACATTAAGGTTTATAGACCCAAAAATCGTATCGTCTCTAAATGGTTGTTTCTGTAGCTATTTAATGTCCACAAATGTTCAGAAAATTTCAGTAACCACTAAGAGTTCATTCGCAATATACCTACTAGGCATCAGTATTGCCGAGAACTCATTTTAGTCGATTTCAATGGTTAGTACTGCGATAACTCAATTAAAACAATATGAGTCGAGACGTTTCTAAATCTGACTATTTCCACACTATCCACACTATGATACAATAATATATTATATCCTAGCATACGCTCAGCATGCAGTAAGGGCTTCCGAGATACAGCTACTCCCTCACCTTCCATAACTAACTATAGCATGGGGTAAGTCCACGTCCCTCCGGTAAATTGCCGCAATTGGCTCCGGGCTCGGTGGCAATAAATGGGTATTGATTAGGCGGCTAACTGTCTGTTGGCACCGATTTCAAAGCCTCGTTGCCCTTTCGCGTCGTGTCCGCCTTCTGCCTTCCCAAATTACGATCTCATTGTCCCAAGACTGAATAGGCCGGGTTTCGGAGTGGCCAATGAGTGGCTCGCCAGAGAGGCTTGGAGGCAGGCGTGCGAAATCTTTGGCCAATATACGTAACCCTAATATTACTCAGCGCCTGGAGTTACAAATAAGAAGCTCCTCCAAATCAAAATTGACTTTTTCAACAGTTAACTCGAATTAATTACTCAAAAATTACGAGCTATTACATTGATAGTCATTTTGTGGGGAGTACCTAGTTTATAGTGCGCAGAGTACTACCTGCCACTTGAGTAGCCAAATCATCCTAAGACTGTATCATGGATCTGATGAACCATAAATTGAAAATAGCTTCATACCATACAATACAGATTTATTTATTTACAGATAACGGGATGAACATATATTACAAAAATGTCAATGAAAAGGAAAAGCCACTGGACAAAATAATTACTGAACGAAACAAAACACAAATAAACAGTCTCTCCCCATGAAATAAAACATCATTTCAAACTTAATCTACATTGGAAAAAGAAGTGTGCAATTTGTACTTAACGCACTATAATAAAAAGAGGTCATCAGTCTCTGTATCCTGACTAAAGGACTATTCAAGCCATACCTAGTTAGTACGCTGATATCCGGGACAGTGCTTCAGTGCTTCGAGTTTGGTAAAACGGGGCTTCAATGCTGACATACCTACCCAAGTAGTGATAGAGCATCATAAGAGCCACTTATGAGCTTACGCACAAACATTATATCAATCACTCTTCTACGAGCAGACAATGAGCTTAGCAGCACAGCTTCCCTAAGCAGCTTGTCTCTAAACTCCACGAAGCCATTAGGATTATTATAGTAAGCGTATTTCAAAAACTTATGCCGAACTCTTTCTATACGACCATTGTAAAACTCTGCAAATTCTTGACACAACGGTTTATTATCTTCTTTGTACAGATCACCCTTCTGTCTAGATTACTGAATTATAGATTAATTATTATTATGAATTATAATTTATTATTAATAATTATTATTAAGTAGTGTAAATTATTAATATTTCTTGTTGGTTATTAATAATTTTTATGCTGCATTATTATTTATTATTATTAATATTATTTATTGACTCGATATTTGAAAACCATGTGCTGTTTGAATCAGCTGAGCCAGTTTGAAAATTGACCCGACAGGCTGCCTCACGATCTCTCATGTTGACGATTTTCGATCTGCTCCAACTTTGAGCCCTCATTGTGAACGAACGGCTGGCCGTACAAAGCTGCGGATGGTCTTAAAAAATTCTAAAAAATAAACTATATCTAAAAGTAAGCTAAAAACTATGCAGTTCCATTTGAGATATTCGGGTTTTGACATTTTCAAAATTTCAAAATTTGTTTTGAACCCCTTCCCTTTGGCCTAGGGTTATGAAAAGCATCGATGATCATTGTGGGGTTGGTCCATAAACTAAATTTCGTAATTTACCAGACTCGAAGAATGTATATTCTTTGCCAATGATGGGAGTAGATAAATTAGTAGTACCTATTCTACTGCAAAATTGAAAGTCGTTTCCGACATTTGAATGGCTGTCAGGGCTTGGCGGGACGTCGAAATTATACGGCTACTGTCCGAGGAAGGCGCTCTATTGTTTCTAAATATAGACAACGGTACGGCGATAATATCACGGGTCCTGGTCGTGAAGGTTTTACAACTTGAATTTCCTCATTACGGCCGAAGCAGGCGCTCATGGAATACGAAATGCGCTGACTCCTAAAAGGACCGCATAGACAAACATACCGCCGACGTATTGGACAGGAGGACAAAACGAGCGCGCTGATTACAGTCATCATTAGAGAATGAATCCACATGGCGTGAGAGAATATTGATCGCCCTTCAATGAATATTGATCGTCAATCGGATTGTGCAATTCAATTTCAACAATAATCATACATAATACCTCTTACATATACAGGTGCACATCCAAGAAGGTATGGGACGGCAGATAACTATTTTACGCGACCTTTTTGGAAGAAAGAAACATCTATTATAGGAGTAGAGGTACAAATAATTATATTCCTATTGAATTATGGGTGGTCATTTCATTATTATAACAATTTTCGAACGAAAGAATGGCGAGTGAAATAGGTAAGTTATACAACTACCACCACGTGTCCCCAATCTACTGGACGTTGGAGAAACTTAGCGAATACATTCTTCACAAACCACCCTTCTGTACAGTTAGAAGTACCTAGTTGTCATGTGTGTCTACTTCATTGAAGAGTGTACGGACGTTGTTGAGAAAGTATTTAATGCTGGGTGAATAGATGGTACCTACTATAGTGAGCTATACTAATACTTAGTACTATATTTGTTGATGGGTAATTCACATCAATTAACTTCATTCTTTTGATGATGATTTTATGTTTTGATGTAATTCTGTTTCACAGAGCGGTGGTATTTTTGTCCATGCCTTCCTTGTTCAATCGAAGCCACCTTTAGAAGGGTCGGATGACATGATAGTTTGTCAATGTAGAGAGTTGACTACCGCACAAAAACCTGTATACAAGTACCCACTTCTCGACGAAATTCAGGGGTTTCCATTCAAGCTAAAGAAACTTGAATCTGATAAAAACATTACAGTTTCGGTCGTTAGGATTTTGTACGGATTGTTGTAACGCTCCACATTCAAATTGCCCAACAAGATGAGATTTTTTATTCAAGGCGTGCAAATGTTAATGAATTCGCGATGTTTAGACGAAGCCTATTGGGTTCCCACCTATCACGTTCGCGTTTAGAACAACCAGCCTCCACTGACCTCTCTCCCTGTCATCACTCATCAGGATCTCAGTGGGGGGTGCCAGTTTGCGCCGTTGATAATCATCTGTTTCATATTATAGCCGTCTCACTGCCATTCATCACTGCTTCAGGATGAATATGATAAGTGAGTATGATCTGCGGGAAATTTTTCCTATATCAAAAGAACGTGTAGGAGGGAATTCGAAAGTGGGAGTAGTTTAAAGAATGATATGAAAACATGGTGCAATTTCGTAATTTTTTAAAATCGAATTGCTAGAAGTTCAAAATTATTGTTAAAATGATGAATCATGGAATACACAAATTTATTGGGTTCCACTGGATGACTCGGGCATCAAATCCATTCAATGGGCGTCCCAACATGGTTTTATAAATACGTTTCCAAATAGAATCTGTTGCAAATTTGATTAAAATTGGCAAACACCAGTCACGTAGCATGGATATAAGAGCGAGCTTTTGAAGAAATAACTGGTTTTATGTAAAATGTCGACCAGAAATGGTTGAACATCATGAATTTGTCAAGAATCTTTGCAGCATTGTCTTTCTGGTGTGGTCTTCACCAGCTGTGGAAACGCACTCATCCCCCTTCAATGTTTCTCATGATTCTTCTCCAACAACTTTTCTCTAGGGACCTACCATCTTTGTCAATCAAAAGCCAATTGTGTTCAATAAAAATTACGATTAAAAATCACAATATTACGTATTTACACAGGTGCAGGGCCGGTTTTAGAATAAAAAAATACACAATGATGCAGCATGGCTATAAGAGCTAATTTTCGAAGAAATAGCTAGTTTAAAAGAAATTTTCTTTTTTGCCGAGTAACACGCCGAGTTTATAGATTTTTGAAAGCTCAAGACGATGGTGAAGTCAGAATTACGATATCTCATTCCATCATCAGATTAGAGCAGATGAACCATGAAGAGAATCTCAACTAACAACCACGTTCCTTCATCTTCAAAGTGCTCCAGTTCGGGAACGGAATATGATATCGCAATTCTGACTTCACCATCGTGTTCAGCGTTGAAAAACATGTAAAATAACGAGTACGTATCATTTGTCAGACTGTTTCATTTTTGGAATTCATTTTGTCTTTTGGCAGTGAATTCAGTATGGTATGATACGGAATTTGGTATGAATCCTTTTCGGAAATTCGAGTTTTAAAAATGTTGGACCCAGAACCCTTTTGTTTGAAAATTCGCTAACAAGTACAACTTTCCTTTCTCTACCGAACTAACACAGGTACAGGTTTTTACAACTCACACAGGTACAGATCAGAGAACAGATTTTAAATAATTTCCCTACTTTCCACACACAATTACATTAATAATATTAATATTATGATGAATACACCCAACCGTGGTAGCTTAGCTCATTGCTTTCCTTATTAATAATTCAAATTTATTTTACATCCCAATACACCGTTGAGGATTTTCAATTGTTTCTTGTAAAAATGTTAGATTCGTCCGTCGGATTTCATATTGATAAGTGTGGTATCAGAAGTTTCCTAATAGAATGGTGAATCTAATATACTTATCAATATCTTATAATGATGCAATCATACGGGCATGGACCCCAAACCCACTTAAAACAAGAAAAAACGTGTGTCTATTCTGACAGCTAAACGACTCTAAACGGATTCTGTGGAACTAATCTCGGAGGAAAAGAACCAAAGCGTCTTCGCCAGGAAGAGTTTCTTTGTGAGTCAGCGCTATACTTGAGCACATATGGGCCCATAAACAGACGGCACACAACTACAAACTCACACAAAACATTTCGGGCCAGAGACGCTCCCACAAGACCGCACCTCCTTCCAAACGTTGGCCCGTCGTCCAATAATCGGATTGCTAATGCTTTTTTAATGCTCTGAAAAGGCACTGTGAAGGTTTGAAAAAGCCATAATTTACTGCTGTTGAAAAAAAGAGCTTACTTGCTGCTCACTATGGAGAAGAATTGAGAGAGTCGACAGAACCAAGATAATTCTTATGATCCATATAATAGCTAATTTTATGTTTTTTTCCTGTCACTAAAGAGTGAAATGTTAATTGAACGATTCCTACCTTCCATAACATAGACGATAGAGCCAACATCTCCTTCCTTGATGATAAGAGCTCCTGCTTGATACTCAACGGGGTACATACAATCGACGATCTCATGGATCTGGGCTATCTCCAAGTTCTTCATGAAGTCATTATCCAATATTGCAGCTCTGATCAGCTCCCGGGATCTGAAACACAATGGAACCATAATAAACAACATTTCACAGGTGAAATAGGTAGATGTAAAAGGAAATGAGGGATTACAAATGACTGAATGGTAGTAGATCTTCCTAGAAGTTTACAGTGACTTGACTTATTCAAAAGAACACGGAGCGCAACATTGAAATAAGCATTCCGCATTAAAGAAGCCGATATCACCGTCAGCACGACTGAAAGTCTACACTGAAGCGGAACTTCCTGCAGTGCTGACACCTTCCATGACTTAATTGGCCAGTTACCATCGTTGGCAATGTAGGGATATGTCAATTAGGCGTTGCTTTGATGAAACATTCGAACGATATTTTTTTGAATTTTGGCCATCCGTTACGTATGCCGGAAATACTTTTGAACCTGGTTTCGGGAGTCACGTACCTTGAAAATCCTGATGACGTGGGCGGTTGTTTTGAGATATTTCCTCGGTGGGAACACCGGATTAGAATCATATGTCCAGAAATAGGGGAACAAGGTAAACGGCCGATAGGTGTGCCAAAACGAGTAGAATTTTCATTTGACGCTTCTTTTTATCGCACCTCTGAATTTACTTCTAAATCAACGTGTATGACATACGAGTGTAACTACTCATTTAGATCGCTTGAATCTACCACCACTCGCCGAGTTCAGGGTGCGCACTCAGATGTCACAGTTATTCCGTTCTGCAGACTTGTAAACTTCTGACAATCAATAATAAATAGACCTAACCGCCACGGCATCTGACACGTGAAAGTTGACATTTATAGAGCTTTGTTTTATGATCTCGTAGTAGCATAGGCAATGAATACGGAGTTGGGATATCGAAAGATGAAATACGTTAGGGTCAAACGCAGGGTGGCGTGCCCCCGGCCCTGTTGGTCGACCCGCTGCCTTTTCTTATCGTGTCCGGAACCGAACCAGCCCCGAAGGCCCCCAAGCTAAAGAGAGGTTTGAAAGCGGACGAATATAATGTTTTTATGAATTGGATAGGAGTCGAAGAAGTTCTGGTGCACATCCTGGTACGGATGGAAAATAATCGTGTAATAATAAATACGTTCGAGTTATAACAATATAACAATATATACAGCGGCAAATGTGGCTTGAAACTTTCGTTTTCGTTTTATAGAAAAGTTCAAGAGTATTAAGCAGAGAAAACTGCGGCCTCCGGATGCTTATTATGGCTTCCATTGGATATTGTATTTCATCATTTTCTCATATACTGTCATCCTGCGAAGATCTTACCAGCCTTCGAGAAGTCAGATGTAGACCACTGCCATGATCTAGGACTTCAACATATTTGGTGCTCTGCAAGTGGAGCCTAACACTAACAATCCTTCCGGCTGTTCGTTTTCAAGTTCCTATCAGATACCCGCCGCAAGTGGCATAATCGACTCCATTGAGAACTAATCTTCTTCTAAGGATCGCCGACTCGGGGGTGCCATTAGTCTTCCAACAAGAGGAGTTCTGCTCGCACGCAAATGAAATGCCAACAGAAACGCCTGTTCTGCCACCATGTGGAAAATGAGCCATTCTGGTTTCCTTTACGAATAAATACCTACCTTCCCTGCAAAACGAAGTTATTGAAAGCTAAATAACAGTAGTATAGCATATTGTGTGGTTTTTAAAGGAAATACACAACGTTTCAATAACTTTCGTTTGAAATCCCGAGTGATCCCTCGAACAACCTACTGTCTTTACATCCTACTACAATAATTATTATGCCTATCGAGTATGTGGCGCACAAAATGGCCACACCTTCAATACAAGTGGCGAGGTCCTTCTAAGCTTCAGACGACTCTAACAAGTAAGAGAATCTAATATGTTATAGGTAGTATGTTAACATGTTATAGGATCGCAAGAGTTATCCCGATAACAAGCAGATGTTAGTTGCAGCACATCAGTTTTATCAATGAAAGGCACTTGAACTTTCAACAGTTACTGTATTTGACGATATTTTGTGCTTAACATGAATCATCTGATTTATTTGTAAGTGAACCTGGAGTTGCAATGGGATCTTCATATGTTCATTTGAATTTTCGTGAAAAAATGATCCAAAAATGGCAAACACATATTACACCCCCCCCCCCCCCCCTTATTTGTAGGTATAGATACATAATCGAATATAAAAAAATTATTGCCGGCGTTAGTAGGTGGAATTAGAGACGTACAAGAAATAAATGGGATAGGTATATAAGTTAAACACCTGTGTAATACCAGTCTAATCACAATAAGTCTCCTAATCACAATAAGTATCCTAATAATAAGGTACCTAATCACAATAAGTCCTCTTTCATTTTTCTAATAATATACAGGCTCAAGTCCCATGGATGCCTCCCATGGGTGCTTCTAGTTATTATTTGTAACTGAAGATGGTTTGATCACCATACCAGTGTAACAGTGTATTCTGTAATTGGTGGAAATGGACCAATGGCTTCGTTTTTAACCCATCAAGTCATTCGCCATGACCCGTATTTTACAATTTCTTTATCTTTTTCATCACTTTTCTGGGACTTTCAAAGCCTTCATTATTTTTCTGTACAACCAACAGAAACCACCCTGGAATACTTCACTTGGCTCAGGGTGGAGGTCACTGAATAAAAACGTGAACTAGGCAAATGCTGCTCACTGAATCCCAAGTGGCGGAGGACCTTAGGTCGGTCTGTCTCTGCCAGGGCAACTTTCACGCTAAGGGGAGTTCAAAGTCCTTCATCACAGTTAGTTTCACAATCCGTGGAATAACAAGTGCAGATCAGTATCCGTCCGATTAACGAGAAAAACTGACTCAGGCCGAGGAGGGTGTGGAACATCCATATAAGCACGCGGTATATTACACATTCTGACACAGGGCGCTGGTGACAGTGTTAACCGAGTTCTAACTGATTCAATTTCAAGCGAGGTGGTTACTATTGTAGAGCTCACAGTTTGATATGAACACTTCCATTTCCTAATTATCCTTGTGAACTATAGGGACAAATAATTAAACTCAAGTGTCGCTCATTTCATTAATTTTACCAACAAAATCGAGTGACTTTTCGTTCATCACTTTTATAAGCTGAATTATCAAATTCAAGATTATAGACAATCAGCAATAAGAGATCGCCCGAACGGAACCACATTATGCTAACGTGTTAAATTAAATGAAATAGCTATTAAGCTTAATTTATTAAGTGAAAGCTAAAGTAAGTTTTACTAAACTGCTGGTTTGTTGGGAGTAACTGGTCCGGGATATAAATAAGTGGTATGAGGTGATAGTGGAAGAATTCATCGATTGGGATTCTCAACTCAGGAAAGGATCAGAAGTGGTAGTTCCCACTCATACGTAACAATGAGTAGTACGATAAATTGAGTTACCTCACGAAGAGAAAGTTGGCTTCATACCACATTCACTGCGAGCACCTACCGAAAGGACCTAAAATAAGTACCTAGCTAGTTAATTCCTATCTTAACTTTTATCTCATTCAGATCGACACGTTTCGGAGATCTGTGTGATCATGATCTACCGTGTAGCTTTTAGTCATAACCGAAGGCCTTGGTGGATATTTTTGAGGCTTAGGTAGTTAGTATGACTGAATTGGCACCCACCGTCGATTCCCACGGTCCCGTTTGCACGAACGATACGAAATTCATCTTCGCGGATTCTCCTCCCAGAAACCAGATTACTCTGACTCGTAATTCCGGTCGCCCAGCATCCACATCAGCCGACTCCGCCAAAAGGTTTTTTTCTCTAATTTTTGTTTTTTTATTACTTTTTGTTTTGTACGAAGTAGGTTCGTATTATTTTCTCCAGATAACAAATTTCTATATTTGGGGGTAAACGCAATATTTCTTCCGAATCGCGGGTGTGGAGCCAATTAGACCGGTACGAGACTCTTGGGACAGCAAATCGTTTTCCTTTTCTGGCAGAACCGTCGAAAGGAGCGGATCCGCCGTGAGGAGGTAATCGTTCGTCTGGGATACGCCAATCGTTTTCCTCTCATATTTTGCGTTGCACACATCCAGGAACAAGTTTGGTTCTTTTGTAGAGCAGGCGTTCGTTCACAATTTGAAACAGTAGTCCCGTCCGATGGATCTAGACAAACAATAGTGAACACTCGTGGCAAACTTCGCAACGTTTTCACTGTTGAGCAACCAAACTGGTTTAGACCAAGAAATCACTTTCAGATGATACTTCTTTAGAGTAGCAACCGAGCTTTTAAATAGTTTCTTGTTTTAATCTATATTATTTGTTCTAAAATGTAACTTAACTTGTAGAAGGTCAGGTCCCCAAAAAGTAGCAGCTCTAAATTCAATGACTAGGCGACAACTCTAGTGATCACTTCAGGTTTTCAATACGTTTGGACAGCGTCGAGGACTCGGAACAACTCTGCCGTGTGAAGGAAGAACGACTCAACTCAAAATCTTCGAGATCCCAGAAATCAGCTTCGAAGTTTCTCTGGAAAACTCGCCATAAATTCACTCCAGATCACTCACGTGACCCCATTTTTTTTCAGACCTCCTGTATTGTTCAACTCAATCGACAGGTACAATCATTCCTCTTTACACACGTACCTTCAATCGATTCATGGCATTTGAGTCAAATATCGATTATTCCTGGCTGTCCTTTAATTGTTTGAGGAGTGAAAACAACTCAATCCCCCTTGAGTCGTTTTACCTCCACAATAAATTGCTGTTTTCTCGGTAAGATTTTGATGAAAAACGACTCAACATTTTCGTTAGTTTACCTTTTTGCTGCTGTACCTACACTTCATTAAGTACCTATCATCATTTAATACTACCAAGTTCTTCCATAAGAGGGGGGTTGGAACCCTGACCCAATTTTTGTTTCTTATTTCTAATAATAAGCCTATGTGATCGTTTCGGAAAACATTTTGTAACCCCCCTCAAACTTCGTCACGTCACGTTTTAAGGTGCGTAGATTCAAACCCTGCAATGTCCGTTCGCCGTGCGAGCCACTTTATGCCTTTAAATTGATCCAAAAAATCTGAAATTTCGCAAAAGACTCCTTCGGGGGTCTAGTTGGTCCTAACCTCTTCCTTCACACGGCAGAACTGATCTTGATATTTTGCCCGACCTCTATAGAGGTACTTAGCTACCAAATAATGCGTAAGGCGGCCTCCACAAAGCACTAGAAGCCTTAAAATTTCAGTTCAAAAAGCCAGCGTGTTCATCTTCTGGATAGCGTTCTTCTACTGAGCAGTTCCTCACAGAAGAGAAGGACACACTTGTCTGAATCCCACCGATTCCGCTCGTGATATTTATGTTCATCAAGAAAAGCAAGCGTACCTATTTGAAAAAATTGTCCATTTCCACTGAAATATGAGACCGGTTTCGGCGATTAAACCATTGTCAGAAACAAAACAATACTCCGCCAAAACCAGTCTAACAGTGTACTCATATTTCAGTGGAAATAGACGATTTTGGTTTATTATCTTAGATAATGAACCATTGGAATCGCCCAAAGAAAATTTTTTTTTCAAATACTCTTGTTTTTCTTAACATGGGTTTCCACGATTTCGTCGCGAGTGATTTAGTTCGTTATGTTCATCACTTTTATCGACAGATTCATCTGGAATATTATTCAAATTTAATGCTCCAGAATATAGGAACACATTCAACAAATACGGTTTTGTTTATGTTGTCTGCAGAGAATACTTTTCGATGGAGGTATTTTTCATGAGAGATATTTTGAAAGGCTTAAGCACTGATTTTCAGATCTACGAGTAGGCGTTTTGGTTTCATCAGGCAAGAAATGAGTCGGGGGATGAGAAAAACCGAGTGATGGGATGCGACCACCCAAACGGTAATTGGAATTGTAAATGTCAAGCAACAGTGAGCCCTGTCCAGAGAATTTTCTTTCCTACAGCCAATGGTCGATGAAATGTTTTTTTGTTTGAATAATCTTTACAAATGAGGATTAAGTATTTGAATTATTTCAGCTGGAACATCGGAACGTATACAAACCCGAATTGAAGGTTACCTACTGGAGAAACAACACTGTGATGCGTTGGGCAGATTTTGATTAATTTGTACAGCAAGGCAATGGTTGAGTCATTTGGATGTAGCACAATTTCAGGAGAAAACGGAAAAATGATTCATCACATCGATAATTTAAAAAAATCTTTGGGCGATTCCAATGGTTCATTATCGAAGATAAACCAAAACAATATCAAATTAATCATGCAAACAAAATTTTATGAGAGATCATTTGAAAAATCCCCAGAAAGGAACCAGACAAATTTAAATGTATCCCTTGATAGGAAAAATAATAGATCATGGATATGTCTAGTATTTACTGCTTACAAGTACCCACTAATCAGTAGTATTTCAGTAATTACTGTTATGGAATCCGTGGAGTTTGCTTCCTCCGAGATCAGCATCTCTTTTGGTTTATTAATTTCATGAACCACCGGAATTGACTGAGAAATGACAAGTCGATTACTAAATTTTGGGCAAACCCAATAGCAGGATATTTATATAAATGATGAATCATTAATGAAATTTACCTGCACTTCATATAACGTCATTATTTGGATACTGGAGTAGATTCGGATACCCAGTTTGGAGTATAATAATATTATACTAGTTGATCGTACACCGTATGGACTGCTCGGACAGAAGTAGTTAATATTATTATTATGAAAATAATTTCGTTGATATAACCGGCTGATTTACCAGCGGTATAACCTACCATCCTTCCGAAAAACCGGAAAACCAGAAGTTGTACTTAACTACGATAACTTATACTCCTCAACTTTTCATTAAATCCTAGTGATCAACATCCTACCTCCCAATCGGATTAGCTCATTATAATACAAGTCTAACCTGAACAACCTATCAACCAACGAAATTACTAAGTATGTGTTTTTCATCAACCTTAGTAGGTACCTGTGTATATAATTACCTATACCTGTAGGTACCTATGTATATACATATATAACAAAAACGACTGAACCCCGTATTTAACCTGTTCTACTTACCTAACCTTATACAACAAGAGATAACGGAAATCCTACCTACCTATTTATTGATAAAAGGGTAGAAAATGTCCAAAGAAACAAAATGTACCGTTCTAGGCTCAAAAATTTATCCGGAACGGTTTTTCGGTCGGCCACGAATGTTTATCGACCCTAGTTCGTGCTAAGTTTGTTATATTCATGCATCACGGGAGGACCGTCGACATTGATCCTAGAAAGTAGATGAACTAGGTGATCACTCACGTTTTACCGACAAAACGGCTTTTAATATAACAGCAGAAGTTATCCAAGTGGCACATCAACAACACTCGCGCTTTGTATCGAAATGTCCATACACTGCCCCGTTACGATCGAGTTTCATTCCGACATCGCGAACACCCCGAAACTCACGATTCAATTCAAAAGTGGTGGACGACCAAAAGGAGTTTAATCCGTCGATATCTAGATGCAAAATCAAAATCAAAACAGATAAAAACCACAGAAGAATCGGCACAGTAGCGGTTGCGGTCAGGGAAACTGAAACTGCGCAGTTACGTACTATATTATAGGTACCGACTTGATCGGCCACTATTTATTTTCCTCCAAAGTATAATATTCTCGCATACAAAGTGTACAATGCAGCTAATTCAAATTAATCTTATCGAATTCTGATAAGAAGTGCATTAGGAAGAAACCTACACATGTGAAGGTTACACATGGGAAGGCTCTCATGGAGAAGGTTTACCAGGTTGCTTATCGGCACCTTTGGTTAAACAAAACAAAACAATACAAAAATATGTGCCGATAAGGAAACTATAGTTGACATGGAGAAGGTTAACCTGGTTGCTTATCGGAACATAATATTATTTTGTTTTGTTTAACCAATGGTGCCGATAAGGAAACTGGTAAACCTTCTCCATGTGAACTATAGGGATGTATAGGTATTATCTTCCTAATGCACACTAATACGATTAATTTTAATTAGCTGCATTGTACACTTTGTATACGAGAATATTATACTTTAGGGAAGAATGATTTCTTAGTGGCCGATCAAGTCGGCAGTGGTTACCTGATAGTGGATCTGGTAACTGCGTAGTTTCCCGACCGCTACCGCTTTTGTGCCGCTCTTCTGTGGTTTTTATCTATTTTGATTTTGATTTTGCATCAAGATATCGACGGATTCAATTCCTTTTGATCTTCCACCACTTTTGTATTGAATCGTGAGTTTCGGGGTGTTCGCGATGTCGGAATGAAACTCGATATCAACGGTTAAGTGCATGGGCATTCCGATACAAAACGCGAGTGTTGATGTGCCATTGGATTATACTTCGAGCTGTTTTGTCGATAGGAGTAGAAGGTAAGTGATAAGCTAGTTCATCTACTTTCTAGGATTAATGTCGACGGTCCTCCCGCAATGCATGAATACAACAAAATTTGCATGATCGATGGTCGATAAACATTCGTGGCCGACCAAAAAACCGTTCGGGATAAATGTATGAGCCTTGAACGGTACACTTTGGATATTTGCTACCCTTTTATCAATGAATAGGTAGGTAGGATTTCCGTTATCTCTAGCTGTATAAGGTTAGGTAGGTACCACAGGTTAAATACGGGGTTCAGCCGTCTTTGTTATATATACATAGGTTATAATATTAATATTATACAGGTACCTACTTAGGTTGATGAACAACACATAGTAATTTCGTTGGTTGATAGGTTGTTCAGGAGAGACTTGTAATGGGCTAATCCGATCGGAAGGTAGGAAAACATTTCCTGATATCCGTAGTTACGATATCCTAGTTACGAGGTGCCACAAAAATAGATCATCTTCGGGGTGAAATCAGATCTATGTTGAACATTAGGATTTCATTAAAAGTTAAGGAGTTATAAGTTAAGTTGGTTCTGGTACAACTTCTGGTTTTCCGGTTTTTCAGCAGGGTGGTAGGTAACACCGCTCGTAAATATATCAACGAAATCATTATCATAATTATTAATTACGTGCAAAGATGGCAAAAGGTGATATGACATTAGTTTTTTTTTCTAATCGGTATTTTTGCTTCCTCTAGTACCTTCGAATCTTTGAACCTTCGATTCCTACATCGACCAAGCGTCTAAACCTTCCTAGTAGTTATGAAAAAAAAAAAAATTACTTAGGTCTCAATACCGAAAATTACAATTCCGAAAACCTGTTTTCGAGGAACCACTCTCTGGCACGGTCACTAATCAGGAGGCGATTTGGACAACACCAGAAAACGAAACCACAATGGTCTACCGCCTTTGATTCCAGTTATCTCATCGTTTTCGCAACAAGCAAGTTCCTCGAACACACGAATTCGTCCTCACGTTTTTAGGACAATGCCGTTATTGTTGTCAGCGCCGTCTTCTTGATACCTGGTTTTCGGTCAACCAACATTACTTTTTACAGTTCACTTCATAAACTGCTAGATCCTGAGTCCTATACAATTCTATACGAAATTGGAATAATGTGCTTCTGTGTGCATTCAAGTGCATTCGAGAATGGAGTTTCTGATACTCGGCTGAGATTTCAATCGACTTAGTTTACTCTATAATTTACGTTAATATTGAAACTGAGTAAGAAATCACAATAGTCAAAATTTGACATTTAATGTGATAAGGAGTAGATATTTCCTAGTTTCAACAGCATCATTCGGTCGTGTGGGAATTTTCGTTTATTTTCGAATTTTCGTTTATTTTCGTTTCTGCCAAACGAAAATATATTTCATCTTCCGATTAAATTGGTTTAGGAACGTAGCCAGATTGATCCTTCATATCATCGTCACTCATACAAAATCAGGAGGCCCGCGATTGCCAACGCTATCCCCTTGCATTGTGTCAAATGAATTGCAATTGTCTATCCAAACAGATAAGGTAATACTAATTATTAAATTACGTAATACTAAATACGAAAGAAGAAGAATTTCAAATTTTCCAACGTTTCATGTTCATTCATAATGCGTGAGCAAATTTATAGATTCTGTTAATCAGCTACCCGGTTTGCTACACAACGATCAAGTCTATCACGAATCAAGTGTTTGAGATCGATTTGGGTCTCTGGTTTGAGGTAAACTCAAACCTCTCTACTCTCTACAACCTCTACAAAATCTCTACAACCGTTTCAACAAGTGCGACGGTCTGGTGCAGTCTATTGAACAAGGCCAATAAATTGTGTAAAAAAGATTCAGGCATAATATGTTGGATAATGGGATAGTCAATCAAGTCCCTTCCTGGGGCTGTATTCATGGTGATATCACCTAATACTGAATTCGGATTGAACAGAATCTGTGAATAGAACAAAAACTATTTATTTTTCAAATATTTGTAATTTAATTAAAATGTAATAAAGGTTTCATGGCTATAGCGAAAGCTAATGCTAAACGAAGGAGAAAGAAAACGTAGCCAGTACGTAAAGAGGGATTAATTGGTAGCTTGAGGTGTGTACATTTTTCACACAAATCAAGAGTTTTCCAATGAGTGCCGAACGATTTCCGCGCGATGAAAATTGCGGAAGTTACATTTCCCTACCAATGGGTAGGTTGTAGGTGAAAATCGACCGAAATAGAAACGTTGCACGAAAATATTATTTTCGTGTTACATTCCCACAGACTGACTCCCACGCCTTAGACATACCCATGTCAAAATAAAATAGGTACATCTATTTAAGTATATTGCTTGACTAGCTGTGAAGATTGTTTGTGACTGGGTGATCATAGGAAATACTATAAATATTGAATTGTCAATTCAAATTTATCTATCCATTTTATCTATCAATTAATATATATATCCTAAATTGTCTTGCGACAGCGGACTGTTGTATTTTTAAAATAATCCTTTCACAAGCTTAGACGGAGTGGGTTTTCTGTTCTCCACGGAGTTGTACCTATTGTTTCTGGTTGTAGTTGATCTGTTTGGGGTAATGGACAGCGTTGAGAGTTCCATTTCGTGCTACTGTGCAATTCTGGTTTTTCATTATCCCGATAAAGTGAAAGCCCCGGTATTTCGCACTAAACAGTCAGCCCCCGAGCAGATCGCGGCAATTCGTAAGAAAACGAAGGATTTCTGGTCCCTCCGCAATTCATAATTATCTTCCGACTTTGAGTCCCAATAATAACACCTTATAGGTAGTATACCTAATTCGTAGTTTCCCTTTTCCATTCGACCAACGATGCATACATACCTATACGTTTATCAGCCCGAGTTAATTCTCCTTTATCCGCTCAGTATGTTTGTTCAGTTCCATTCGTGCGTACTTATGTACCTATCTAAAAATAAGATCTCCAAATCGTAAACGTGCCGTGTATAAAAACATCAAGAAATGTTGTGCTATCGTGCACAACAAAATAAATCGCTTATGAATAAACTCTCGATAATCTGGTATTTTATTTTCTGATCCCTCAAACACCACGTCTTCATAAACCTGCATACAACTTGTATTTTGTTTTTCTAGCACGATGTAGCACATTTTCACATTAATTTTTTATCTTGGAAGTATGCAACATCGAACTCTAGACCTGCAGTAGTAACACATCATTATTAACTAATGATGAGATAACACCTCCCACCGCCCGCGTTTTACTCTTCATTTGTTACAGCTCGGCAGGTGTAATCAATTCAATATGAAATGAACCAAGAGAAAACTGTCGTTGGCAGTTCAATGCGCATCAGAGTGGTTAATGAAGATAATTCGTACTGTGAGCAGTAGTAGCTCCGAGCGGACAGATGCATCAGACTATCTTGCACTTTAGGATGCACTTCTTGATCGTTCCGTTACACCTAATTGGGACACCCGTCATTTTGAGCGGAGAAAGGGGAGATAGAATGGAGTGAAATGGTATAATCAGTGAGAGACGTTTTACGCGAGAAGGAGCTCACCAAAGACGGCTGAGACGACGACTTAGATGCAGTTGATGCAACGAAGATGATTCCCTATGAAGGGAACTTGTATCTGCATGACTCGGCATCGTCCCACATATTAGATTGGTAGACACGGAAATTGTGGGTTAACCCCAGTAACTGTTAATTGACTCGCTTATCTGACATGAAAATAGAACTCTCAAGAAGTCACTAAAAGATTTGCATTACGAAACGTCTACGTTTCGAGTGGCTGATTATATACCCACAGGGTACTCATGAGAAGTGAAGTAAGATATCAGTTCTAACACGCCATGATTCATCATTCGTCTCAATATAATCATGAAATGAGACTAATAGGAGATTTTGTTGTCAACTATTTAGTTATGGAGGCATCTCTCGCCTAGTTTACACCACCAAATAAATCGTGTGATTGAAGCATAATTCAGACACACGCATTCAATCATCTAAATGTGTTTAAAGTGAGGATTCCTGAAGGAAACCGGGAATTGATTGCCACGTATTGGCCCATCAATTTTGACGTCTTTATAGTATAAGTGGCAATAATGTTTGAATGGATGCGTTACCTAATAAACAAGTAGTTCTTTGATATATTTGGTCGAATAAATATCATTTTTTCTTCGGAAATTTTTGGGTTTTACTGATATCATTAATCCAACTATCTTCGAAAAAAATTGGAAACTTGAACATGAAGGAATGTCCAAACAAATACCAGCTTGGAAATTATTACTGGAGTCAATCCAAAATGTTTGCAAATGGGCTCGGGAGTATTTTAGGGAGGTGGGCACAGCTATAGCAGTTTCCTCATTAAATCCTGACGCATTGGAACCCTTAAAGGCGAACACGCATGCGCTTTCGATGCATACATGGACATTATTGTGCGGCGAAGCCCCGTCTTATTTCCAATTAGAGTCGGACAGAACCCTGGACTCGGACGGATCACGTCAATTAATCGGGTGGAGGAGGGAAAAAACCGTATTCGTTATGATAGTGCGGGCCGAGAATCGGAACCCAGCTCCAATAAGGCAGCGGCTGTGTCCAAATACGGACGGGACTTAGCGGATTTTTTCTTTACCTTCCTCCACTTGATGGAGTAATTCGACTACCAATTACGGGGATATGCAAATACGCTGCGGGCCCCACGGATCTGATTTTGAGTCTTAAGGTCCGCCCGGTTGATGTTTATGACTGAGAGTCGAGATCTGATGGATGAGCCGGTTCATGGAGGGTTTCTAGACATCGACGCGAATGTATAATGGAATATTCAGTGTAAACTAGCATCCAAATATACAGAAAGCTTTCTGGGATCCTCACAATCGAAAAAGCCAAAGCTAAAGCGGTCAGCTGGCTTCTAAGACTGCGTGGTGTGCGCTCTTATGTTATAATTTGATAGATACAATTTTTAAAACCTTCCACCATCTACGTTTTACCACCTAATCAGTCCAAATTTGGAAGGTAGGTATGTACTTTTACAACCCCACATCAGTAGCATCAAATAAATCCTGAGGTATGCTCAAGTAATAGAACGCTCTTATTCAAGGAATGTCCGTTCTACCTTGTGTGGTGGGAGGGTGGTAGGGTTGCACGTTCGCCAAATTGAGAGTCAACTTTTGAGGCAAGTTAGAGGTATGAATTCCACCGCAATAGGGCTGTGATGGGTTGAAGAGATTTGCTGATCACCCTGCTGACTGGGGAACTACTGATTCATCAATCACTTCTGTTATTAAGTCGTGATCGCGCTTGTAGTCCTCCACTGGTTGGATATCACATCCAGTGATCTCAGGCTTGTTTTCCGGCCGATTAACATGAAAGGAGGTTTTACAGGAGTGGCTTGATCGATAAGAGAGTTGTCCACTGCCCGATTATGATAATCCACGAGAAGGTTCGTATCAGGTTTCCTCCCACGATGGCCCTAATTTCGGCGGACACAAAGGTGTTTGCCTGCAGGTAGATGAATATATATATACCAGGGGTTATAATCTAACTTATTTACCCGTAAATCCAGTCTCAAAGTCGCGGCGGCGCATTAGCCAGATAAAACACGGTCCTCCCTCTCCCGACGACAAGATAATTATGAAATCACGTGGTGTGCGCTCAGATCGCGAGTCCAGTCAGGTTATGAGCCGTGGAAATCGAAGTGGACGTGATAATTGATGTTCGCATTTCCAACTACCTATTAAAAATGGGGGACTTACCACCATTACGCCGCCGGTCAAAGTAACGTATGGGAATTACAAGGTTGGGGCGCATGATAAAGTAGCTACAGTGCGCTCATGTTTTTCAGATAAGGGTTTGAATAACTGTCAGTAGCGCGCTTGATTCGATTGAAATTGTTCAAGTTCCATACGCTGTTTATTTCGGTCATTTGGTTGATGTCTCATTTTAAAAACCCACCGTTTCGGCCCTCACAGGTAGTGAAGGTGTTAAAATTATAATCAAATCAAAAACCAGTTCTAACGGCCTTTCAAACATTATTTCGTTATTCGTTATTGCCTCAAGAGACCATAAACTGACCACAACATCATCAAATGCTTCTAAAAATCATAAAAACGTAAATCAACCCTATCACGTAAGTAACTAAGTTTCATTTAGAGATTGGGGCAATCCATCGTTAATGAGGTAGATCACAAACACACATTTTCACCCACTCAATTTCCATAAATTACTTCACACATGCACAGGGTGCATGAATATCTGCACACTGGTAGTGATACAGTCCTCACTGTAATAACAGACAGTGACGCTGCTTTTAGAGAAAATCCCACAAAACAAACACACGTGGAATGTGAGTCAATATCTGTGACAGCAAATATCCTAATCGAGTCGAGGTTGTTTTCTATTCCGAATATTTCAACATTTTTATCTTATCGATTTTATTACTCAACTCTTTCTAGGCCTGTTGGGCCTCACTCGTTTGACAATCGAATTGCGTTGTTTGTATAATCTCTCGACGACTGATTCACAGACGATTTCTTATCGGAATTCGTTCCGCTGGCTTTCATAATAAAAACCGAATCACCGAATTCATATCCTCAACCAGTAAGCACTAATACTCAATAACTTATCCAATCGGGTTCTTGGGCATCTGAAACGTGAACCATGAATCATAAACCTTCCAAACAGATAATATCCGTTTGAGCATAATATGGAAGCTCCAAAACTATCTTTCTATTCTAAATCACTTCTACCTACTTCTTTTCTTGCGAATCATTAAAGTCACAACGCATCGCGTCCGATTTTCGTACTTTGCTATACCATACGGTCCTACCGTTTAATGCCTCCACATTGACAAAAAAAAAAAAAAAAAAAAAAAAAAAAAAAAAAAAATTAACAATGTGTGAAAGGTAAATAACTAAAAATGCTTCTAGCCCAAATTTCTAATATTTGAGATACGCCTTTCTTGCTTAGGGCGGCAGTACTTCTCTCGCTTCTCTCCTCGATGATTCCGGACTGGCAGATTATTCCTCACCCAAGCCAACTTAATTAGTCACTGTGGCTCCTCTCGTTTATTGTATTTGTTTAATCAAATGAATTACCCACTCTACATGGGCCATTAGTTACGGGTAAGAGGCAAATCGAGGAAAAGTGTATCCCAATCTCCTTGATCCTAATCACCGAATGGCAATACCTGAATGGGATTGCCAATTATGATTTCTCCGAGATAAAGCTAACGATAAGGTTTCCTCCGATTTTTCACAAACATGATTATCTTCTTATTGGGGTATATTAATGGGGCTCATTATTGGAACTTTAGCCGATTAAAATCGAGATCGAATGGTCACTGAGAACTCACCGGTAGCAATTCTACCGGTTCTTTTTCACAAAACAGGGCGAATGAATTCTAATAAGAGATTCCAATCCCAATCTTACCTGTGGATATATTCAAAATACAGTTCTGCTATAAAGATTATTGTATGCCGTACAGATACTTGGGAAGATAGAAGGATTACTAATTTCACACTGTAGAACTTGTCAGAACGCATCCCAAAGAGATCAGCTCTGAGCCAGTGCTGTCCTAATCCGTGTTGAACATTCCTAACACTTGTAAAACTGTTCTTCCATGATTGAAATCAATCTGACGGCCACCAACAACTTTACCAGATCACAAACCGGGGAAGAGGAAAATGCAGAGAATTCTAGTAGTTTCACGGAGTGTTCCTACAAAACTGAAATGGAGCTTGAAATGTCACGTGTTCAATTTTCGTCCAGGTTTCAAGGACTATTTCCGGTTTTTAGATACCTTGTCTACATGTGTAGAAAAGGTTCTTCATGCAAGGTATCTATCAACCGGAAGTGAGTACTGCAGTAAGCTCTCACTAATAATAACATTCCATAAATCTGCGCACTAAAAACCCAATATTCATTATAGTTATAGGACGTAATAAAATTCTTCTCCTTCAGCAAATTTTTCCCTTATTGGATAGAAAAAAGAATCGAAAAACGAGAACATAGTCCAGAGCTACAAAAAAACTGACGAGTTGCAACTTGGATGATACTCAATTCTACCCTGAAGGATTCTTATCTTGAGGCGTTCGCTAAGACTAATTAACAACACTTTGACACGTCCGATACGCCATTTCACTCCTATTCGGGCAGACGTCAACTTCTTTGAAATATGATTTCAAATTAATGGATTCGGGAGAAGAGGAAATTAGTCGGCGAATCTGCATAATAGGCTCCTCGAGTCGAAGCTGAAAAGGCGCTGGTTCTGCGAAATTGATGCAGAATGTCGATAAGATGTCGATGAATGTTCCCTAATTATCTCATTTGCGGAGGGAAAATAATTGAAATCCGAAAAATCTTTCAATTGTTTATTAGTACGATCAAACAAAAATTATAAGTATAATACTTACCTAAATAATGAACTTACTGACGAACATTATAACGAATCGAATCTTTCGATCTATCAATTTTCAGGATTTTATCTAAATAGAAACATTATAAATAAGAAATCCTCCATGACAAACGATGCACCGATTATTGATATACATATATATTCATTAATATATATGAACCCGAAAAAAAAGTGTTAATAACTTTCCATACGCCCGTATTGACCAGAGAAAAGTAAATCTACCAATAACTTTGGTGGTAAACTTTTAAGCTAAGTACCGACCTAACGCAAAATTCTGAAATCAAATTGGGAGAAAAATATATTCGTATGTTAACTCAACGAATTGTGGTTAATACTCGGGTATAGGTACCCAAGCAATATACATATTGCTCACGTTATACACATTGGCAGTTGAAAAATGTTGCCAGTGTACTTCTCATGGTGTCAGAAAAGTAATACCTAACTGGTGCGGAGAAAATCCCAGTGTTTCATGAATTGACGCGATTTAAACTTATAAACATCATCATCTCAAATGTAGAAATAGTTGTGCCAGAGTGGCAGACAAAGAGGAAATTGGGAAGCATCATATCGATAGTGACAACTCCCACCCAAACGATAATCGCCTGCAACAGTCGAAAGCAGGCTGCGTACGACATACGTATTAGAAATTTTCTAAATCAGAATATTCTTATCAAATACGATTCTCTATCACGGCAAACTTTCAAGTGTTGGAGGGAACACCAGAGCGGTTCGGTTGACGACGCGGTATTATGAATGTGATTTTGGATGGCGTGGGAGGAGGCGGATGTGGCGTGAAGCCAGGGTACAACTACGAGAATAGACCTTTCGCCAAAACCTTTGAAATTTAGCGGTTCCTTCAGTGCACAACGCTTGACCTCTTCTGTCTGGAGGATTTGGGGCACCCAACTGTTTGAATAAGGCTACAACCCCCCCCCCCCCCCCCCCAGCCGATTTTGAGCCACCTACATTTCGCTTTCACGATCTCACCTAAAGGAAAATGTGGGAAATTATTACATAACAGTGACTTATTTCGTTTCGACGTCGTACCTAATCCTTATCCACAAAACCCGTCACAAGATATCATCAGAGTGAAAGAACCCTGAATGTCCTCTCAATCATATTTTGTGTGCTTTTTTTGAGCTGTATCGGTCGAAATTCCAGTCCCGGGTGCTGCATGAGGTAACAATACGGGTATCATGTTAAATCAAGCGTTAACAATCAAGTTTTGAACTGCACAACAAAAGAAAAGGACCAAGTTTTCCCGATATTTTCTCATAATATTTTCTAGGCGATACAGGCTACACTTGTTGTTCAATACTATTGTTTGTGAATTCTGTAGGAAGAGTTTACATTTGATGCGTATATTCTAGGAGCGCTACGAATGTGCTGCATCAAGTTCAAAACCGTCGAATTTGTGTATACAATATTAAAACATGGCCAATATTAAGACCAAAACTTACATTATTGGATAGGCTTCCTCTCTGATCAGAAAATAATCAGTAGCTGAAAAATCTACGTAATTTGAATTGAACACCGTTAACAGGCGTTTAAAAATCATTGATTAATGTTGATCTGCTTCCGGTTGCCGGTTGCTCAATGCTTTTACCAACTAATTTAATTAAAATGAGTTATTTAATTTATGTTAGTGATCAACATACTGAGATTTATACCGAGGTCGAGACGTTAGGATAGTAGGTAACGTCTGATCGATAGTGAATATGAATACCCGGCAATTATACCAGAAAAGGGAAAACGGTGCGCAGTCAAAAACCGAATGTCCACACCCAGTCTTGCCCATATCGGTGAAAACATCGGAAATTAGGGCAAGAACAATTTGCTTGGCGACTTCAGGGCAAACACAATGGAGGCTGACGACTATAATAAAAGGCGAGACCACTATTGTTAACTAACTTGGACCTATCAACACCCTGCTTTCGAATTTAAATACAAACACCCACGGGTCCACACAACGGCATCGAGCGGTTATTTTTGAAAAGATCTCTTCGTCGTATTATGAATATAAGCACACGCACACCCTTCGGCACTGTTCAATATAAGTACCAAACCTTCTACGAGTATATTTGAGGCGATCAGAGCGGTTGTGAGTCTCAACATTGATTCGGTTCAATCTTCCTAATCATAGGTAACAACATAATGACAAAGATTGCTAAAATTATCTGAACCTAGAGCGCTGTTAAAACCACATCAGTATATTTATAAAATGAAAATGTCCATATTTTTTATATACTCGTATATACAAACGTCATGCTCTTTGGACAATTGCGCCACATTTGGAAGGTCACCAACCAAAGTTTAGATGAAATCCCATAATGGTATAATATTTTATAACGAATGACTCATAAGCATTTTGCGCCTGTATAGTTCCAATTTTAAGATAATCAGTCTACCTATATGAGCAAGAAGGTGGTTTGTCAAACTATGAACTAGATTTATATTATTTGAGCAACAGCATTGACCTACATCAGCAAAATGAACTGGTGATTTAAAGTAAAAGTTAAAAACTAATAAGTGTATTATAAGAGTCCACAAAGATGGGTAATTGAAAAAGCTGATAAGCTGATTGCTCGTTGAGAAATTCAGTTCAGGGTTCATTAGATACCGCAGTCGAGTTGATTTTGAAGGAATGGTACGGGAAAAGTATCGACCCAAGCAATCCTCCAGTAGATTGTATACCCCAGGGATTACAGCTCTATTGTACATATAGGCAACAGCTCTTGCTTAGTCACACTCATATGGTCCAGGAAGACGTAATAGCGTCAAAATACTCCTCCCTATAGGTTCCCTTTACTAGATCCATGATAGACAATTCTAACGCATGTCATCATTATTTCATTGCATCTTGAAGAACGCTGTCATACTTATTGCCCACTACTTGGTACATCCCCACAAGATATGCGGCGAGAGACGATGGAACAATAAGGCCTTTATGAAACTTTTGCGTGACGTATGATGAGTGAAGTTAGGTTCAGCGTAGGAGTTTCTCCCATTCCAGGCTCTTGCTTAAATTATTTTTTCAGTGAGTTGGTTGCTGGAACATTGATAACATTGTCATTTGAGAGTAGGAAGACATGATTTCCGTTTAAAGTGGTGTATCGGTCATGTCCACCTACTCGAAAATCAACCTAAGTGGGGTGACCTCTCAAGCGCCTATCGCAGACACTCAAGCAGCAATCTCGAAAGCCCCTAAGCGTAGAAACAAACGTTTGAACGATACCTCCTGGCACTCCCCCATCACCGCGGAGCGTGGCTCGTAAATCACTTGATTACCAGTGATTTACCGGAGTGAACTCCTCCTCTGCTTTACAAACTGCGATACCATTCAAACGGTGAAAACATTCAAAGCACTTCTCAAGTCCGAGGACGCACAAATAGCTCTCCATCAAAGTGCAATACTTATCTTCCTCTCATGATCTACGTATCTAGAGTTTGGGAAAAAACATTCAGTATTTGTGTTTTGTATCTATCCCCAAATAATAATAATATCTATCCCCATATAATAATATTATACCTATCATGAGTCATATGTCAAGGATTGAGACATATTGATAGGAGAATGAAAGTTTTTCAACTCTGTAGGATAGCGAGCAGGTAGGATCATTACTGTCAATTTATTTTGTGGCACATTCGGCAGTTAGTTAGCTATCCGCTAACTCAGTCCAAGCTCGAAGGTTTTCCTTCAATTCTTTTTTATACTATGATGTGAATATTGACACATGTTAATCAGCAGTACTGCCGAAAACGAAAGGGAGCCGTTGGCCATGAGACCGACTCCGAAAGTTGAGTCGTCTTGGATCGACAAACTTCATCAGACGTCCAATCGGTTCAGAGAGTGTGAAAAAACACTCAACAGACAAGTTCAAAGGGCCGGTGGCAGTCGACGACCAGAAGGTCTCATTCCGTATGCGAATTGGGTCCCTAACAGATCGCATTGTCTCTAAGTCTCCCCCATTGTTCTATGCGTGTGATAAAGTATCGTTAGCCATTGGCAGGCAACTTTAAAGGAAGAGCGGCTTCTAATGCAACTCTGCAGAGGTCCCAACACTTAACTCAAGGGACAGCGCTGTGAGCTATCCACTAGCTACTCCAAATGTCTACACCAAGGTGAAGATGCATTTTGTACAATTAAACACATTGGAGACGGTAAGACCATACATTATTGGTTTGGCAGTTCTTGAATTACCTGCTCTAATTATTGGTCTGTAGACGAGCCTCTTGACAACTAAAAATGCGAAAAAATCCGAAGGGCGATGCTCAAGATCAAGGATTTCCAAGAGTTTTCAAATAGTGATAGTAGAATCATTCCAATGAAAGCAATAATTTCTCGCGACCGTTAATAACAGTAAAATTATATGGAAGAAACCAGCAGGACTTCGATGTTCCTTATTTGTCAAGTCGTTCACTATAGGCGCACAGTCTGCAATGCGGTGTGCAAGTATAGGGGCTTCTTGCAATCATAATTCATTTTAGAAAGTGAATAAGCCAATGTCTATAATATCTTAGCAGCAAAGTTCTTCGACTCATCATTATTCAGTTCGGCTAACGATTGGGTAGCCGTTTTCTCATGGCATCTGGGGCTTTTTGTTTTGCTACCGAGCCGAGACCCCTCCCCCTTGGTTATAACCATCTCATGTATCAACTTCCATGGTAGTACCTGCACTATGAAGTGGGCCAGAAAATATTGTGTAATTATAGATTATAAACGGATACAGCTTGTTAGGGCCTGAATTTTTCGGTCTGTACGACTGAGCTTGGTTACTTAGTGAGACAAACATCATTTGGATGGTAGTAGAACACAATCTTGTAGCGAGCCATCTGAAACCCCACCCCCAGATCATGTCGGACTCGCGAAGATCGTATATTTCGCAAAAACATTTGCTGAATGTAGTTCCTCCGCCACAAGAGAAACTTCCCAATCAGTGGAAGGCGTGGTAAAGCCTCCATTGCGTAACTTTGATGATTAATACGGATGACCAGTGTGAGGCGGATTTTTATGTATCCTTCTTCGCAACTCGCACGGCCCAACCCTTATCATTATCCAATCATAATCTCTCTAGCGTAACTGTAGACGATTAATTAAACGAGTATTTTGAAACATGACTAACGTGGCGGGGGCGTAATTTGCAGTAAGTAGCTCTATCTTTGAAATCTTTGAAATCTCATCACAACCCTTTAGAAGAGGCAATTGGACGAGATGTGCCATGGAATATTTTTTTATGTTTATTATGTCTATGTAACAGGACTGCACCAATACGTATGATTTATGCTTCGTCAATCGCAGCAAGAAACTGAATTTTACACAAAAATTAATAATGAAATAAAATATAAATTATACCGATTAAAAATTTGCAACCACATCAGTCAGTATACGATCTGTACTGGTTATTTGAGCTCATCTGAAAATTAACTCAACCAGGAGTCGGTATCGAAAATGATGTCGACATAAGATGTCGACCCATAACGATTATTAAAGTTGATGGAATTCTTGTGAGTATTTCTTAGATCACCTGTGTGTAGCATACCAGCGTAAGTTGAAGTTAGAATTCACATATACAGGGGGTCCCACACTTTTTATGTCGATATTTCGACTGATAGCGAAAAACTCATCCAAGCAAACGTCCCCTTATTTTTTTTACAAATAATTCAACGATCTCATTTTCGGGCGCCGCGCATGCCAACTTTGTTTTTTCAAATGGAAAACCCACTTTTTTATTGCAGATTCGGGTTCTACGCCAAATTTCATAAACTTTTTACTTCGACAACAATTTTTTTTTTTGGCGCACCTAGGAGCGTCCAATGTTTGTTCGAACGCATTTGTTTGTTCGAACGGAAAACTCCCAGTGTCGCACATGAAATTTCATCATTTTTCGACACTGACTCGCGTGGTGATATCAGTTTTTTTCATTGTACTTAATTAAACCGGGATTTCAGTCTGAAAAATGACCATTTTTCAGAAAAATCACCTTATCCTGGTTCTTGATAATTTTAGTTTTAGTTAGATGAGTTTTTAGGCAGGTGGGTAGGTATCTAAATTATCTTGTTAAGGCAATGATATTTATTTTCCCTTGCCCTTGCGCAACCCAGGCTAGAGAAGTCAATTTCAAGTTCATCAAAACAGTTCATCAATCGGTCACCATATAACTAGAAAATGAAAGTTTAATAATTAAACTAGCCATTCGGGAACTCTAGCCATTCGGGAACTATTTCAACAATTATTGTTGAAATAGTTCCCGAATGGCTAGAGATATCCCGTTTGTCTTCAAATTCCCAATCGCGGTATGATTTTAGAATGTTCAATTATTATCTCCGAATTATTATTCAATTTCGTTTGAAAACAATAATATTATATAACATATTAATAACGTAGGTAGTATGTTTTATTATGTTTGATGTTTCGCAGAAAAAAGGAGAATTCAACGAGGGAATTTCGACTAGGCAACAAGTAACGTAACTTTTGTAATAATATGAGACACGCAGTAAACTGTAAAGGACTTTTTAAGAAGTGGTTTTACGTTTTAGAACTGGTAGAAAGTTTCAACTTGAAACTGTGAGAATCATTCTCCCATGACATAAGTGCCATTTCAACCATCACACATATTTCTCTCGCACATTGCAAACATCATAAACTGCCCGAATCCTGAACTCGTACCAGAGCGCAGCATGACTTCTCTCGAGCGTTCGCCATATCGTCACGCTATTTACTCGCAAACGGCTCCTCCCCTCTTTTTCAATCTCATTACGAATGAATTATAATCCTCTTTCAACCTCCCAGCTCCGACCGCGTTATCAATCATTAGCCGAAGGTGGCAAAGGTCCCGGCGCGTCGGCTTATCTTATAATACCGGCGCTTTTTATAAGCGGAAAAACATCTGGCTCTACCTTAGACTGATTGCTGTATTCAAATGAGTAAACTTGTTTGAAAAGCAACTTGTCTCAGAAACCAATCACGTTCTAAAGAAGATAAATCATCATGCATTTAGTAGGTAAAAAGTGAGAAATCAATGGCGGAAGAGTCAATTGGGTTGTCATTCGAAGCTACAGGTGATCCATAACGAAAAATAATGGCAGGATAATGTCGATATTTTTAGGATGGATTGATTCCCTTGGAGCTCAGTCGCTGATATCTGTGAAAATCAATTTCGATTTGTGTTGAAGATGATACTGCTACTCAGTACCAAATTAATATTACTAGGTTTGCTCCGACTATTGACACTATCAGTACTGACACTAAACTACTTACAGTAGATAACTGCTTATGTACAAATTTTAGGTAGGTGTTAGTCGGTAGCCTCACCAGTGAAGTGGGCACAGTGTAATATTTATCATAACAAACAACATTAATGATAAAATAATTAAATTTTACTATTTACAGCTACCAACTGGCAGTTTCAAAAAGGGAATTTTGATTTAATTACTGTCACATTCAACATTCCGAAATGCATTTACGTGTTAATCCCAATTACCGATGACTTAGCTTTAGAATGAAAACCAAGTTCGAACCCTGGCAGATTTCTCTCCCTCTCAAGTTGCAAGACGGACGACAGCCTCCGGAGCTTATCTCAGTTCCCAAGCCCGTTCGAATTGATTAATCCGAAGCGAGAAACAAACTTAATTAGCCCTAATAGCCGAACTAATGGAGCGGACAGGCATATTCGCATGAGATGGTAGCGGACATTCTCGTGGGCTATCCGTCTTTATCCGGACGTGCTTGAAACATTATGCCCGTATTATCTGATCAGATTTGCATAGCGAGCGTCGACTTCTGAATCGGTTAAGGTTTGTGGGAGAATGACTCCTTGTTTTCATCCTGCCAAACAGTTATTTGCAATAATTGCGAATTATTAAAACAATTATTGTTTCATTGAAAAACGACCTTACGATTTCGTTTGTAATCAATGCAAAAACGTGTCGAGCCATCCTTCTTGGGTACCAAAACAACTGGAGAAGCCCAGGGATTCTGTGACTCTGTGAGGGTTCTATCACCCCTTGGTCAACCATCTCCTTAATCAACTTGTCAACATGTTGCTGCTGCGAGTATGCTATCCTTCCTAATGGTTGGTTCCCAACAGCAAATATGTCGGTATATTTCTTCAAGAGAGCTTCTGCTTTCCGGTATTGATGTCCCCCTTTTTCCAAGGCAGAATCAGCAAGGGCTAAATCTACCCAAGAGGGATCAATGGACTCTGCTGTCAGCTGAAGCCCTCGCTCTACACAGAGCCAACTTTTATGCAAGGTCACGCATCCACAGTTTATCTTGTGGCACATCTAACTTGGCCTTAACTTGCTCTAGAAAATCTAACCCTAAGATGCCCTTATCCGAAATGTTTGAAATGAAAAAAACAAGTTCCACTTGCATTTTTCCCAATTTTATTGTGCTTTGCCCCGCTGTTGTGAGGACATTAGTCGCGGATGGCTTCACGGACAATCCATGCACTTGCGCTACATCAGGTCTTGGGATAGAAACTGTAGCGCCTGTGTCAACCAGCAACTCAACGTTGTTTTCCTAGCTCCACATCCACAAAGAAGGCACTTGGTGGGTCTTTGCACGTCTAAATGGGCAATTCAAGGGATTAGCCGGGGCACGGCCCGTCACCCTGACTATCTCTAGTTTTTAGTGTTCTTTTGGGGCATTCCCTACGGAAATGAGCTATGCCTCTGCAATCGTAACACCTCGAAGGTCCTTCCGCTTGTGTCGGGAGTGTTACGCCACCAGCTTCGTGTACTTGTGCTGTTAGCAGAGCCTCTCTCAATGACGCAGGGGAGGATAGGCTGACGGCTATCCTCACATTCGCATTCTTGGTAATCATCACTAATTAATAATAATTCTTAATACTTTCGAGTAATTAATAATTAAACAATTGCCGAAGTAGGTAGGTGAAAATAGAAATCCCAGAACATATTGGGACAATTTATTTGTAATTGATTCTACCACGTTCCTAGATATTTAGGGTATTTTCATAGGTAGGTATACAGTTTCATATTTTTTGGAGATAAGTGATAGTTACCGTTACTTCGGTTTCCAACTGGAGGGTTCGTCAGTTTAAATTACAAACAGCAAACAGCAGTATGTATTACATAGTGTTACATACTATGTAACTTCAGGAATAACTAGGAGGAGGGAAAATACATTACTTCCTTTCTCGTCCTCTGAAGAGAACCAAACCGTGTTTTATCAATGCGTGCAGGTCCACTTTTGCTGTATTGAAGATTGAAATTCATTTCGTGCTGACCATTTTACATATTTGTTTTGGATGTATCTAGTCTCTTCTTCCATGGAAGTCGATAATTTACCTTTGACAAGACCCCTCCCCGCGTTCTTAGGAGAATTGTCTGAGTATAACTCCTTTGCAACTTATACATAGCTTGGTCTCTGAAGTAATAGGAGGATGGCTCGCCTTGAAATTTAAGATCGTTGAAAACCAAAATCAGGAATTAGGAAAAGAGCTGTAGGTAATCAGCCAGCTAAAATATGGTTACTAAGCCCCCTCAGAACTGGAATAAAAATAAATATAAATAAATTGCAAAAAAGATGCTTTTTCAGCCGTTTTGCATTATGTCCTTCAGTTTTGATACCAGTAGATAACGTGCCAACTACCCCACAACGTGGAACGCCCACATGAACACAAGTCAGAAATCACCCACACATGAGACGCGACCATCCGCAAACAAAACCTGATTAGGCGAAGGAGCTTGGGAGGGTCCTAATCTGAACTGGTCTGGCGTGCCATTCCGCCCGAACAGCCGCATTTTCGACGTCCGACCTTAATACGAGAATACGGACACGAGTAAGTGATATCAACAACGTGTCGACAATGATAGCAACACTGATAGCAACATCGTGTCAACAATACGACCGCTCTTTCACTTCAAATGAGTGGGACGATTTACGATCGTGTTGGTTCGGTCGGATCGTGTTTCTTCGTCGCTAAGGAAACGGGTTTCGAGTTGATTGGTCGTCAAATCACGAATAGTCATTATAGTCGAATAGGAAGGTGAGTAAAAGAAAAATCAACTTATATTAATAGATTGTTAAATAAATTAAATAACAAATGTTTTTAACAAATTTTCTATGAAAAGGAAGCTATTGTTCTCGGTTCTAATTTTTGAAACTCGAATTTCCGAAAAATTTGCACACCAAAATTGGTTCCAGACCATTCTGCATTCACTGCCAAAAGACACCAACAATGATACGTAAATATATTAATATTTATAAATTTATGTAGGTATATATTTATGAAGGTATGTGTCATTCCAGACGATAACTCTCTATAGAATTAAAATTGAAAGTTCAAATCTCCACAAAAAATCCGTCCGGGCAAGCAAAAGGACAAGTTCGTTGATGGGCAGATTAGGGCCACTTTAGTTTAGGGGAGTCTTAGGGGGGGGGGGGAAATTACTCATAAATTCCCAAAATGAAACACTCTTACAATGGACACCTCAGTTGTTTTGTTTGTTTGTTTTTACGCTGAACACATTGGTGAAATCAGAATGGCGATATCTTATTACGTTCTCAAACTGGAGCACTTTGAAGATGAAGAAACGTGGTTGTTACGAGAGAAGTTCTTCACGGTTCATCTGCTCTAATCTGATAACGGAATGAGATGTTGCATGTCGGATTCCACCATCGTGTTCAGCGTTGAAAAATCTAAGTATATAAACTGACGTGTCACTTGGCAAAAAATATCGACAATATTTGTTGTGCAACCAGCAAAATGAAGGTGTTTTACAGAAAACCAGTTATTCTTCCACGTTACTAAAACGGACTAAAAAGACTTAGTATAAAACAATTTTTCATGGCCCTTCCACAATTTTGAGGGATGATCATAGTGGCTAGAGATATATTTGGAATACTTACTTGGTGAGAAAAACCACGCAGCCACTAACTGTATTGCCAATGCCTGTCTTATTTCTTATTCACTGAAGTTAGCTGTGAATTCAATCGGATTGTCTACTTGTATTATTACTTTCTCTAGCTCTGGGATGGTTTCTTACGTTTCCAATTTTCCAACTAAATTCCAGCCCGACCTAACACTAATTACCTAATTTGTATAAACTATGAATGATAAAAAATATGAATTAATAAAATAATCTGATATTTTAATATTTTTTATTTATATTTTATTATTATAAAATTATCATTCAATATTTATTTTTATTAATATTGTTTATGGGACTTATCCTACCCTAGTCCGCAATATTCACATTAAGAGGCACCTTCAAACAAATGATTGAATCCTCGAAGTGAAGACTGCACAATGGATGAGGGGACAGTAGCTACTTTTTATATTGAAGTTGTTCCGTTTGCTGGGTTGCGCTCCGAGCTCAATACCACACTCTGGAACCTGCACCAAGGGTGGTGTCTTCTATCAAACATTGCACGTAGAATCTACAGTGGAAAATGCCGTTGTCGATTCATTAGGATCTGATGTCAAAAAGATAAGAAATTCCAACATTCTAATCCAACAGTGAAGTCATTCGAAATAACTGTTGGAACAGCAGATTAGACCCAAGAAATCTGTTTGGAAATGCCGAGAGATTATGCAGTCTCATGCGCAGCTGATTACGAACGTCCACCCGACCACTTGAGCCTCCTCGAGCCCAAGCGATGTAAGTTGTTGCAGGTGATAGTAGTTGACCCGAGTCAAACAAGAAGGCAGCTAATACACCTACTTCACCTATCTCGACGAGTGGGTGGAACAAACTCAAACAAGCTCGTTCTACATCCCTAGTGGCTCAAGTGTACTTCTCTTTTTCAACACCAACGAGCTATTCTTGGCTTCACGGCAATTAACAAGGAGTCGCTTGAAGTACAGACAACCGAAATATTCATTTATACCGGGGACCAGTAAGTACTATCAAAAGAGAAGGTAATTTCGAACATTCATTGGTTGGTACTAGTCGTTATAAATTATCGCCAACGTTGTACAAGTAAAACCCCCAGATCTATATAAATGAAAGTAAATTATGAATAATTGGCGGTCACCTGTACTGAATCAACGTATCTTGAAATATGAACCAACAAAATTGTCGGCGGTAAAAGTTGTTGCTTTGTGGATTCTTATGAGGAGTCTTTCTTGTGTCGAACAAAATAAACCAAAATGGGAACCTATCGGTCTGAGCAGTGCAGAGTTACAGTCAATTCGTGTGATTAAAAATTGAGTATGAAGGGCATCAGGTGCGGCAATAAAGAGAAAATATTTGAATAATCGAATCCAGACTAAATCGATACGAATGAAGAAATACTGGGGCAAACTGCACTTTGCAAAACCATGGTGTCCGGAGAATTTGTTCAGCTTTGTTACGAAAATATTCATAATTATATTCATTTCGTAAAATGCATATGAAATTTAATAGCTGTTATCATAAGAAATAGTGGCTCTTACAGCTGAAACGCTCACACATGACCTGTTTACATGGATGATTGGGAACGTGTTTGGTGTTGAAATGCACCATCTGTAGAACATTTTGAAGAACATTACTCTCCTTTTAGAAAGCAATAACTTCTCCTTCGAACTACAAGCCAAAAATATTTGTTCGTTTATATTTTATAATCGGCGAACCAGCTACGGATCTTCATGAGGGACGAAACCCCCTCGGTATGGCTTCAGTATACAGTCTAAACAGCGAGGCTGTTTTCGGAAGGCCAACGTCGACCACCTGTTGAAATAAACGAGGGAGCTGAGAAGCGGCGAAGCGTTTGGCAATCACTTTAAAAATTTTAATACCGTAGGATTAAACTTGTTCTATTTTCAATATTTCTTCAATGACGGAACCCGCATAAATGTTGGCGACTAGTCACAACGAACGATGCAGATAGGAGATAGGGAGGTATAGGACCCATATTTAGCCATATAACCCTCAATAATAATCATCATTTTGATATTTTAAGAGGTCTTAAGAGAAAGTAACACTTGGAAGAGGATCGGACATTCGGAAAGAGGGAAAACAGATTTTAAGAAATGTTTACAGCTACAAAATTGTTTCATCCCCAAAATCTAGGAGCGCGGTAGCGTTCCGCCTCGCCAAGCAAACGAGTTGAGAAAAACGAGCGTATTTTCACAAAACGCTTTTTCAGGTATCCATATCTCGGCTCCTATTGGGCTGATCAACATGAAATTCGCCCTCACCTTGTTCTCCTTCTTTTCATTCTCTTTCTTCTTGTTCAGACATGCAAGGCTACAGCCTCTCCACCTTCACCAAATGACTTGAAATTTTGCACAGAGCGTCGTTTCTGCTTGAGACAGAGCCTTTAAAAGATTTAACCATTTAACCCATTATTTCAAGAATCCCCCCTCCCCCCACCGCCATCAACAAAAAACCAGCGGAAATATTCGGCTAATATTGTCCACTATGACGAGGTCCACTATAACGATAAACACATTGTTGAGATCAGCTCTCCACAGAACATTGAGAATCTAGTTACGCTTATGACTAATATGTTTTGAACTTACCATGTTTCGACTTTATTCGTCATAATCTGACTTACCTGAAATAAAAAGAAGAATTGAGTATTATTATTCAATGTGAAACAAGTAAAATAAACACTTCTCAATCACGAAGCAATGCAATATCTGCAGCATAATGTAATATATTGGCATACAAGGGAAAAGCCACTATGCAACTCCAATGTTTCTCAAAGTGAGTCCAAAGCTGCATCATTAGGTACCTACTAGGGGTTCTCTAGTTGTTCAACTGGTCACACCTGGCCAATTTGGCCGGGGTGAGATCGAAAGCTGTTGAGCTGGATTCACCTTTGAAACCTTGGATTATTATTATTATATTATATTATATATTATTATGTTCAACTGGTCTCCAGGACCATACTATTTGGCCCCCAACAACTTGTCACGTGAACTGTTTGATGGCAAACTTACGGAGGACGTTTCTCCGGATTATTCCTCTTGTTTGATACCTGTTGTCCCTTCCGAAATTGTTGGCTATATTAATGCCTTAAGAAAATTGTCCTTTCATGCAATCAGTAATATCATTTTGAAGAAAATGGCACCCTATGTATGTGATCCCCTAACTTTTGTTTTTAATTTGGTTTTGTCCTCGGGTAAATACCCATCACTGTTCAACAGATCTGTTATTGTTCCTCTATATAAATCAGGTGATTGCATGGATATATCCAATTATCGACCCATTGCTGTTACGTTACCTCTACAATTCTGGAAAAGATTTTGAAAAAGAGGTTGGTATCCTTCCTGGAAAATTTCCACATTATTTCTCATAATCAGTATGGGTTCTGTGAGGGTTTGGGAACAGACTATGCACTGTATAGGGTGAATAATATCATAACTCAAAAACTGTATAAAGGGTTATGCGTGTATGGAGCTCTTTTTAGACATCAGGAAAGCCTTCGATTCAGTTAATTACGTAATTCTACTTGAAAAATTGTACAAGTATGGGATAAGAGATCTACCTTTACAGCTGATTGGTTCCTACCTGTCGAATCGTCAGCAGACCACTAGAATTAATAGTGTTCTCAGTGACACAGCTACATTGTCATGTGGAGTGCCACAGGGGACTGTGTTAGGTCCAATTTTATTTTTTACTGAATTATTGAATTTAAAAATAGATGGTACAATGTTGGGTTTTGCTGATGATACAGCGATTTTATTTTATGGAAAAGATAGTCAGGAGTTGCTTAATACAATTAATTATAATTTGTTTCTTGTTAAGACCTGGATGGACTTGAATTGTGTAGCTCTAAATGTAGATAAAACTTCGTTAATTAGGTTTTTTAATTGGGCTGAAAGGAACCGGGATTGTGCGCAAGGCATTTTGTTTTCTTTCTGCTAATAAATTCGTATTCTATTCCATTCTAGAATACACATGTTTTCTACTAAGTCCTAAAAGCCAACATTTCCGGCAGCTAAAATCTCACTTCGGATCAAAAATCATGAAAGTCTAGTTTTGGAGCTATTGGATTTTCCATGCATATTATGCTTTTAAGTACAATGAAGTAAACTCTTAATAAAGTAAACTGTAAATAAAGTAAACTCGTAATAGGTCGATAGGTACCACACGGTTTATAATCTGTTTTTTTTTATAATCTGTATAATTTTATAATCTACTATTATAATAACAGTAATTTAGGCTAAGCATAATAAATGGTTAGCTAACAAGTTGTAACTAAGTTGGAACATCAGTTTCAAGTAATGATTGTTGTCCGAAATGACAACTTGCATACGTAAAAACATTGCACTATTGTCAAAATGTACCAGTTCATATATTCTACTTGATTTATCAAATCAAGACATATTTTTGAATCCATCAAGTCCTCAGTACCCTGCTATTGCATTTGAAATTACCGCTAGTGATCTAAAATTAACGAAATTGATTTTGGTTGTTTGGTCAAAACACGCTGAATGTTGGATGATTCTTGTAATTCGTGGAGTATTCGAGGTCAGATTTTTGATGACAGATTGATCTGTCTACGAAACTCCTAATTTGGAAATGAGTTCTGAGGAAAATTGAGGGCTAAGAAGCAATAGGTGGGTGACGAGTCGTGGAAGTCCGACTGGATTCATGATCATATTATATGAGATCGTAAGCCGTTCGTGACGCCACGTTGTGGGATCCCTGAAAATTCTTAACCTCTCGGTGAGAAATGCGCCGTTTAAATAAAAATATACATAAAGTTTTCACGGTGAATCAGAGGGAATCTCCTTGTTCTGAAAGATGGGCATAATATAAAACAGTTTTAGGGGGGTCGTAAAACTTGACATTTTGGGCGTCCTGAGACGTTCGCTCGGATCGTAAATGCCAACACCCATAGGTAGTGAAAATAGTCCGTGAAATGGACGTTGGCCCGCGAATGGCGGACGCCATTCGAATGGATTCTCACAATCACGTTTATGGCTAGAATTCGAATTTCTCGGAATAAGGTATTGCAATTCTGACCTTCGTGTTCAGCGTTAAAAAAAAAAACTTTAAAATGAGGTGTGTCACTTGTCAGGCTGTTTCATTTTTGTAATTTTTGGGTAATTCCCCCCTCCCCACTGATTTGTTGTGCAAATTTGAACATGAGTTTTTGTGGCTTTCGGCAGTGGATTCTCCAAAGGGGGGGGGGGAGTTCTAGGGGGAAAAATTCCTCATAAATTCCCAAAATGAAACATTCTGACAAGTGACACATTATTTTAAAGGTTTTTTCAATGCTGAACACGATGGTGAAATCAGAATTGCGATATTTCATTCCGTTCTTAAACTGGAGCACTTTGAAGATGAAGAAACGTGGTTGTTACTTGATATGAATGAATATGGAATGGTATATCGCAATTCTGACTTCACCGTCGTGTTTAGAGTCGAAATGTCCAAAAGCTGAGGGGGCTTATGGTGAGTTGAGGGATGTTGGGAGGGGGGGGGGTCACTCAAAAATTGAAGTCTGACAAGTGACACCTCATTTTGAAGGTTTTTTTTAAATGCTGAACACAATGGTGACATCAGAACACGCTCTTATAGCCATCCTGCATATTTTTGGTTGATTCGAAACGCTCCCTATATAGTTTCAGATTCCATCCAGCATTAGAACATTCTGATGTTAGCACATCTAAATTACGACGGTCGGGGTAGAATTCAATGATATTTCTCAAAAACTTCCGCTAAGGAATACTCACTTGATAGATTTGGGTGTCTTTGTAGGAGATGCAAGGACCTGGTTGTGCATCGGCTCGGCGGAGATGGCCTGCTTCCTTGGTGCCTGTATCCTGGCACCCTCGGACGCCAGGCCCATTCCGCAGTGAGGGCAGATGCTCGTCATGACGGACGTCAGGGGCCTCACCACCTGTCTGAACATGTCCAGCTCGTTCTGGAGCTCGCGAATTTTGGCGTCGCGTTCCTCAAGCCCTGACTCGAGCGTTCGGAGCCGTTCCTCCATCGCAAGGCCTGTAGGAACACCCGTTCAACGTCAGAACATCCCATTGATTCGTTCAAATCAGCGACCGAATCCTGATTGTTTGAACGGTGGCTGAACACAGTGACATATCATGTTGAATTCCTAAACATCGTTACACAACTCGTTCAACAACACCAAGGTAAATATCTGGAATTACAGCGCTCTACTTGTGTGAAATAAACCATAAGATATTATCAAGGGGCATTCAATCGAACTCCACCACCTCACATTATAATGTGAAACAACTAAAAGATCAATTCTAAAGCCGCGGTAACACCAAAGTCTCCCACTAAGTTTTTCAAAAGTTTCGGCCATTTGTTTCTTGTTCAGCAAAATACAGCACTAGCGGAGAGACAAATCTTCCACTAAATTTTGGTTCCCCGTGGAGTAGCCAAAAACATAATGTAACTGCTAGCTTTTGTTGGACAGGTAGGTACTGCATTTCTGCAATTTTTGTCACGTTTTTTATTTAATGTCCGATCATTGAAATTAAATACTCAAATACACTTTCTTGACACTTTTTTGACACTCTCATCGCAGCTCAGCTCACCGCTCAACGGATCGACTTCATCTTCTCGGGGGTCAGCTACCATGTCACTATCACTGTAACTATCCCTATTCAACAAGGTTCTCACCAAATATCTTCGGGGGCCTCTTGTACAGTAGCTGGCTATGATTCTACTGCGTACAATTACGTTTTCTTCGTACATTCTTGACTTTACTGCTTAAACCTTTCGCGCCAATTCTTTTGCCTCAAGTTTTCCAATTGTTGCTCTAAGTTTGAGAACAACCACTAGTTTTCTTGTCAGTTGTCAACTTTGGTCTAAGTGCGCCTTAAACCTCTATAATTGACGAGGTGAAAACCTCTTGCTCCTAGAGTAGGTAACTCTGAAGAATGAAGCAGAGATAAATCTGATTCTCATACAAATTCGGTTCAGTATGTAGAAATTAGATAGTGGAAGACGATCATAGAACAAACTGTCACTGAATGAAGGTGTACTGAAGAAGGCCAAGTACAATCTAGATGACAACGAAGATAATTATAGTCAATATATTGTATCAACAATATAATATTATAGTCAATATATTGTATCAACAATATATTATTATATTCAATATATTGTATCAACATTATATTGTATCAACACAGTTTAAATCTATAATTATATGAAACACTCTGGGATTTGCTCTTTTCCTCGAAATAATGAAGCCAATTTATTACTTAGTTTTCTAAACTTCAAATGATACAGTTGCAAAAAAAAGGTTCCTCCGGAGAGCAGTTCAAGGAAACCATTTTTATCACCTCGTTCCACATAATCTCAACAGAACTAAAATCGTTAAGAAGAAGAAGACTTGAATTTTAATGGGATAGTTGTAAGAAAGGCCCGTAAAGTTCTTCAGGGTGGTTGAGAAAAAAAAGAAAGAAAAACGGCTCTACGTCTTGATTAGAGAGAGGTTCTTCGGATCGTTGGGTTTTGTTAGCAGTCGGTAAGATTAGTTAAAATTTATAGGAGTCGGTCCGGCCAGTGGAACACATACGAGAAAATTCACGAGAAATGTTCTTATTCCAGTCTCATCACGCAGTTTGGACTTGATGAAGACATTACAATTTTATTTCCATTTTAGTTATTCCTTCATTCGGTCGAAGCCATTAAAATTTAATATTTAATGTTGTGAGAAGAGTGTAATGATCAAAAGAGTTCTCAACGTCATGTTAGGGTTGCCAGACATCCTCTTTTTTTAGGCCCTTTTCGTATATATACAGTATGAGCATTGGAATCGAGCAAGAAAATCTAATTTCAAATCCCCCTGTTATGCCCCAGCATCCTAGTTATAAGAATCAACGCAAATAATAATAAGCTGAATGAATATGTGACGTGAGCGGGAGAGCACGCTGGTCAGGGTGCCTTTACATAGCGGATTTACCAATTGATGCGCGTCATAACTGATGCTTTAAGGAACCACCGATATGCCATCCAATACGAGGTCATTGGCGGGGACTATTCACCGAGAAGTAGCTTAGTGAGTACAACAAATAAAACCAAAAGAAAACAGGAGTCAGAACAACCCGGGGCCCTTAAAAATGTTTCTTTTCCTGGTCGATTCCATTGGCTCAATTATTGAAAATAATAAACCAAAAGAGAGATATGTTGACAACAAGATAAGGACCTAGAAAAGAGTCCAAGTTCTGAAAGTTTCTGAAAACCAGTTGTTTTCTGAATGAGTTCATCTCGGTTCGTTCTCACAGTAACTATGAATTAAGTCCCAAAAGAAGAGAAACCTGACAAGGTAGCATAATACATTATGCGACAATACAATGTGAGTGAAGCAGCATCCTCCAAGGAGCGTTGAGCAGATACAAAAGCTATTCTCGTTTTGGAGGTGATGTATACGTGGAATGGAAATATCCGCATTAGTACAGTCGTAATCTTTTAGTAGGCCGCCGACAAAGTGGTGCATTTTTTTCAAGTCCTTTGAAAGATGATTCGACTGAAGATCATGTGTTCTGCGGTTGTAGGTGTGACTATTATTCAGATCGGATTCTCCGTATCACTCTTGTACGTACCTACTCAGTAGGTGACCACCAATCACGTTAGGAATAAATTGGGAAACCAGTAAATCCTGTTTAACTCAGCGGTCTCTTCTGGGGTATGTTTCCATGCAATGAGACATACTAGCAATGGAATGGAGGAAAGTGGGTGTATAACCTTCAAAGAAGACTTGGAATGAAATTAAAATGAGAATTGAACTAGTGAAGTGAACTAAGTTTGATCTGAAGTAAGGGGAGCATAGAGATTAGACTATTACTATTGAACTGAGCATAATTAGTACTAATGCGCTACCATTGCCATAAAACTAAGGATATGGTAGAAGAAAGTCCTATAATATTATACAAAATAGCCCACAATATTCATTGGGGCTCCATAATTTTACACTAAATAAAAACGTCATAGAAACTTCGATAGAAACGCCATAGTGGCAGTTGCGATGTAAAAAACGAGGTGTGGCCATAATTTTCAATAACAACTCATTTCGAACGCAGCAGCAATTATAATTAAGTCCACTTCTCTCGCGCGTTCGGCATATCTCTTATAATTGGCGGATTGCAAATGAAATTCCAGATATTTCTTGTCACTAACACCAACGCTGGTCCACACACATGGATCAGCACAAATAACAGCATTTTTCCACGGAACCATTTTAGGGTTTGGAATGCAACACGTGTTCTGCACCGCTGCAGCCATTTATGGACCCATTAGAGACGTAACCAGCGGAACCCAACTGAAAGAAAACAGCCTCAAGGGAGAAAGAAAAAATTTCATGGAATTACCTCGACGAACGATTCGTTTAAACAATGCGACATTGACTGACTGACGAGAAAGGCGAAACGGGTTTTTGGGTGAATTTCAAAATGGGTCAGACAGAGGTCAGTGTTTTTGTCCAGCCGGTTTCTCTTCGCCGAATGTTGGATGGTATGTAATAATTTTGGGTTTGAAAAGTATTTCTAAACTCTCAAGCATCATGAGTGAGATTTTAATCAGATAAAGCGAAAAAACAAGACTAGTGTGATCACTAGAGAGATGCATAATCCATATCCCACAAATAACTTAGCTCCTGAGCAAAGTACGCTCAAGGGACTACCATGAGATGTTCCCTAAACAAAGTAGAAGAACTGAAATGTTATTCGATTGTTGAAAAATCAACCGGTGGACTTAGGATGTTCAAGGATACCTGATCGTTCATACATGAATGGTGTGATTTAAAAAAAAAAAAAAAAAGTTTGGGTTATTACATTCAAAAAAGTACTTTTGGAATCGACCAAAATGAGAAATGTCAACGGAGTAGGACCAAAAATCTAATAAATGATATGAAATAGTTATTCATATTCGATATTATTAAGGGTTATCATCGGATATGATGAAACGAAATCCATTCGTCCACTAAGAACATAATAGGGAAGGCTAAGACTTAGTGATAATTTCCGTCTTGATCCAGTTTGAGAACGGAATGAGATATCGGCATTCTGATTTCCCCATCGTGTTCAGCGTTAAAATGAGGTGTCACTTGTCAGACTGTTTCATTCGGGAATTTATGGGTACTCCTCCCCCCCCCCCCCCTAAAACTCCCCCCTCACCCCTTAGAGTTTCGATTGCCAGGATCGATTTTTCGTGCCAATTTGAACTTTTTGTCTCAATTCTATCGAGAGTTATCGTCTGGAATGACACATAAGTAAATGAATCTATAAATACATATGATTTTTCTTGATGTGGCAGTGAAATCAAGATAGACTGAAACCGATTTTGGTGTGTACATTTTTCGGAAATTCGAGTTTGAACAATTTTGGACCGGGAAAAATTGCTTCCTTTTCTTTGAAATTCGCCAAACATGTATATCTTTATTTTTTTAATAATTAAAAAAAATAAAGATATCTCATGTTGAAGGGTTCTTCAACATGAGATTAAAAATTGTCGTAATGGTTCGTTTGGAAAAACAGATGGCCAACGATAGTTCTTACGACTCAACGTAACAACTACATCTTCTGGACGAATCGTGACCAGTTTTGCATACGAAATGAGTTCAAACGCATAAAATGAGTTTTTACAGATTTTTTAAACAAATTCATAGCGATTTCACGCTTTGAACGACTTGAGTACAGCTCGCCCACAACGACTAGACGGTATAAATAGGGTCCAATTAAGACGGCATCGCGAAGCACAGGAGTAAACAACGGTAGGGAACCGATAGATATCGGGTGTGTTACGTCGAAACAACAACCGCCACAACGAACGCAGGGTACCCCGAGATAGCGATCAGCGCAGGACGGGCCTTTTCCTATAATGGTCTACTTCTCCATTCAAATGTTAACGAGGGTAGAGTCAGTGGTCATGGTAATTTGCTGTTCTAAAGTCGGAACAAAGAGAAAAATAATTTTTTCCGGCAAAAATTATAAATGAATTAATAATTTATGAGCCCCAAAATAAGGCAAAGCCGACACGTATTTGAACGGATATTCAAGAAGGAGACTTGGGTTAGAGCGTATGGAAAAACATAGGATGCAGTAAGTCCATGGTAGAGGATCGTTCATAAAATGTGAAGCATAAATCTTAAAACGGTACATCGGTACTAGTTCATTGGTAGATATCACCATCAAGAACTTCGGGAATTTCATTACCATAATCGGTGGTTATTTCTCACTGACAATCGGGGCATTATCTATTGATACCCAAAGTATGGTATCCATGGTTTGTAGACTATAACCAATTATTTAACCTCGTGAAACTGACCAATATCTAGGGCAATTACCTCACATAATATCTCAAGATAGATATCACATGATATCTAATTGTACTAAACACCAATGAACTGAAAGAATTTCTAGTAATCAGACATTCATTCTTCCTCGTTGGCTGTTATTAACACTTCTCCATGGAGTAGATAAAGAAACGCTCATTTAGAAAAAATATTCTTGCTTCGCCTTTTCCTCCTTGTTATTTACGGACTCATTTCACTCACAGATGAGGAGAACATGGTTGATGGCAATAAGCAATTACATATCTGTTTAAAACTAACTACGGACATACGATGATGCCTAGGCGTCCTAGTCACTCTCGAACTCAAGCTGAGATCGCAAACTGAATTTATGGAGCATATTGTGACAATACATAGAGCATATGTTGGGAAATATGACGCAACATATTCGTTACATAATATTGAGGGTGAAGTGGCAACAAGGCCTACCTCAAATGGGGCTGGACACCACGGCCTACCTCAAATAGTACAGAATAACATGACCTAACTGACATTTTTGGGCATATTGATTTTGGGAGGTAGGCCATGTTGACCAGCCCGATCTCTGATAGGCCATGTAGTTCGGCCCCAGTTGAGGTAGGCCTTGTTGCCACTTCACCCTCGATATTATGATGCCAATAATGCAGTCCAGAAAGATAATCCAGCTACAATATGCAATGTACTACTGTGAATTGTGCCCGTTCTTATCAGACTGAACTGATAACTGTGCATATCGTCGGCATACAGGAGAAACTCATTAAGTCAATTTTTGGCGAAATTCGGATTAATATACTTCCTACATAAATTTTTCATAGGTACGTTATGAGATCATTTTTTGTCGAATTTATACTGGAGAAATTAACAAGTGACTTTCTGCGTTCTGGAAGTACAGCAAATTTTTGACGAACCACACTTGCTAAGGGCAGATAACTAACGAGGCCACCGGTATATTCACCAAAATTACTGTTGATGAAAGCCCCCAATTTCAATTGAATACAATCATTCGTCCAATAGGATCCTTAGTGTCGTCAAACCAAAGACCACATGGAGCAATGATTCTATCTCAGACATGAAAGATTATCTGAAACACGCATACGAAATGCCACAACATTTATCACTCATTGCTTTGCGAAACTGCAGAAATTTTACAGGAAATCGGAAATTGTACAATAACGGGTGGTTGATGAAATCAAACTGAAATTTCTCGAAACTATGTTTTATGATTTAGTTAGTTTCTCCTGTAAGCCGATGATATTTGCACTCAAGATCTCGTCTTCTAATTATTCGATGTTCCATTGCGAAAATAAATTCTTTCATTCTTTCAAAATCTTCTTATTTCTCTTTGACCACTTCTGTTGGTTAAGTTTGGTGCTAGATTCTTATCGGTTTATTTTCCGTAAGGATATTAGCCAACAGCCACAGCCATGAATTAATGCTATTTTGTTACTTCACATTACAATGTTAAAGATTCGCTGTAAAAGAACGAAAATTAATACTAAATAATAAGAAAATTTTGATTCGTACCTACTACTTGGCTAAATGAACAAATTCCTTTGAAAACTGCAAAACTCCACGATTGCACCATTTCGCAGAAGTTCACTGGATTGACCATATTATGAACACGTAAACAAGCTATTGATAGAGCGTAAACGGGCTGTCGCTCGGATTTCTGGTCTACTCAGCTCAAATTGTGACAACCAAAGTTTGACCCACATTCGAGGGTTGTGCCCGCGGTATTTTATGCCCGCAATGGCCCAACCACACTAGCCCAAAGCCTATTATTCGTTCATGATAAATGTATAGTTGTAATTGATATAAAACACCGCGAAATTTGTTCATGGAATACATCGATTCAGCCCGACTAATCATTGGCCTAATTCAAGCCCTCATCATCGCTCTTTAATGACTCGTTGACAAATGGGGAAATGTAAATCACCCATGTTCTGTACCAACGCCGCTATTTTGGAACACCACCTGCCGTCATCCTGCAAACAGCTCTGATCATTATCTGACACCGCTCTCTGATTGGGTTCAAGGTTTAAAAGAAATTTAAATCGTTCCATCTGACGTAACGTTGAGATGCTGAAAAAGTATGAAATGATCATATTCAATCTGGGAAGATATATTACGAGTATAACACTTGAAATGAACAGTTTCGATTCAACGCTGTTATAGTTCCCATCAGCTTTAACAAATAAAACTTGGACTATCATGGCATCAGAAGTTTTCTCTGAATCAGACTATCCTCGAAGAATTGGGTCCCTCCCATTCAATTTTTTTCTAACTATGCAGCTTGACTCGAATAAGGATTCATAAGAATCACCTTACATGGTGAATTCCACTCTTCGCTAGGGATCGATTTCAAGAAGACCATCGGGCTATCGGATCTATGGTAGATCTAAAGGGGTCTCGTGGATCCGAGAACTCCAAATTCTTCCACTTACATTTACTTTGGCCGCAGTCTGTTTGTTTGCCTTAAATCCTGAATAACAAAGCAGCGACTCAATAGAGATAGTTCCAGAAAAAGAGGGATTTATACTGAAATCCCACAGAGCGGTTGAGGTCGATTAAAAGCTCCGAGTCAAAGAAAATAATCCGATAAGGAAATCTCTTTTCTGGCACGATCGGAGAGGCTTTTAAAAACATTTACGTAAGGAGAGAGAAAAACTTGTTTTAAATCCGTGAACTGGGATGAAAGAAGAAAATACCGAAATTCGAATAAAACTGAACATTTAACATTGCAGTAGACCATAAGGTCTACTTTAGTAGTACCTCGCCGAATTGAACAGATATGGCTATAAATTTGAACATTCGAAATATAATTGGGATCTCCGTACAGACTAACCACATTTGTCAATGAATATGCAACCAGAAGGCTTAGTTGTTTCGTTCTCTCGTAACACCATCAATGGAAGACTCGCTTATTTTTCAATCGAATTATCGATACTTCAATCATTCTCATCAAGGGTACAGAAGACCTTAGTAGACATTCAAGTCTACTGCAACACGTTTATAGACGTAAGTACTCGTATATATAGGTAGAGTAAACAATACATAGTTTATTAGCTGTATCTCCCTACACGATAAGGAGGCATCAAATATTAAATATAGAAACATTCATGTGTCGAAATCTGCTATACATTGTTCATTTTATTTAATCATTAATAATCTTATTTGACGTGCGAATTGACAACCAGAAAAAATATAAAAAACCAATAATAGCGAAGAGAAAAATTATTCGCGTGAGGGTTACCACACTCATAATTCACTTATTCAATCTGTGAACTTTTTAATACAATAACCGATGGGAATTCATAATGAGGTCACAATATTCTGCGATGAGGCTCTACGATAAGGCCGCTATGAGTCTGCCGTAGAAACTGGGGCTTCCATTAAAAAGAGGAATTTATTCGCGAGATGACGCATAAATAGGTGTGTGGTCTTTGGAAATGTGATAAGCTCAAAACTGCCAGAAATTACCCCCAATTTGCAATGGTTCACACAGCTTTCCGTCCTCATCCATATAAATGGAATTTATACAAACATATCCAAACATAAATTGAATGAAAACGAAAAATTATCGACGTTCCCACTTATTTATTTCCCGCTCATGACTGTTTCAGTATTGAGTATGAAAATATTGCGATCATAAATTGTAGGTAGTCATTTGACTAGTTCCTTCACACCGCTCTGGGAGTGGTTTCGCCGTTTCAAGCTGGATTTACGCCATTTCACATGTACAAAAAACGTGACCATTGCCACGATGTGCATAATAATGATTACAAACAGGATCGTAACCAATGGCTGAATACAGCCTGAAAACCCTCGCGATCTGCATATTTTATCCATCGAGCCTTTCCAACCAACAGATCCGGAAACCACCTCAGTAGTCAACTGCAGTTTGTTGGGACCTGATTAAAAAAAAAAACGTCATGTAACTTCATGTAAAACCAGATTCTTCGGAAAAAGAATATGTAGGGACATTTGGATATAGCGGAGGATGTAACGTGAGTGTTGGCAGGACAGCGGGAAGCTAACTACGGGAAAGACCGTTCATCAAACAGACCACACTCGAGTCTTTCCTAGTGGAAAGTCAAGTTATTTCGGGTTAACACACACATCTCACCTGTTACTCATAAGGGTTTATGAACAAGGTCTAGTTGGTTCCAACGATACACAGCACATTAAAAAACTAACATTACATTGTTTCGTCGTTATTGGTTTGGCATCGGGGAAGCGTATGGTTTACTAGTAGTTCGTGATGGGAATGAATTACGAGTACCCCTCACTGCTGAGCCCAACCATCTATACGGCCTATAGACGTTTGATATCATGAAACGATGATCCATAACCTGTTCGAGAACGATGACCAAAAGTGAGAAAGAGTAACTAAGTAATTATTACTGTTGAAACCCTATATTTACTTGACCTATGTACTCTTTCTTTGCTATTTAATATAATATATTAATATATTAAATAGCAATGAAAGAGTAACAATATTATTGTTCTTTTGCCGTGAACCATCAGGTCATCTAGTATCCTCGATTCGTGCCTATATAGGATTATTAACCAGGCAATTATTTAATAAAGAACCAAATTTACGCTTCTGGTTTTAGATGTTCGGCCATTTATTAGGAAAGTTAATTAGAATCCAACAACGGCGATACTTATTATTAAAAAGTCAGGGAAAGAGGGAAATCACAAGTATCACTTTGCACTCGAGTTTCGCTACCCTTCCCTCCACGGAGCCCGCCGCTAAAATGCGGAAATATTTATAGGCCCGATTCACTTGAGATGACACTCCCCGAGATCATCCATTACTCGGCACGCTGCGGCTGATATATTTTGCCCTCGTGTAACGTGGACACTAGCGAGAAATGTGGAAAAACATTGCTAGGCAGATGAGCAGCAGTGGTGGCTGATATGTCATCCGAGTTACTACCATTAATTCTCAACGTTTTCCGTTCCGACCCATGTGCGTGAAATTTGAAAGACACTACGGTTTCAGTCACTGCATGACTCACAAAATATCCATCACGAGGCATGCGCCAACAAACTTTTGCATGTACAGGGTGTTCGGCACTTGGTGTAAAAGAAAAAAGTTAGTAAAACTAGACTGAAAATGGAGTAGGACGCCGCCAACCGCACTTTTCTATCTCCATCCGTTCCCAAGATATGATTTTTTTAAAGGTTTTTTCGGAAAACCACGATTTGTGCCATGACAACCCACGTTTCTTCACTTTAAAACAACTTTTTTTTCTACTTTTGACCACATTTTCGGATTCAGCGTTGTGTTCTACATATGCGTACGCCACATTTGTAATCAAAAACAAACTCCTAAGGATTGACAACTTTTAAAAAATTAAATTTTTGAAAATACTTGTACGTTAACTGCATTTCTAAAGAACGAGCTGGAAGCTGGCAAATTTTAAGAAAACTTGTAAATTTAATCAGCTTCCTAATGGTACGGTCTACTTTGGGATTCCTTATCGATTTCATGGGGAAATTCAAGTTTGAATGCGGAAAAACAGTAGGGAGCTACAAAAATACGAGTATTTACCAGAAAATTAACCAACGGATTTTCAATTCTTTCGTGTTTGCCGTTGTAGTGTATGATTCAAGTTGATAATTCCAATGATATCGGGGCAAAATGAAATCCTCGTTGTAATTGTGAGGTCGTTTTAATGAGGTTTAGTACTTACACAAAATGAGGCGGTTAAAATAACATAAGGTAAAAATAAAAGACAAATGCGATGACGAGGGTGACTGTTGACGCGAGGCACATACTTACAAAGTATTTTCGATCCCATGGTTTCGAACACAAGCCCTGGCTCTTTTTCGCATGGATTTAACCGTAACATCGTACGAGAGATCTTGAACTTGTATTTTCGTAGGTGCCTACTGTTTTTCCGCATTCAAACTAGAATTTCTCCATGAAATCGATAAGGAATCGCAATGTAGGCCATACCATTAGAAAGCTGATTAAATTTGCAAGTTTTCATGGAATTTACAACCTTCCAGCACATTTCTTTGGAAATGCAAGTACCTGTAAGTAAATAATCAATTGAACTAATCAAAACTTGGACTTCTTTACTGTAAGTAAAGAAGATACTATCAAGTTATCGTCATATTATGTACATATGTCATAAAAATATTTTACAAGTTCAAAATACATTGAGACATCCATATTTTGGCAGTTGTGGTGACTGGAAAGGTTTCTGGCAGAGTTTTATAAATTGAAACGCTGTCTGCACCCGAGTTTTGTGGTGTGCGAATTAGTAGAGAGCCGTGAAGAACAGACCAAAATAACTACCTTACAAAAACTGTGACAAATATGTTTTTTTTTTTTTTTTTTTTTTTTTTTTTTTTCAACAGGAGAAAACTGTTCAAGTGATCGTTCCAAGTCAGAATTCATCTACTTATTGTGTTACTGTTCTCCTCGGTTGCCAGACAACGCGCAGAAAGCGAAAATTTTCAATTAGAAGGTCAGTCCTCCGGAAGGAGTTTGCCAAATCCTTGTCAGGTCTAGTAGCTTTTTCTGGTAGACATATTCTTTTGATCGGAGTTGCCACCTTTTTTTTCTTCTTTCACTTTAGAATCTTGGGTGGGGTCCACGAAACAGTGAACATCTAGACGTCCCAGAACGTTTAACCCCAGAAATATGGACACTGAAACTGATGAGAGAATATAAAAACCGAATCATTCACAGCCAAAATGGTATTTCAATTAGGTAGTACATAATAGTACATTTCTGACGGACTTTTACTGCAGTTATAATATTATTATAACTGCAGTAAAAGTCCGTCAGAAATGTGTTCTGATAATGAGGAGAAGCCGTGTGCCGAAAGTCGATAGAGATTTAAGCTTAGTCTGAATGGCAATAACATTGTTTCTTCTGATTATTAATTTGATGTCTACGTCTTGGTAAAGGTGTGAACTCGGAGAGAGGTGGCTCAGACAACCTGTCACAACCTGACTCCAACGGCTGGTCCGCCGAAATTGATTTGAAAGGCTTTAAAAGTTTAGTTAACAAGTCGAAGTAGGTGTTCGCAGCCAAATAAACACAAAAAATCGTTTATATGTCATTGCCTTCACAAATGAACATCAACCTTAGTTTCCTTCACTATAACTAACAGAGATATACTGCCACGGTGATGTAGGCTGCTGCGTTATTTGACGAATAGATGAATGTGTACCTACTTTTCAACATTAACATTGGTTTTTCAAATAAATACATCACCAACCAAATACCTAATTCTACTCTACTCTTCGATAGAGTATGTCGGATTTTGGAATCGCCCAAAGAAAAAAAAGTTTTAACCCCCCCTCAAAATTTGTTGGTTTACGTTTCAAGATATTGGCTCCCCTTGACCCCTCTGACGTCATCCATTCCTGCCGGTCCATATACGTCATCCATTCCTGCCGGTCCACGTACGTCATAGCCTGTGAGGTGTTCTTGCCGGCCACTTGTCTGACGTCATCCACCCCCTGCCGGTACACGTACGTCATATCCTGTGAGGTGTTCTTGCCGGCAACTTGTCTGACGTCATCCACCCCCTGCCGGTCCACGTGCGTCATCATATCCTGTGAGGTGTTCTTGCCGGCCACTTGTCTGACGTCATCCACCCCCTGCCGGTTCACGTACGTCATCATATCCTGTGAGGTGTTCTTGCCGGCCACTGGTCTGACGTCATCCACCCCTTGCCGGTCCACGTACGTCATCATATCCTGTGAGGTGTTCTTGCCGGCCACTGGTCTGACGTCATCCACCCCTTGCCGGTCCACGTACGTCATATCCCGTGAGGTGTTCATCCCGGCCACTTGTCTGACGTCATCCACCCCCTGCCGGTCCACGTACGTCATCATATCCTGTGAGATGTTCTTGCCGGCCACTGGTCTGACGTCATCCACCCCCTGCCAGTCCACGTACGTCATATCCTGTAAGGTGTTCTTGCCGGCCACATGTCTGACGTCATCCACCCCCTGCCGGTCCACGTACGTCATATCCTGTGAGGTGTTCTTACCAGCCACTTGTATGACGTCATCCTCCCCCTGCCGGTCCACGTATGTCATATCCAGTGAGGTGTTCTTACCAGCCACTTGTCTGACGTCATCCACCCCCTGCCGGTCAACGTACGTCATATCCTGTGAGGTGTTCTTTGCGTCACCTGTTTGATGTCATATCTTTTGACGTAGTTGGTCGCTTGTGTTGCGACGTCATATTATCTGAGAGGCCCGCGGATGAGGTGAATTAAGGAGACAAAATAGACTTCATATCGAATCGAGGTGTTTATATGAATTCTTCTTCTTAGATGATTTGGCTTCAGACATGCCATTGGATTCGTGATTCAAAGCAACCATAAAGTGGGTACAGTCATCCATTCCTGCCGGTCCACGTACGTCATATCCTGTGAGGTGTTCTTGCCGGCCACTTGGAAAAACTTGTTGTGTATCGTTGATTTTTTATGAGCCAACAATAATTGTTGACAAATTTTAATAACCATTTTTCGGTGAAATAACAAGATGTTTGGGGCAGTAAAAATGAAGAACTTACCAAACCCTCAACTCTGAATACAGTTGGAATCGAAAATCTACTATTATTATTGAGGATTGGCTGGATTTGAGATCTCTTATGAGAAGGTAATTGTTTGAAAACTCCTAATCGAAAATAGGTCATGTTCAACTTTTGTTTGTTCGAAAAATAGAGGTATGTAAATTACATACCTCTATTTCAAATCCGGTAAGTGACATTTCCAGAACACGAGATGCATTCTGACAGTCCCGTCGGGATATAAATTCGTTGGGTGTGAAGTTGAAAGTTTTCATCCCTCTCCGATCCTCGCAATCAATTTAAGATTTGACCTTCATACGCATTTATACCAACAGTGAGCATACGGAACCAACACACTCAGACATTCATGGACGCTAACAAGTGGGTTTGACAACCCGCCAGCACTGACGGGTCTCGACTTGAATATTCGCAGGCCCGCGAAGGAGAAGGTATGCGAAAACGGTTAATGATTTATTGACACGAGAGCGATGAAATGTTGCCAATCAGAGACCGCCAACTACCCACTCGCCGCCATTTTCGTGTGACGCCGCCAACTGAGACACTTGGGAGACGGGATGTGCCGCTCCTGTCTAACTCTTTCGCAATCCTTCAATTCAACCCCTTTGGTGAAGTCATGAGAGCGGCATTCGACGAGCAACGAACGCTCTCTCAACGAAACGGTATAGTAGCGATGTGGATGGATATTCGACTATTCCCCGAACAACGAAGTAGGCTACGCTCGACGTTTGGTGTTGGTAATTAGCTCTGTTCCTAAGTGAGCGACAAGTTCACCATTTTACCAGCTCTACTTATCTACTACCACAGTGTCAAAACACATTAAATGTGTTAGAAATTTAGAAATATTAGACATATTAGAAATTTAGAAATATTAGAAATTTTCTAATACTGAAGAACACCTCCGAATTTCAAAATGGAAACATTCAACTTTCTGTACGTACTATTGATGTGAACGGCGCAGCACAACAACGTGAGAATATTTACGAATTGTCAACTGAAATCAAAACTGAAAATTGGACTGTGAGTGAAGTTAGATTGAAGTAAGCGAGTGAGATTTGGCAATTTTTTCTATAGACAGAAAACTGATATTATTACGGACTCGATTTGGAACTGGTGCCGACGCGTTCCCAACCTTGAAACCTTCCCCATGTCTCATGTAACCCACTTTTCGTTTCAACATAAAATAACTATGATACATTGTGTTGAATTCAAGCGCGAATCCCTGCTATTTTCTACTCATAAGCGTGAAGGGGAACAATTTCCACAGAAAGTGAGTTTTTGAGGCGCCCTTGAGAGGCGAGTAAAACGATAAATAATGTCCGTGCGAAAAATCTGACGGCTTTGATTGTCTCCGTTCGAAATAATGAGGTAGTGGTTTGAGACCGGTTCGTCATGTATAGAAGGTCGGTGAACAGTAGAAGGGCAGAGCATAAGCTGTCAATCTCTGATGTTGATCCACATCGCTGATGCATCACTGATAATTAGAAATTATCACACGAATGGGATTGGTGGTCGAGAGAACTGTGGCATAGACAGCCTAGGAAATGTTTTTAAAGTTTTACGGATTACATTATAAGTCATCGTCTAAGAAGCAACACAGCCTAATCCACTTTTCCTAACCTTTCAGGAAAGACACAAAACTGTGTTATTCCAGAACTACCAGTAAATTTACACTAATATTACTACTTTCAGCTTATTGTAGGCTCGCCAGAAGTATCCTACCATGATTTAAAATGAGGTAATGTTAGAAATAGTGGGATTGTTGGCGGATTTTTTTTTTTTTTTTTTATACAGTATGTAAATAACTATGTTCTGTTGGGAACATTTCAGTTTTTTTGCCATCTAAAATTTTCTTATTGAAAATATCATGAAGTTATACATTTCTAGAGTTTCCCTCCTGTACAGGTACCTAATTGAATTATTATTCCAGGACATACCTAATATGTATTTGCAATATTATTGCAAAATATTACACTGATCAAATTTTAATTAAACATTTTGTTTTAAACATCATCTCATGAATGAAAGATGAAAATTAGGAACAGTCTCATAATTTTACAAAACATCATAGTTACGAACATTGTTGAGCCAAAATCCAAAGTAAAGGGTAGATTAAACTTAGTACTCTAGTATCACAGTCAACTGTAGGAGTCTCTGTAGTAGGTACAATCCTGCTCATTACATTTTCTCCTCGCAATAAAATAGAACCTACCTAAAAATGATAGGGAACCTGGATAATCAATTTCAAAAAACAGTGTTCTAAATCAATGCAAATGTTTCGCGAAATAAGCAAACAAAATCGCGTGCTTATTGATAGAAAACTCGAAAACACAGGAAAGTACACGGATCAGAAAATGCGTTGCCCCGATGAGAAAAAAAAGGATTTGGCGCTGCTGACATTTTCGCGATTTAGGCGCTTTCAGCTGCCGATTTTCGAAATTCTGACGATGGTACCCTATCCGATGTGAAATTTTGAATAAGAAAGTGTACCTATTAACTTCATTTTTTCCTACTTGTGTTTTAGGTTGTGTTGCGACGAAACATTATTATGAGTTTTTGGGAATGAAAGTAATGAAATTATATCACAAAGAAAATCAGTTGCTGTGGTTTCTTCGAAAATCAAGTCCTTTTGCACTGTAGAGTACTAGAAACCTGGTGGGGGCTTGTAAACAACATGAGATCTGAGACATGAAACGACTTTCCTACCCCCATTCTAGGACTATAGTTGAAATATCGTGGAAAAGCACAGTTCCACACCATATACGGTGGATTTCAATGTGGTCAATAATACATTGCATGGACAAAACGTTTTTCATGAATCCGTAATCGATAGTCCATCTCAATAGTTCACGCTTTTGGTAAGAGGGGAGTAGGGTCATGCCGATTATTTTGGTCAGCTTTCCCCCTATGGACCTTGAAATTTGAATTTTTTTCACGGAAGGTTTTTTTGTGAATAGAAACCGATTCGTAAAACCAGCATGTTCGTTGGTTACTCCGAGCTGGGAGAGGGAAAGAAAAAGCAACTAATATAACTTGAGGAGACAATATGTGGCACATACCAACGTCGTTTCTTCCTCTTTGTTGAACTTCTAGAGCCCAAGCAGCTTTTATTTCTAGCTAAATGCGGACATTTATCACTCCACCCGTATTGCGTTCCAGTTGACACCGCCAACCAACAAGGCCCTAAAGAAGCGTTTTTTAAATCTACGGCCTTTATCCGCCCCTCACTCGCTATGCTCCGTCCTAGGTCACACGCGATCCTACTGTTGACCCAGAAATGCCTTTTCGTCCTACAACCAAAACATTTTCCCTAAATCGACTTCCGTGTTGTTCCACTATAGTTTGTGAGCCTGGAGGTAGTAAGCTTTTTCATTTCGAATTGGTTCCACTCAGACAGGTAAAAGACTTTGTGAATGTTGATTTTCCGTACCAACTTCGTCGAAGGGATAGTAGATGATCAGTAAGAGCATGCTAGTCAGTATCATCTCCACCAAGATAGGAAGGCCAAAGGGGATATTGCTACCTTTGTACCTACCTAACCGCAAGGAGTACCCTCTCAATGTCAATTTGTCATGATCAATCTACATTTGGATAGTGAACCGGAATATTGTAAAACCACAATACGTATCGACGGAGATCAGTCCCGATAAGTCTAATAAGTACTTTGAAAATCATAATAATGTACCTACGGATGAATTTAGAGATCGAGTGAGGCTAAATCGCAAGGGCAGGATGTAGAAGTCTAGGAAGGTGTAGTACGGTACTGATATGTATATAGGTAAGTAGGATAAGAAAGATTTGAACAGTAAAAAGTATCAGTAAATTGCTCGGTCGGCTAAATACAAAATCTGTCTAAGCCAGTCAACAGTTTCCTTGGATCTTTCTTTCAAAATCCCGATAGATGAATGTAGGATCGCCACCGGTTTTTGGATTGTCACGAATTCCAACAGTGATTACCAGGGTTCGACAAACGCCAACCATATGCGAGACAGGTATAAACGAAGCTAGTAGACAGTTTCTCATCTGATACGCTGACAGGCACAATGCAGTGGCGTGTCAGTAAACATCTTACAACTGACAGCTGTTAACTCCCGCTCTGAAGGGCAACAAAGATAAGAACCAACTATTATTAGAAGCCATGTTTCCAAGCTACTAGCGTTAACGTGAGTGGACGCGTTAAAATAACTTTTATCGAGGCGGCTCTCACTATCAGTGAGTCATTTCCGTTATTGCACGACTCGAAGTGATCACCTGATGGTCACTCCGCTGCATGGGAAATTGAAACGTTGCAATCCGATGAGACGATTCAAGGACGCGCGAGGACAAGAGCGAACCGAGGCGATTATTTACGATTGAGCCACAAGAACCAATCAACACCTTAGCTTCCAGGCTAAGTATCATTATTGGGGATTACCGGTATGAAGGCTTGGGTTTTCCAAATTTGGAAGTGTATTTAGGTTGACAGAACTTACCACATTGCTGCCAGGTGTTCCGAAAGACCCCCCCAGAGAAGGTTTCTCTCAGGCTTGAGGGTAACTCTAAAATATGTGATTTTAGAGCTCGCAAGGAATTGTATTCCCAGCAGTACGTTGAAACAAACATTATACTCAAAATTATCAAATGACTAACATGTACGTTTTAAATTTGTAGCGCAAGTTTGGTCTCTAACTTCATGAACCAGCGCATAATTATGATGCATTAGCGTACACATTTCCATTCCTTAAAGTGGGATTACAACGAGAAGTCCAGATTCTATCAATTAATGTTACCTTGGATCATTAAACGAAAGGATAAATCAAGATCTTCGGCGATTGATGCGTTATTAATGACCTGTTACTCTCTAAGAATGACCAAGAGCCGTCGGTCAATGTTGACTTCGATTTGATTGTAAGAAAACTAAGTGAGTAGATATTCTATTGTGGGCCTTGGAAGATATTCCGGTTTCCGATTTCCGAGAATTCATCTTTAAACTTACAGATTCAACTTCGCAGACCTCAGAATCTTTCAGCCTCATAGAATTCGAAAACGAGGTAAATGCAGATGCTTCCCGGACATCGCTGTCCGCAAGGCCCGCCCCTGAGAGACCTGTTGTTTTTGCAAGAGGCCGATCTAATTATTAGCGTTGCCCAACTCCCAGGGTTCTCCATCAGTTTTGACCGGTCCGACTTTCCAAGAGGAAAATATCACGAAGTTGAGGCCAATATGCGCGTTTCATCATTCAGAGAGCGAAATTTTTCGCGTTCCTCCTATCGCGCTACGGAGGTCGGTGATTAGCGTTTAAATTGCGTTGCGTCACTAGTTGTATCAAATTAATCTGTCACAGCGCCGACTTGAGGCCTTCGCCGTGTAGAATGAAGCCACCCACATTATGTTGGGGATTTTTCATTTCTTTTTTCAAGAATATCAAGCAATAGGCTTCATTGTTTCGTAGTCATGTCGTTTGATGGTACTCGTATTTATGAAACCCGCTCTTCGGAAATCTACTAATCATATCCGGGTAAAAGGCCATACTTCAAAGCCACGGTATTCACATTCCATTATCGCGGCCAAATGGTCTATTATTCGATGGACTTCATAATACACGTAAATCGCAGCGGACCACCTTTCCGCATAGAAACTGTTTGTAGTTTTCGAGTTTGCACCAAGATATGAAAGCATTGTCATTCTTTGTTATTGATGTAGCACTCACATTGGTCTCAACATTTTGCTCCCCGCCAATGGCGATAAACTTGTTTTTCCCAGCAATAGGTACAACAATTGTTAGAATCCTCCAAGTCGTTTGAACGTACCACACTTTTTTTCAAACTATACATCCATGAATGGATTTTGCAATGAGCGAGTGTCCAATACATCCATTATAGATTCACGTACAACCTTAATTTGCGTATTTTGCACAGGATTGAGCCTATCATCTTCTCCAAATTACAGTCACAAACCCATACCGAAATCTGTGCCACATTGACGGGAGAGAATCCAATAGGACACTGTAGGTACATTCGGATAAAAAGTGAAAAAGGAGGGCTTTCCCTGGTTTGGCTATGGAAGACAAGGACTCCTAATTTTGTAGTTAATATATTTGTTCGAAGATGAATTCATGTTTATTTCAATTAAAATATTTAAAACTCTACACATGAAGACGACCTGATATTAAATTTTGACTATTTCAATCAGTAATCATTTCCAGATACTTCACACTTGCAGTAACCATCAATGACAGTTTTTTCAGAGACCTACAACACGAGTAGTTAGAAAGCAAGGTGAACGTTGATGGAATTAATTTTCTAAAAAAGGAGTCTGCTGTGAAGTGGTTTTCGTAACCGTTAAGATTAGACAAGCCAGATAAACTTTTGGTAGGATTGAACGTGAAACGGTGGTAGGTTAATTAAAAGGTTGTGAGGCCGTGGCCTAAACTACAACACGCTCTGAACGCAGCTGCCGACAGCATGTGGGACCGGAACTACAACCGGAAGCAAGCAGGCAATTTCCGCGTTTCCTGAGTTTTGCGTACTGAAACGGATAAAATTCAATTGAGGAGTAAATTGAAATAGGTTTGTGGACAGAGTAAGTGGTTTTCAGAGTCTTTCTGTAGCATTTATCAACAATAATTATATATATATTTATGCAAAAAATAGTAGGTATGTTGAATGCATGGTATATTGAAATCCTTGTAGATCATGCATTCAACATAGGTACTTACCTAGTATTTAAAAAAAATAATTATTATTAAGTGTCGATCAATCATCCCATTTGACGACTCTCGGAGCCAGTGGAATAGCAGTTATATAATTATTAGGAATAAAGTGCATTATCTACTTCTAGGCTGATAAGGAATTCTTCATCATATTAAAGTCTGATGAAACTGGCGTTAGATCTCGGAGTTTCACGGAGCCATTAGAAAAACCACGTCTCACACCAGAAGGGGATCGTGGACGAATAATCTCTTTTTATCAGAAGGAACGTAATAAAAAAACCAAATACCGGTACTGGTCAGGTGGCGGTCTAACGGCTAGTTCCAGCACGTGGCAAGTAGGTTAAATGCCTCTCGGTAATCAAACAAATCGTGGAGGAATTGAACGAAATACAAGTGACTCTAAACAAAACAGACCTTGGTGGTGTTGAATAGAGAGAAAATAGTAAATCCAAACACAAATATTACATGCAATACAAAATATATTATACTATAATATGTCATAACACCATGTTTTGGAATTTAACATGATTCAGCTGAGTTGTTGAAGCCAATGAACATCATAAATAAATATTGAGTAATGCAGATTTTTGTTCAATAGAGATTTCATAGAATTCAACTTTAGTTCGTTACTTCTAGGAGGGACCCCAAAGTATGGATGGTGATACCTAACTCGTCTACTTATTACAGCAACCGAACTTCGTAAGATTCATATTTCTTGGATTTTGAATATTCCACAGACTATGATCACTAAAATCCTAGCCAAAAACAGAATTATTATGGAGAAAAAAAAGAGTAACTGCAGCAGTCCATGAATGGGTCCTGCAATGGCTTATCAAGATAAAGGCAAGGCACTGGTATGTCAATGCATCATCTTCGAAAACTTATGCCTACCTATTTCGAAAAGCCATTGAAATGATGATGTAAAGAACGCGAAATAAAAATATGGAAATACAGTTGATCGTTTGGTCCAACACCAACTAGTAGGTACTTGTAAACGGTATTTTTGTCGATATCGAGATTATATTTACCTGATTACCTACTGTGGTCATATGGGTGTAACGCACGTTTAAATACCCGAAAGTTGAATGTCAAAAACTGCAAAAGAAAACACATTCAATATCTACAAAGTAGCGAATTTTATAAAATTGAGATGTAGACGACGAGTGTTATAGAATTTGTTCTTCGGGGTCCCTACCTTGGAACTAACTTGACCACATCAAAATGTTAAATCATTAATATCACAGGATGGGTATGAACAATGCTTTCATGGCTATCCTGATGAAGAATGTATAATGAATAAATGTTTACATCGATAATATTTTTCACTGTGGGTTCAGAATCAACGGATGCGGGTATGAAAAATTATTTGTATAATATACACCATATTATGATGTTAATGATATTTATGTAAGTTATCCAGTAACTTTTAGAATTTCAGTAATGAACCCAACAATATTATCGAGCAAGATTAAATTATTAGATACTCTATTCAGTTTTGAACTAAGAACTTTCGCACCAATATATTTGAAGTTGATTATACCTAATAATAATTATTAAAATCAACAAATTATTCAAATGATTGAAATTGAAAATGATAGCACCACAATGAAAAGTAAATGTTTCAATGGTACACTGGAGAAACCTCATGAAACAACGTAGAAATATTTCCTGAAAGCATTGCCTTCTTCTATGGGATCACAGGTGGAGGTGAAGGTGTTACAGTTCTGAAGAATCAAGGTCATGGACAAGTTTTCGTAGTTTAAAAAGAAATAGAAACCTTTCAGAACAGCTAATACTATTCTGTCTGGAGAATGTTGATCTCTATGAAAGAAACACGTTTTTGGTGCCTCCTGAAATGTAGGGAAAACTGAATTAGGTGGTGTTAGAAAATGTCATGGAATTAATAAATACGTGAATTAAACATTGCGATAGCCCAAAATTTAGTCACCTACCACAAAATAATAAATGAACTGGTGGCCTTCTCAAGGAGAATAATAATTATAAACAACACAAAAAACTTGTCCATGTATAACTTATTATGTAAAATTTTATGAGAAACAACCTTTACCGACTGAATGACTTTTCATAGATTTCTGTGGGAACATTGTCCTATTTCATACTTATCTTGAGTGTAATGAAAAACATGAAGTTTTTCAAAGTTTCACTTCTTGAGTTAAAAATATCAATCCGTCCATAATTTTGGGTTCATGTGATAATACAGGAGATATTACACGATAACTGATAATAGTGATTTGAGGTAGAATACAAAATTATTGCTGAACAAATGAATATAAAGACCTGAAGACTCATGGTGGAGGTCTCATCATTTTTCATAATTAAACAAACGGTTTGTTTCCGCCAGCTGCATGTATGAAATTACAGCCAGTTGAGGGACAGAGGAAAAAAATTAAATAGACAATAATTATTGGACGGTAGTACTGGTGAAATCTGAAAGACGAAAGCGAATTTTCTTTCATTAGCATTGGCCTACAAGGAATTTGTTGGAGAAAATTCTGAATATTTAAGTCTTTTCAAGGTCCACTTATAAAAAAATAGACTCTGCATTAGAAAATTTTAAATGCTCTGTATTTAATGAATGGATTCTGCCGAGGGCGTAAAGGTGATTTCTCAGCTTTTTATTGAAATTGAACATTGTCTCTGCATAGTATATTTACTTGACGTGATGGTCATGGTGGACCTATCGTATCCTCAGGGTACTTGAGTTCTTATCAGCTGACGAAGTTCGTCTTCTTTGCACCAAACTGCTCGGGAAAACACAGGCACTAGAGAAAACTTTCAAAAACTATCCGTGAGTGACAAAAATGATCGAAAATCTCGTACGAGCACGAGAAGCACACCAGCTGACAGATCGAGCGGCGGTCGCGAACTGACCGGCGTTCGTGGTGTCGCGGGAATGGGCGTTCCAGAGCCGGCGTCGCCTACCGGGGTGGGGGTGCCACGGTCCCCCGTTCCCCGTAAACAAATGGGAAAACAAACGGAAAACTCGCCTGAAAACTGGGAGATAAACCGATTGATAAACCTTGTCGAAGACGTAGTAGTTTCACGAGTAGGCGAAAACAGCGGGCCGTAGACATGCGGTGGGTTATAAACAAATCGAAGTTCGGGAGTGCTCGATCAATCAAACAAGGATTTTGCCGTTTCTGAACAAGCGTACATCTATCTTACTTGAACAAATTGTGTTGAAATTATCGACGAGAAGCCTTTAGACACGCAGAAGTACCTACAGGGTGGTCAACCATCACATGGAGATTAATGCCGAAAACACGTTTAAAACTAGTATACCTACACATGATTTGTAATTTTCTTCATTTCAAACCAACGGGGAATTTTATGTATGATAGTTACGTGAACGTTTGCCGGGGCCCCTGAAAATATTGTAATGGGCCTCTTTGATGGAAGGTAGTATCCAACAAGTAGGTATCGATACTGTCAATTCCATATGATTTATGTATACGGCATGTTGGCACCACTGTGTTATAGGCTTCCTTAGACGATGGTGTGTATCCCCTCTTCACTTCGCTTCTGGTCTCTGACTCGGACACGCCCTTGACTATTTGGAAACTATAAACTTGGTGCCAACATGTATACGGCATGTTGGCACCACTGTGTTATAGGTTTCCAAATAGGCAAGGGCGTGTCCGAGTCAGAGACCAGAAGCGAAGTGAAGAGAGGATACACACCATCGTCTAAGGAAGCCTATAACACAGTGGTGCCAACATGCGGTATACATAAATCATATGGAATCAATTATTGATAGTATCGATAAGGTATCCAACGAGTAGGTCTACTCGTTGGATACTACCTTCCATCAAAGACTCTACTTTCCATCAACAACAAATTTTAGTCGTGTCAAAATAGCAGAACAAACTGTGGTGAACTATTTTCAAATAGTTAAACACCCTGAAAAGGGTGTGAAAAATGTCGCAATAACTCGTACACGAACTCATCTTAGTCGGTTCAACGACGGAGTTTGGACTCCCATTCAAATATTTACGTATAATTTACAGGTAGTTCAACCCGGAGCAATGCAATTCCAAAAAATCCACAGTCATGCAGCATGGCTTATAAGGGAGAATTCCCGAAGAAATAACTGGTTTTAGCAACTTTTGTCTTCATTTTCTGCCGAGTAGCCAAAATCTATAAACCTGTAGATTCCCCTGATTGGAGCAGATGAACCGTGAAGAACATCTCAAGTAACAACCACATTTTGTCATCTTGAAAGTGATCCTGCTCTAGAATGGAATAGGATAACGCAATTCTGACTTTACCATCGATTCTGCATAACAAAAACCTTTAATATTCCAGACTGTTTGCTAGACTGTTTTTTTTTTTTTTCTGGAACTTATGGGCTATTGTTCCATCCCTAAAACGCCCTAAAACCTCACGACTCGGAAATTAATTTGCCAGATTTCCACAGAACAGTCGTTGTACTTTTCATCAAGATCTTTTAAAAATATAGTACAGAACGGAATCTTGGTGGTGACCATCTCGTCACCTTTTTCAACAAACACACAGTATTTCAGCCCATTACTCCATTAATTTTACGTAGTTATGAGACTCACAAGGATAGGATGGCGATCTACACAGAAAATGATTAACCGTTGTCCAAAAACATGCATAAATGACATGAAATATTTTTTACGCATACATTCCTTGCACTTATCAATTGACTCCAAATGATGATAAGTTTGGATTTTGTGCCACCTTTGGAAACTTCGGACGTTTTCAGAACTTGGCGGATATTTACTACGGTATACCAAATTTTCTTCGGATATAGAAAATCTCCCAGAAAACATTCACAATGGACAACAGATTACTTTCAACTTACAACACCTGCAGCTGCTGCTGGTCTCTATTGCTTGGATATTATTTGTATGATCCCGATCCCAGGTGACACACATCAGTTCGCACCCCCATCGCGCTAAACTGGTCTGCAACTTCGCAGAAAAATGAATCGTTTTTGCCGACAGCCATCCTTCATGGCGAAGCTCTTTTACCACACCCTCCTCCGAGTCCTTTATAAGGGAATTCAATCGTGCATGTGTGTGTATGCATCTGAATGTATGTGTGACGTATAATAGCGTGTGATACCGCCGTGATTAGCTTGTTAAAACCAGGCTGTCTTACCGGTTTCCTCCCAGAAAATAAATTATTCAATTAAGTATCTCCCGTGTTATTGCTTTCTCTGCAACCAGAATAATTTTCAAATGCCTTTTAGACCGAACTGTCTTCGATACAAATCATCTGTCTTCCTGCAGTCTCAATTTAAATGATAATTGAAATGATTATTATAGGACCCCTACTCGTTCGAACGCCTTGATGTGTCGCATGCTGCCGACTCCTGTGGAGTTCTTGGATAATCAACCAACATCGCAATTTCCATTTTTACTAAAATAGAGGAATATACTGTTGTGGTATGAAGAGCAGAACTATCGAAATATTTTTGATTATCATTGTAAATACTGAGTGTGTGTGATTTAGTTTGACCGTCAGTAAGAATGATGTTGAGGGATGTCGAGACATTTGACCGACCTTTGACATCCCTCAACATCATTGTAAATACTCAAGTTCATCTCAAAACTCTCCAAATTTATCGCCTGTGAAACCCAAATTGACTATAATTTAGCCATACGGACCAATGAGTCAATGGGTGTGCGTTATTTGGATTCCAACGGCTTGATCGTTATTGAACAATATTTACCTCTCAGTTTTACAACATCATACTCACATAGGTAAGTGGAACAGAAGGGTTTTGGGAATGATTTTCATATAACTGGTCAGTTTTGAGCCAAAATCACTGAAACCAAAGCGCCACGTAGGTAGTTGTTGGCCAATTGAAATTCCGATTAGTAACAATAAAATAGGTATATCACTAGCTTGACGTACTTTGAATCCGCAGGACTTCAAGCTAATGCGTTTGTACGTAGGTTTGGAAACAGGACAGGGGAATTCGATAATATAATGTAATATTAAACTATAAAAACGTATAGATACGTACTGGTTGGTAAACGTTTACCTACACTGCCACCACATAGAATCCAAGTATGACTCACCTGGAACAGACAAAGAATATACATTATTAAGGATTGAAATATTAATTTGATAGACTTCTTTTGATCCACTATACAGGGTGGTTCTTAATGAACGTACCCCATTTTCATTTCGATGTAAAGAGAGATAGTAACGTCCCCTTAATTTTTTATCGAAGTAACGTCCCCTTAATTTTTTACAAAGAATTCAACGATCACATTCTTGGGCGCCGTTACACATGCAGGTTACACATGTCAACATTGTTTTTTCAGATGAAACTCCCCCTTTTTTGCAGATTCGGATTCTACGTGAAATTTTATGAAAGTTTTACTTCGACAACCTTATCGATTGATACCTTAAATTAGCTCTCCCCATGGAAACGAAAATCATTTCAGAACAATCGGTTGTTAAAGTCTCAAATTACTCAGATAATTTCTCAAGGACATTAAAAAACCAAATTTTGGTTGCATATTATATTACATTTAACAACAAATAACAATAAAATAAGAACCAATTTTGTTCTTACTATTTATTACTATTTAACGTATATATTGTAGAATTCACCAATTATTCTCAAACCATACCTATTAAATTTTGCTAAAAAAAAAAAAAAAAGTCAAGAAATTAGATAATGATGACATCTAATCATTCGTTGCGGTAATTTCATAACGATGCTGGAACATCTCCTATGATAACGCTAGTAACAAAATAGAATAAGAGATGGATAAACTGTTTATAGTTGAATAAAAGTACCTGAAACGTCCATCTTTTATTCTATTTAAATGTGGAGGTGGCAGCTGGCTATAATAGGTGTAGGAGTGAAATTGATAAATATTATAACACAGGTTGCAAGAAATAAATATCACGATACCAATGAAGGGTACTAGGGACGATCAATACCTACATGTGTCTGGTCGTGCTCTAAAATCTGGGTACAACGGTGCCTCGCTGTGAGAGCGTCAGCGGAGACAAGCTACACTTGGGAGTCCGGCGGGTTGAGTATTTGGCGCCTGATCAACAACGACAGACCCTTGACGGGATAATCTGATGCATTCTCGCGTCGTGTTCGAGAACTGCCGTTAAACTTCCAGATACTCCTCTTAGAGGGCGCGAGAGAAGCTGAAGAGGATAAATGCTCATGAATGGCACCTTCCACTCCCCCCATAACATCTACGGTCTATTCGATACAAATAGTTGATAGACTCCCATTTCCGCTCGATGATCGTCAAATAGACAGGATAAGAATTGTACGTTTGTACCCAATCATTCACATGTTTTCATTGTTTCAAGGAGTTTTGACCAATATTACCTAAACAAATGGGAGTGGAGTAGGAGGGTCGACCTTGACTGCGCCGGGTTACCGTTCTATTTATAGTAGGAGTTGTATCGTAGCGGGGATGAAGAGCTTGGAGAAGGAGGTTCATCATAAAACTATAAAAGAAGGGGAAGAAGCAACAGTTCAGTATTCAGTAGAAGGGGCGCCAGGGGTCAGCAGACGGCGTCGTGACGTCACTATGGTCCATGCGGTCTCGACGTAAAGAGGTCACCAGTTCGTTACACATGAAGGATTTGTTTCCAAAGACCACTGTTTCCTTATACCTTAGGAAATTATTGAAAAACAAACTCCAACATTTACAACTTCCCAATTTGGAACGGCCAAATGGTTGTATAACAATATTATAGTATATAATATTATTATATACTATTCACTCCCATTTCAGCAATCACCAAAAATGGCCAACAAATGTGGTGTCCTTGGAAACCAGCAACATTAAACCCACTGACTAGATGACCCGTGGATCGCTTAGAGAGTTTTTTTTAGACAAAAATATCGAGCAAAATGTTGAATGGTATAAATGGAATAGGTAGGTATGAACCCTCAGACTACCCAAAAATATTACACAATTTTCAGGACCTATTCAACTTGCGATGAAAGAGCCTACTCAATATTGACGAGTTCGCAAACATTTCAAATCTATTATTGAACGCCTTTTTTTGCACAATATTTCTCCGCACACCCTTCAAATATTTCCACAGATAAGTAGGACATCTTCAAATTCAGTGCACAATTTTGGCCATTGTGAGGGCCCCTTAGGGAAGGCGTAACATCGCATCTAGACACACTTTACTGCCCACATTTTGGTTTTATTAACAAACCACAGGAGTCACCCATAAAATGTATATTTAATACTAGAATTATTAGCCCTCCTCAAATGTTTATGGTTACCTTTAATGATATCGACCTACGTACCCAAGAATCCACACATCGAATTCGGCCAGGAAATCGCCGAACAAAAGTATAGGTACAGTGGTCATCTGGCGCCAGCAACGATATTGAAACGACATTAATAAAACTTGTTAATTATTAGGACTTATAACTTGATTAATAATATACATTATTAAAATACAGGAATCCTTAGATGAGGACTTGAAATTATACTATCTACGAAACCCCACAGATTCGTAATTGGCGACTTTCTTCTGCAGAACTAAAAACTGGTACGTCGAACCGACACATCACGACGACGTGTTGACGTATCGTAAATCACGTCACGTCACCTTTTCGTCGATTTCGCAGTCGCTCAGCAGGGACTCTGCGTGATGTGGCCAACGAGTAGACCGCCCGCTGGTTGGCAACGCACGGGCAACTAACGAGGAGCCTCCGAAAGACCAATGAGTTTAGATACGATCTCCTTGATCATGGTCCACAGGTGTTGAGGCCGTAGCAACAGAACAAGATGAGAAATTAACTTGAAATTGTCTGCCAAAAGATCCAATTCAATCAAGTTTTTCAACATTTGCTAACCTATATTCTAAAATTCGCTCATTATATACCCAAGTGATATTAGGTTTTTGTGTCGACCTGCTATGCATAAGTGGAAGGTAGTTGTAACAAGCTATTTAATGTTGTCGTCGATTTTCAAACCAAAGTCCAGAACGACTCAAATAATATCCCAAATCCTTTAGAATCAAAACGATTTGGACTAAAGGATGAAGTATAAATGCTTTAAAGTTTATACATATTTAAGATGCATAGATTTTTAGATAGTAGGCGGGGGTAGGAGGAGGATATTATGTACTTATATAAATTTTTGTATTTTTACATAATATATTATATGTGTATGCATGATGTTGGGATCATCAACAGATAGTGGCTTGTGGGGCAAGACGTCTTCCTGATTATTTACGTATCCAATAAAACCCGCAGTCTAATTTGGTACTTGAACCATGTGCGTTACTGGATTTATTTATTAATCTCGTACGTTCAGTGGTAATTCGTAGCTTTATAATCGGATAGCTTATAATCATATTATAAGGTAGAAGTTTGTTTAGGAAGGACTCTTCTACGCTGAAATTAATATTTACACACAAATTAATTATAAATAAGAACCTGTCGTAGTATACAAAGAGAACCATCTGCACTTCTTGCGTATTGTCTGGAATCAGAATGATTTTAGAGAAAATAATGCCGCGAAACCGATTGACAAATTTCTGGAGAAACGAGGATGGTTTTACTTGAGGAGAGGCGGAAAGTTTGAACGAAGCAACAGTAAGTAGGACGAACGTTGGCGTAGTAGTTACAGAGAATGTGCTGTTTCAGCACCGACCGGCTAAGGTTGGAGGAACGAGACCTATTAACTGCAGCTAGATCAGCAATGAGGAGTAGAAACACAGCTCGTATGGAAAATGTAAATACAGGCGAAACCTTGAGGTGATTACTTGTGAGTGGGGCCTGTATGACACGTAGAGCCTTCTGCCTAGTACTCCAGTCAAATAGAACAATCATCCCAAGCAGCACAATTGGTCGGATTTCACGACTTGCTACCTAATCTGTAGTATATCCGACGTCGGAAATCTGTATGTCAAATATTAACGTCATCACGACGTCGGTACGACTTAGAGATTCGTCGGAAATCTATAGTACAGATAGACGAGGTCGCTACGACGTCGGATATTTGTATTACAGGTTGATGAGGTGGCCACAACGTCGTATATCTGTACTATATAACGCTGAGGTCGCCGCGACGTCGGATATCTGTAGTAAAGATAGACGAGGTCGCCACAACGTCGGATATCTATAGTGAAATGGCGATGGCGATAACACGCAGGTGGGACGCTACAGGCGCTCATTCTGTTGTAACCGTTTGGGAACTACGTTACTATATATTTCTGTACATGTTTTGTACATCAGCCGACGAGAGGTAGACCTGGTCAGATCCTCTACTGATTTGTTACACAATCGTGTAACAATATCGGAACATCCCTAGTTCGCCATCTTTTCCATTTCCATTACAGGTTAGGTTGAGGTTAGATATTAATTTAAATAATTTTCCAATATATTTATTTCTGAAATTCAAATGTAATAATAACTCTGATAGTTACCAAGGAAATAGAGCAGTTTAATAGTGAAACCAGCGAAATAATAAGTCGACATAACATTTTCACAATAGTTACCAAATTGAAAAAAATATTTACAACGTCTCAAATTCGAAGGGCACTGGTTTTTGAGAGATAGAATCGAGCATTTCACGTTAAATTTTTCTCCGCGGATGATTTGAAGAGACATGAACATACATACGGGAGTTGGTAGGTACCGTGTAATATTCACACCAAGTATTTCACCATCCACCATCTTAATGATTTCCGTGGAGAGAGATAACCTTCCTCGTCGGAAGATGTCGGTTTTGTATTGAGTCAGTTGAGGTCGGGCGGCGACGTCGGTACAACCAAGAAATCATTCCCCACATTGGTCGGCATTTGGTCGTGGTGAGGTCGGCACGACGTCGTCGCCCGACCTGAGGTCGGGCGGCGACGTCGGTACAACCAAGAAATCATTCCCCACATTTGTCGGCATGTGGTCGTGGTGAGGTCGGTACGACGTCGTCGCCCGAAGTCAGGTCGGATTTCCCGACCTCTTACGACGTCGGACCGACGTCGTTGTGCTGCTTGGGATGGTCGTGTACTTATTATAACATGATTTAGCTCTCAGTCCATAATGTTCGGTGTCCTGTTCCTTGTAATTGACGCTAAATATACGGGTAGAATATTGAAATTGAGAAAGAACCCAGAGGTAAGAACGGCATTAATGAAGTCCCAGGATGTCAGTAGCTGCAGTTCTAAAGGATACCAGTAGCTGCTCGTCTAAACGCTAGAAGAGTTTTATCGAATGATGAATTATCGGAAGGATTAATGTTAGCCACGAGGTTTGCATAACACCAAAGGCCGTGTACTGCAATTGCACATTAATGTCAGAGATGTACGGGAAAGGAAATGCCAACACCTTCGAAAACCCGTAAACAACTGGTAACACGTTCATTGACAAGGGTACACGGAGCTGGAAAGCGGACAATTGAACGAAACCAGGACCATTTGTATTGTTCGGCAGGTCGTGGTGTGATCTACGACAGTGCGGTAATCGCAACGTGGTCGTATTACAAGGCGATAAATTCTGTGAAAAAGCGGTTGCGAATCAGGAAGAAAGCGAGGGCAAAAGTGTCAACGGAACTAGACCTAACCCTAGTGACAGAAATAGGTATAAATGATGCCGATAAATATTCGTCTGCTCAGTCATTCATAATGATATTATCATTACTTACAAGCCAGTCGCTATGTTCAGAGTAACATAGACTCTTCATCAGACTCATTAGGACTTCAAGGAAATCACTATGTTAACTCAGTGTACCACTGAGGACGTTCCCATGACGGTGTTTATAAAGGTGAATACCTAAATATAATTTGAGTTTTGTATATTATATGTAATAGAAAACGATATCAGCGTTTCAACATGATCAGACTCCCTTCTGCGTATTATGTAGACATTGTCCTTATTAAGTAGGTAATTTAGTTTCTTCTGCTCAACTCTACCATGGAGCTGGCTTTTCATCACTTCGATATTCGAAAATTGAGAAATACAGTATAAAACGTCAATAGTAACGTTGTTGCAATCTATTGGTGGAGTACGCGCAACCCATAAAATGTGTATCATAAAACGATGTTGACTTTTACGTTATTACTGCCGCTAATAATCTCTCGCGGTTATTCGCCTCGAAAGTCCATTTTATGGTTCATTTCGTCGCAAATATCAGCGCCTTTTCAGACCTTCTTGAATTGATTTCGATCCTTTACGCCCGATTAGCCAAATTGTTCAGACCCTCTGGCGGTCCCGCCATTAGTTCGAGCTTTACGTATGCCTATAGCTCGCATATAAAATAGACAATATCACGCAGAATGACTTTAAATATATAACCTTTCATTTTACCCACGTAAAAATGTTATTTAGGCCAGACGGATAAGGATGACGCCATCGTTATGGTATTTGTGAGTTGCCCAACAAGTAACGAATAAGTATATGTCTTATCAGCTACCATTGAGTCAACATCAGAACATTTTATGACGCAATAAAAGATTTTCAATATTCATATGCAGTGTTCATAAATCCGTGTGTGAAACAGTGTGTGCAATCATCACCTTACAATAAATTTCTATAAGTCGTTAGAGACTCTCCCGAGCATTTTGGTATCAAAAACTCGGCAAATTTTGATAGAACGGTTTATTGTCTTTATTGTGCAGATCACCCTTCTGTCTTTCATTGGCCCTCATGAAATTACTTATAAAACGTTTATAGAGATGATAATTACACGATAATAAAGGTTGTGATAAAAAACGTTTATAGTAACTATAAATAAATTACTAACTGTTAGTAATTACAAATAATTTGTACCGGTAGAATTCTGGGGTTTCTATTTCCATCTACTACGACAAAAAAAACCTACCGCATGATTTACCGTTAGGTATGTCTTATTAAAAATAAATAAAAATAAATAAATAAAAAACTTTTCGAATTGAACTGAAATTTCACAATTCGTTTTGCTAGGGTTATGAAAACTTTAAAGGATCATCGTCGGCGTGGTCCGAACCCGGAAACCAGATTTCGTAATTTTTGCTCAACGCGAACTGGGCAAAGTGCGGCAGACGGCGAAAGAACGATTTATTTATTCATTTTTTTTTCAAATTTGATTTTCGGAATCTTCTTAAGTATCTTCTTCTTCTTCTTCTATCTTGAAACTTAAGCCCTAAAATCTTCAGGTTGATAACTTGTTTTCCTTAGGCGATCCCAAAGGTTCATTATCGAAAATAATAAACCAAAAGCAACCCCCGGCCGAAACATCATAATATGGAAGACCCTGAATATACCTATGGTATAATATTATTATCATTATAATTGAATACTGTTCAAGCTCGATTGAACTAAGTATAATGATAATGATAATCATGATTCCTCAGTATTACCATCTGAGGGTGAAGCACCATAACAAGTCTTGTGGTATAGATCCCGGGTGTAAAAATGTTCAGCATTTTACGAGGAGACATTACAATTCAAGGTATTTTAACCAATTTTAAGGGGTTTTCAATGTTTCATCTTCTTTCTCGATCGATTCATATGGTTTGTCGTTCAAAATACTTGACCAAGATGATTTATAGAATCCACCTGCTGGATGTCGATGACCTATTAATAGTGAGACTTGGCCCACATTACTGGTTGTTCTCATTATTTTCATGCTACGCTAAGATGCATTGAGCACCCTACTTTGATCTGTGCTACTGGTCGACAGATGGAGTTCATTGGCAGGCCGAATGAAACCAAAACCCTCAACTGATTGGTGGGTAGTGTGAACGAGAGAGGGGACGAAATCTGTGGAGGCTGTTGGTTACGCAACAAAAGAAGAGTCGGGTCGAAAGATGTTTTAATTATTAAAACGTTTCTGCTGCATGAGACTTATAAAAATAGTGAAAATTGATTTATTTATTTATTACTTTATTACGGGCAAGCCCAATTACATTACAGGTCAGTTTGTTGATAATTCAGTTCAAAGACCTACCGAAATTCGGGACACTTCCTCATAAATGTCACGGATGAATCCTACATAAAGTGATGGCAGGACTTATAGCAGAGGGTTCGTTCTGTCAGAAGTCAGATTCCAAGGGCAATTAAGGTGGAAAAACACGAATATCACAAGCGGCTTTAAACATGGTGATTCTAAATTTTATATTGCAAGTTGTTCAGTCCAGCAATTCGAATTTTCGATCGTTCCGGTGGTCCTCTACAACCCATGATTTCTGTTTCTTCCAGTAGTTCGGTTTAAATATACTTTCTACCAGTATAAGATCGGGACTTCTAACATGATCCGTTAGTACTTTTCGTGAAATACTCGTACCTTTCTTGTGTCAACTTGAAGGAGTGTGAATGCAACACCTTTTAAAATTCACGTTCATCAATAGCAAGGACTACTGCTGAAATGAAGGTTTTCAAATACCCTATTTATCCGCCATACGGGTGGAAATCAAAACGAAAAGAAGTCCGCAACGGGTTGCTCAAGAATTCCACACTTCTTATCGACCATCTCGTCGGTTGCAATCAGGATAATTCGATAAGTGGCGAGGCATCCGGATTATCGCCGAGAATGAAACGAGCGATCGGAGTAATTTTGCTTAGAATTCTCAAAGAAGGATTGCTATTTGCGCCTTTTAAAGTGCGAACGCCTTTCAGAAGAAATCGTTGAGCACTTATAATCGTTTTCGCACTTGAATAAGTCCTTCAAAATTCAATGATTCCATAGATTGTAGTAAGATACTATGCCTAATGTAGGCAAAACCTAATATCATTGTTGATAAAAACACATTACTACAAGGATGTAGGGAATACTAGGACCATTATACCAAGAAATTTAAAACCTGAGTGTTGACTTCGGCAAATAAGAGGAAAAGATTCGCAACATTTCCTGGCCAGCTGGTGACAAACGAATTTGGAGGATTAGTAAGAATCAAGAACTGAGGTAAAATCCATCTTGTGGGGGTGCTGGAAGATCCTTCAAACTCCAACTCTTGATCATTAAGCGGTAAACCGTTAGGGTCCAGACCAGGCCTATATTATATTACTAAACCAGCTAACGCTGATTATTAGATGTAATTGAGAATTTGGACAGATGCCCATAACGGATGAAATGATTGTGTAAATACTCACTAAATCAGATGCTTAGAGCTTTGTAACATACCTGAAACAAAGAACCATTGAAATCAACATACAAGTTACTCACATATGTCTATAGAAAGATAAGACATAAGCAGTTTGCTTCAAGATATGAAGCCCAAGTTAATATGTACAAGAAAACATCAACATGATCGCGAATCCACGTATAGTACATACCTACGTACTCTTGTATGAAAAATATTTTTATGGTGAACCATGCAAAAATAGATACGGAGCTAGAATAATATTTACTTTACTGAAATAGTTTCATATTCCGAGAGAAGTTCTACTTAGAAATGGTTTCCGATTTGCTAGCTTCATTTAACCGGATATTATTTTAGCTTCATTTAGGCTTTATTTTAGCTTTTACCGGGTTGGGATATAGAGATGATTGTAAGAACTCCTTTGTAGATCAGGGCATACTAATCTTAGAGAATGTCTGAATTATGCTCATGGCAATTATTGTAAGCAAAAGAGGCCAAAAATTAATGAAATCCACGATCATCTTAGTAGAGGCAATGATAAAATTTATATGAACTGACCCATGGAATATGAACAGCATCAAGCGATCCGATAATTCCCACAGTTATTGGGCTAAGGCTATACAGTGAAATTCCTGCTAGATTCCAAGAAATGTGTCCAACCAAATTTATAAGCGCTATCACTAATGTATTAGGAAAAGATGCATTTTATACCGTAGAAGATTTCCTGAATTTCAGATTTGATAATTTAATTGCTGATGAAATTTAGTTATAGTAAATTTGAATGCCGAGGAATTATGCATAAGTGCTCGTGCTTGAAATTTGAAAATTTTCAATTGTGCATAGGACAAGTCCCTCATAGAGTAAATCAAATGACTTAAGATGAAACTTAAAATGATTAGTATATATTGTAGGTATATTTAAGATTCAAATGTACAACCTAACGATTATGTACTATGTGCTATGTTCTTAATTATATTCAAAGCCAGAAATAAATATATACCATATTTAATCTATTCTTCCTTCCGATTTCCGTATGATTTCTATTTTCGTATCCATGCGGTAATAAATCACCTAAATTCTTAGTGACTCCAAGAATAAGTCCAGGAAGCATGGAGCCTATTTCTAACTTTATCCTTCGAATAACAATTTTTTCGAAAGGCTCATTGATTCAGCACGACCTCGCGGATTCACATTCGGAACGAGACTACGCCTCTTTTCAAGAGGTGAGATTAATTCGCGGGAATACATCAATAATAGTACTTCAAGAAAAAGGGCGAACTCCATAGCCTTCAGAGTTCTACATTACCATAGAGAGACGGTTTGAATGAATTTACATAGTTCGCCACGGTGCAGAAATGTTTGATGTAATGAATCAACAGAAATACTCGCATTTATTGAACTCAAGAAGTAGCGACATAGCGACCTTCAAATCCGAGTTGAAAATGGGACGTTCAAAGCACAACAAAAAGACTCTGAAGGCAGAGGGCTACCTACTATATCAATCAAAAATGATTTTTGAAAATCGGAAGGACTAATTTATCTTCTACACATTTGATGGAAATATAGAATCCCAGTAGAAATTCGACTCATCAGGTACGCGAAAAGCTTTGGGTAAGAAACTTCATAATTCGGACAACAATATTGTTTATTTGACGGAAAATATTCAATTATTTAGAGCGATATTTAAGATATCAAAAGCGGTCAAGTGTTCTAAGAAGCTGTTATCTACGATTAGTGGAGCTGTGGAAGCCCTTCGTATTCTGTTGAGCATCAATCATGGATGAGAATAAAATTTATACCAATTTATTTAATATATACCAATTATTTAATATACCAATTTTGGTAGATCAAAATAATCGTCGGAAACCAAATGAGTAATGAAAATAAAAATAAATATAAATTGGGTACTTAGTCATCCATCTAGCTGAGCTGATTCGACAAGAATTTGTAATGAAATATCTAGGTTGATGATTTCACGACTGGACAATAAATTATCCAATTCCGAATAGTGGCACAACTAATAAAGATATTGAAGACTAAAACTACTTATTTTGGCAACTACCATACCTAATATGGTAGTTGCCAAAATAAGTAGTTTTATCCATAGTAAGCAATAACATGCAATATATTATATTGCATGTTATTGCTTACTATGGATAAAGCCATATTGCTACCGGTAGAAACGCGTACTTACTTATTAAGAGCATGAGGCTATTTATAGCCTATAATTATAATAAAATTATAACTATAATTATAAAATAATTATAATTATTTCTCCTAACGACTAGCGAGGCAGCGTAGGCGAACGAACCCGTTTCTTCTAATCGTAAATATGGGCGGTAATGCCCTGCTAAACTGCAAAAAACTCGGTAGAGGCCAGAATTATCTTTTATTCGACAGTATAATACGAAAAAACCTTCAAGAATCGTTTCCCATAAAGGAATTAAATATTGTTCTTAGCTCATGATAAGGGAGAATAAAGTGTCTTTAACGATGGGAGAACACGTGTTACATTGACCAAACCTCATCGAAAGTGCTCAACCATAGCAATTCACAATATTAGTTGTCGATTAGTAGACTGGATTAGACAAGATATGGAGCCATACTACGTGTTTATCTCAAGCTCAAGTGTTATTGGTAAATCACAATACGATGCAAAGCTTTCCAATTTCCTCAAACATAAAACGGTAATGTGTGGAAAATGCGTAGGGTAAATGCACCAGTCATTGGACACGTACCAGACGTTGGACACACTGTGCATTTCCACGTTTTTGAAGGATATGAGCCAACCCTATCATTCAGAGGGAGCTGTTCAGAAGGCACTCGTGGATATTTCTAATGGTTTGGCACTCCTTACTGATTCTAAAAAAATGCGGCGTCCCCAAATCAACCCTCGCAACAGTCCAAAATTCGTAAAGTCGGGATTTGGCCCGCCTTCTGTTTTAACAAAACAAGAAGAGGACACGCTTGTCAAATGGATATTCTAATGTGCAAGGAAAGGATTCCCTCAACGTAGCCTTCAATTGACCAAGAGCGTTCAGGATTATTTGAGGTTGAATCCTCGCCATACCCCCTTGAAGGACGACAAATCAGGGAGGAAGTGGTTATCCTCATTCAGCAAAAGGCATCCCGATATCTCACTTCGAACGAGTGAGGCAGTAACTGGTGCCAGTGCGAGTGTTTTGAGGGATGATATCATCAAATGGTTCACCAATGTGGAAATGTTGCATGAGACTGAAATATTTCAGAAATTGATCTCCCGATTTTGTTGTTTCCTACTTGTAAACTTTGTGATAATAAACATTTCAATTCCTATGTTTCATTGTAGATATTACTAAGTAATAAGTCTTATTATTATAGTCTGCCCCGAAGTCTGTTACAAGAAAACCTTGAATTTGATCATCTAGAAACGTGAGAGCCTGCAAACAACGTCAGCCGATTAAATGTCCAGTGACTGGTGCGTCAGTGTCCAAAGTTGGGAACATGTGTCCAACGACCGGTGATTTGAAAAAAAAAAAAAAAAAAAAAAAAAAATACGATCTCGTACTTTCAAACTAAGATTATAATTCTACTGTTAATCATATCAAATTCAATTTGACGTCATTCTGCTCCTTGGCCAATACCGTGTCGGGAGGAAAATTAGATTAATTTTCAACTCACACCAGTGAAAATTTCACTGGTGTGAGTTGAAAATTAATCTAATTAATCACATTTAATGTGATGGCATTATTAGTCCGATGATACTCCTTAACTGTCCAACGACTGGTGCATTTACCCTACTACCTAGTGGATCAAAAAGTCAATATATTCTCGATTTGCCAAAAAAATTCCAAGCAAGTTTCTCAGCCAATAAATATATCATGAGATTATATTAATCCCTGAATAGGCAATTTACGATTGCCTTGAGAATGCAGGTAAGGCTGATAAGCATCAAATAATTCAGAATATTCACTAACCACTTTGAAAACCAAAATATTTTAAAACGTCAAATCATTATCAAGGCTGTAACTTTTCAGGAAAAAAATGTCGCTGAGACGGATAGAATCTTAACGTGTTACGCGAAACAGTAAATGCTTGAATGGAGGGATTTAGAGGGCATATTAAATCGGATAAACAAGGCAATTTTGGGAGAGTTCCTTTCATATACGAGAAATATACGAAGATAACATCTGACAACTCAAAGCTGACAAGTGAGAATTATACAACTTTTTTGTAGCCATTCGTGAATGAGAAAAATCGGAATTTCATTATAAATTCGGGAAGGGCGTTCGACTTAATAATTTGGAAGGTCGGAATTCGGTGACCTTTTCCCAGTAGATGGTCGAGATATGACAAAGTGCCTGTTTTTGACGTGAGTTATACCAGGTAAATATGATAGCTACATTTTTGAAAAGTCCTCCGGTTTTCGGTCTCAGCAGAAAGTAATATATCGTTGGTTCACCAGCCGAACCATTTTATTATTGTTGCACATCCAATGATGATTATGGGATTTCTACGTTGATGTAGAAAAATTAGTATGGTTATTGAGGCCGGATCTACGCCTGGTTTTGCGCGAAAAAGCACACTATGGAAAAAATTATGTATAAGAAACACATTTAAAAGCACATTTCGGGTTAACGCCCAAGAGTTCTTCTCTCCTACCATTACAGAGAAACCTGCGGGTGCTATAGATGACAGCGGACTGTAATGTAATGACTAATAAGGGAAATCTTTCCTACATAATTATCATCTGGACGATGGTTGAGTACCAACCACATATTCTGTAGTAACAAACCTGTTATTGCAGGTTGTAAAATGTATTTGCGAGCAACAGAAAAGTGTCTTGAGGACGTCAAAACATTATGACATTCGACATAATAGCCGTCGGCGCGCTAATTCTAATTAAGATTATTAATTCGATCGGAGCTAACCTTGTCTGTGTCAAGTTTCTCCACACGATTTCTATGCATACGTAATCACTTCAAGATTCATTACCATGGTAATGAGAATGCCTCTATGACGGTCATTCGGTTTTCTTTGAGTTAGAAGAACAAATTGATTGAGGTTTGGCAATAAATCATAATTTTTCAGTTCAAATACATTTATTGAATTTGGTCGTCCACGTTTGCAAGGCCTTCACCTCATTTCAACTCGAAATTTTTCAAAACATGAAGTACTAATTAAATTGAAATAAATTGGTGGAATATTTTGAACCATTTAACTGTAGTTCATCCTAGGAGGTATTACTTTGGAGAAGTTTCTGTTCCCTCAAACTAGTGGCAAGTTTTCATTCAAGGTTCGCTTGAATAACTCTACAAAGTTGGGACCCTAAATATACAGACATGCATTAGTTTTTCTATGGTTGGCCACGGTTAAAGATAACTTCGAGTACACAAATAATACTTGGACGTTTTCCTCTTTTACATGAGTCGTGATAGTGGTCTATATTTGCCTCCTCTTCGCCTGATATACGTTTCGCTGATTGAAGCGATTCAGACGGATTGCTAAACTTGACTTTGGCTGGATGAGGTCAATATTGAGAGACATGCTCGTCATAGAACATCTAGAATCGATACATCACAATCGACGGCGTTATATTAACTAGTTGGATGTCGAGACCCAGATTGAGTTCAATTGTATAAAATTAAACGTATAGCAAGCATTATTTTTCCTACCTTATATATTCGTACTTATTTACTAAAAGAGTTCCTATTGAGTTCCTCTAAGTGAAACCTAAATCGCCTTTCAGATAACAATAATTATTATAAAATCGCCTTTCAGTTCGGAAAGCTTAATATTTATTATGACTAAGTAGTTTTCATAGTTCGAGTTGCCATTCAACCATGGGAGTGCACTCCCGAATCTCAACTACACAACAAAATATTTATGGAATGTGTTTATATGTTATTCCTTCATTCACATACTCCCATTTCATTCAAAAACAACAATATAGTCACAAATTATTAGCGAACTTTCGAAAAAGGAGGCTATTGTTCTCGGTCAAAAATTGTGTATACTGAAATCTTTACCAGACCACCCTAAATTCACTGTAAAAAAAAAAAAAAAAAAACCAAAAGTCATAATATTATGTCATATTATGTCTAAGAGAGTTTTTTGGGTTATTTCAGGGGGGAAAAATTACTCATTCTCAAAATGAAACAATCGACAAGTGACACCTCATTTTAGCGGGTTTTTTTCCGTTCCCTGGTTGTTTCTTGAGATGTTCTTCATGGTGCATCTGCTGTAATCTGATAACGGAATGAGTTATCGCTATTCTGATTTCACCATCATGTTCAGCGTGGAAAAATCTATAAACTTAGGTATTACTCGGCAAAAAAAGGAGACCAAATTTGTTATAGAACAAGTAAAAATGGAGAGATTTTACATAAAATCAGTCATTTCTTCGAAAATTTGCTCTTATAACTATGCTGCATGACTGTGGATTTTTAAAACGTGGAGTATTCGATACACATCCCTACTCACTAACTATATTTTGCATCAGGAATCGGCGGAGCTCAAAACCAACCATTGCCCTCAATCCTCCTGCCAGTTCAACCAGAGTATAATTTTACTTCCTTACATATTCCACCCAATATTCATAAATAGCAAATGGTAGCAAATATTTTATTTGCTTTCATCGTAACGGTCGGTGTACTTTTCTGAGGTTTGGCTCTTGTCCGACTTTGATAGACGGAGATTGCGCTCTTTTGGCTCGTGGCAATATTTTTGCGTTTCTCTTTACCCGAAATCAAACAGTCACTGCTCATTCGAACTCTTTCCAAAAACATCTGGGGCTCCCAAGCTTAATTATTTCCTTTACAAAGAAGTGAAGAACTTCAAACGACTTATAAAGTATTCAATAATTCTATTCGGCAGAAAACGACATTGAAGTGAAATGTCTTTTTATATCACCTCAAATACATAGTTGATGCAGCAAAATGAATCAACCAAAAGTATGCCCACTCGATATCATCTAACAAAGCTCATGTGATCATGTCGAGTATCATGTCAACTCCGTATAAATAACGTAGGAGAGTAGGACACAAAATTTGTAGAAGTAAAGTGTTAATTGAGCTCCAGGAGTACTTGAAATGCAATGAAGAAATTCATTAATAGTTTCGACCTTCAAATTTTAATTGAAACCATATTGATTAAAATTGCACTAGAAATTGATAACCGAGGTCGTCTTGTGCAGGACTCACAATCGATGAGGCAGAGTCTCTATGTTTGGTTGGTTCCAAGTGCTTGCGAAGCCACTTCACACTTCACTATTTTTAATGCTAATGGGAAATCGTCGAAGACTATTTTATTTTGCATCACTCAATCCCATCAACACGTCAGACGAGAGCGGCTTCAACATCACACGATGCGCGTGAGGGAGCGTTCCAGCTTGCATTGTCTGCAAATTAGACGCAGCCATCTTCTACATCACTGACTCCTCCTCTATGTATTACCTGTCTTCTTTTTAACTAGTTTGTATCTATTCATCCTAAAGAGAAAAATCTTGCCTTTGAAGCAGTTTTTTACAAACTCTCCACACTCATGAGCTGTTGAACAAGATTTTCGTTTCCTCACCTACAAATTTGATTTTTATTGAAAAATTATTCTTGCCACAATGCACAATATTAGGTAATAAAAGTCTGCAGGAACCATAATCAGAACCATCGTTTTCAAGACTCAGAACACCACCGGTAACGTCAACACCACTGTTGATCTGCTAATGAAAAGTCGAGCAAAGACCACGGGTTATACCAGAAATACTTCTCAGTTGTGAAGATAGGGTTGTACATTTGCTCATAAACGTTTTTTACAGCCCTCTAATCGTAATAGACTACAATCCATGAAAATTTTAGGACCAGCCTCATTGGAGGTATGTGCAGCAAGATTTCATATTGGCCAATATGAAATCTTGCTGCACATACCTCATGACATGATGAAATTCTCGTAAGAATAGTTGGAGGACAGCAACACGGTGGACAGTTATTGAAACAGCTGTTATGCATTAGGAACCGTAGAAAAGGGGCAATCTTTGGGAAAAAGGGGATTTTTCTTTAGATAAATTCATGGAAGAATGAAATTCATGGTGGTTCAATGCCTGAACTAACTAGCAGTGACAATGTGTATAATTATCTTATCTATACTTGAAGGATTTTATTTTCATGTCATTTTGGTGAATGTGTCCCATTTAACTGGACAAGTACGCCCTGATCGTGCTTTTCCCTGGTACCTCTTGTCTTTGTGCAAAATTTCGAGAGCGCTTCTAGTTTAGCACTGCTGCCGTACACTGAAAGGTCTGGCCTCGGACGATTACGAACTAGTTCCAGGTTGATGTCTTACGAAAACTCCCACCAAGCTTGGCGATGCACACTCTGGAACTTCTAACTCTATACCTATTAAATATATATACATTTTATGGTGTAGAAATAAATTAGGTTTCTCTACTTACTAGGAATCTATTAGTATAGATATATATCTAATGCAATACCAAGTCCCGGAGAATCTCTCATGCCACCCACAGATTGCTGCGTTGTGCCGACGCCATGGCTCAATTACCCTTGTCATTCATTATTCATCGGGCGTACCGTAAGAATAGAAGACCCGCACCTAGCGAAGTGGAGACCCCAATAGTAATAGTGCTAATAGCTCGTCAACTTAACTCGAGGTCTATTAATAGCTACTATTTCACTAACAGAGAATTGGGCCACCCCCTTCCCATATCCCATAAACTAAGCCCGCATACGCGATATTTGCATGTGACAATCAGTGGGCCCAGTGAATTTGTAATTATAGTGGGTCTTAAACACCATGTTTGAATGATTGTCAGAGGTATTTTCCCTTAGTAGATTTTTTCTGTTGATGATTGGATTTTTGCCAGGCAATGCTTGTTGAAATCGCGGAAAATAAATGAATTTCACGGATATATTGTGGCTCAAGATACAAGGATTCCTCTATCAAAGTTACGATATTGTCATTGAAATATACATGAATACTATATGAAAATCAGGGATGGTGTCCTGGTTGATTTTAGTATAAATTAATCAATTAAATTTGTTTAATGGAACTTGGACTCTAGCTCTGCTAGCTTATTGAGGTTCCAAACGATTACAGAGACTTGCAGTTGATGTTCTCAGGACACCAGTTTTATCAGAATTGTAAGGGCGAGGAAAGCATTGTGCATTCCCGCACAGGACAATTCCTCTATTGGATATTCGCGTTACTCTTTGGCTCTCAAAATTGGTTCATTGTTACTGGGGGTCGACGGGTTGACCTTTGAGGCGCTACAATGGGCTTCTTTTTTTATTTTTTATTTTTGGAAAGCTCATTTAAGCGAGCAATCCATCCTGGATAGAGGATGGACAAAGAGGGCATTCTGTGCGCTCAAGTGGTGCTCCGAGTGTCAGACCAGGACAGTCACTTTGCCTTGAGCGATGTTGAGGTCCCTTCATACAATACATTACCTACTCGGTGCCTAAGGTCGGATTTCCTATTCAAACCATTCAATGACTTTGTTTTCCAAGCTCATTTATTTTCAAACAATCTTTGGATTGTGCCCCTGACGTCTTGTCTGCTGTTTCAATTTATGTTTTCTTTCTTTGAGGAAGTTGGATCCGAAAACCACGAAACAGACGGCTAATTTTTTATTGAATATTCATAGCCGGGAACAGATGATATTAATTTATTTTAGTTGGGTGAATTGGATTGCTCTGTCGTAAGATAATAATTACCATCTAATTATAATCTAACTATTATCTAATTACAATTTAGTTATATTCCTCATCAAGCCCATGATTCGTACATATAGTCATGGGCGTTTTGAAGAGTATCTCGAAAGTAAAGCTACTTCGGTGTGCTATCACCGAAGAAGAGCAAATTACTTTAACCATATTTATAACGTTAAAAGATATTTGAATATTTCATGTCCAACCCCCATTTGCTACATATCATCAAGAAGGTAGATATTTCTAGGGAGGTTATTTATAGCGGAGGTGACCTATCAAGTGGCGACTTACGAAATCTCCCATTCGGCGATTTCACACGAGCTTAATAGGATTTTTATTTCTATTTTACGTTCAGTGCTTGCTGAAGTACCTTATTTCCCTTGAATGATAGTGAGGTATACTTGCTTGGATTGTTGTTAACAATAGGTAATAGGCCTCGGTGGATGGATGCAATAACAATGTACTACTTCGACGACTGAAGGCTCTTAGACATGAAAAACGTCCCACAGCAATAAAATTGACTACCTCAGCAGTATCCGGGTTCAGAACTGCTGCGGATCCACAGTTTTTGACGACCGTCCTCAGTTGGGTGGGAGCAATGAAATGTTTTATGACGTTCTATGGATATCTCCCGTGAAAGGGGCTTCTTCTCTGTTAGTCAGTATTCTAGGTAAACGGGCCAGTTAGAAAACTTTCTAACTGCACCATGCACCGGTGAAACTTTGGTTGGAATTCCAGGCGTTTTACGGGAGACTATGCGTTATATACATGAAATCCACTCTTAATGAGATTTTTTATATACATTTTTCCACTTTTAAGATTTCTTTGGTAGTTTCGACTGTTTTTTGCATTTAGCATACACCCAGCTATTTCTTCGAAAATTCGCTCTGAATGACTGTGGACTTTTTATGTAGTTTTACGCAAAAATACTTTTGCATCTACGAACGGAGGTTTGTGCATAAAAGGAAATTCAAATAACCCGAAAGGTGTAATTATGGCAGTTTTTGCGATCTCAGAGGGTTCCATTGGTATTTGATGGTATGCTCTGACAAGATCACTAGTAGTTAAAATTGGTATGACCGGCCAATTGGTTTGAAAATTCTTGAATGTGAGGAAGTGGATAGCGGTCAGGAAGCGTACATGAATTTAATGCGCAATAGTCGCCGCACGGACGCCACTCCCCATTCTTTTTCGGGACTATGTGCAAGGGCGAAGCCCATGACGACTTCGAAGGGCGGCAAATCCCATGTTCTACCATATAAGCGAATTCAGTTCGAGCAATTGCCTCTTTTTCAGGACTGAGGCGCCGAGGTTTGGTTTGGTTAAGACTGTCTGAATATGATGAGTAACGTTATGTGGAGGTGTGCGTTGGCCTACTGTGTTAGGATTGGTTAGATCAGGGTACTTCGAGACAAGTGTGAGGTATGGAGATTCGTCAATGACACAGACTGTGGAAATAGTGGAATGAATGAGTTGTTCAATCGATATCAAGCGTACGGTATTTTTCTCCAAAAAGCTATCACCAGCGCAGGAAGCCTACAGTGCGTATGACCGCGAAGCTCCTCGCACTGTTTAGTAGCATTAAGCACTTCCGAAACATGTTGGAAGAAATTAGATAAGGCGAGCCCTCGTCAGCTACGTCATCTTGATTTTGTAGGACAGTTTTTACAAACATCCGTCACATTTCATGAAGAGAAAATGTTCCCAGTGGACCCATTATCTCGAATAGAAGACGTCTCTCCTCAACCTACAATTAACCAGTTTTGGCCAGTGCCGACCTCACACCATGGTTCTCGCTCTGTGTTTGTCCATCAGGACCTACAGACATGTACCCATGTTTTTGTGCGTCGCGATGCTGTTCGCCGTCCACTTCAGCCGCCATACGATGGACCTTTCCCTGTCATCAATCGAGGACCAAAGGTATTCCGACTTAAGAGAGGCGATTGAGAAACCTCAGTGTCCATCGACCGACTGAAGCCATCTCACGCAGGTGGTACAATAGACCAGGATCAACCAGCGAAGCAGGAGCGCGAAACCCCCCAGCCAGCAACAGTCCCGCAAGATACGGTTTGCCATGTGACGTCTTCACTGAAGGGGGAGCCATGTGGCGATTCCACACCATTTTTATTTTTTTCAAATTTCAATTTCGAACAGTTGTTTTTCAAAAAAAGTCTGTTAAAAAAAGTTTCCAAAAAAGGTTTCGTGTTTCCAATTTCAAGTTGTGGTACCTTCATTAAATTTCCCTTCCGTCTTCATACCTTCATATGGTTTTTGGAGTCTTTTGGTAGTGATTCAGGACGGTCTGGAACGAAATATAGTACCTATACCTACTAATTTGTTTTGGAAATTCAAGTTTTGAAAATTTTGGGCCGAGAACAATTTTCTTCAAAAATTCGCTTAAAATGAATTTAAAACACTCACCCACCCAAGTTCCGAAGAGGGTAGGAAGTCCAATTTTATCGTCGACCAAACTAAAGGAAATACGTCGTTCGGTATGAGTCGACGTGGTAAGGGAGTTACCATGGAGACTTCTCCAACCCTCGGAAGTATCGCACCGCCTCCGGGGGCGGCTCCGTTCCGCCCCTCAGTTCAGGTGAGATTTGGAGCTCTCGGCTGACTCTGTTCGCCTGATGCTCTCGCACCTGTCGCCTCTACCCATTTTCCCACCGGTCGTGACTCACCTGTAGGCTTTACCTTTCCACCCCACAATTCATTCATCCTCGTCATACATTCTCCTTATAATCGACGCGAGAAGAATTTCAGAGGAATATCTACATTGTCGCCGAAGGTCAGACGTACTATGGGTAGGGTTTACCTATAAAGGAAATAACCACGGTTTTTATTGTAAGCTGATCTATTACCGTATCGAACGCGAGGATGGAATGTAAAAATATGCAGCCTTGTGGGATTCAATGAAATAATTATGAAGCGAGAAAAAACTGTAAATGAATGGATACTCAGCAAATCCATTTCACGTTCGGACGTGTAGGTAACTTGTCTGTTCATTCACCCGATCAACATATAAAAGAGAAATTTTCACCTGGCTTATTCGGTTAGCTTATGAAGATAATGGAACTATAATAAAGAGTGTATATGTAAAATTAAAAAAAATATATAATAATAGTAAAAAGAAAATTAAAAACTCTGCAAATTCTTGACACAACGGTTCATTATCTTCTTTGTACAGATCACCCTTCTGTCTAGATCACTACGTCTAAATGTCTAGATCCTAAATGTTAGATTAATTATTATTATCAATTATCACTAATTATTAACAATTTTATCAAGTACCTAGTGAAAATTATTATAATTTATTGTTAGGTATTAATAATTCGTATTTACTATTAATAATAATTATTATTAATTATGATTAATTAATACGATATAATTCTGGGGTTTTTAATACTACGGCGGTAATAATTTTTCTATATAAGAAGTACCTACCAACAAACATTCGAAATTACCTTCATTTCCGTAGCACGAAACGCACCTCAGAACAACAAACTCGACATCACTTAAGCCATATGACCTAGGGTTATGAAAAGTTTCGAGGACCATTGTGGGGTTGGTCGAAACCCATAAAAAAAATTTCGTAATTTTAACTCAACGCTAACTGGGCAAAGTGCCGCCGACGGCATACGGCGGACGGCGTACGGCGGAAGGACGGATTTTTTTTATTCGATTTTCTGAATCTACGTATCTTGAAACGTAAACCAACAAATTTTGAGGGGGGGTTAAAATTTTTTTTTTCTTTGGGCGATTCCAATGGTTCATTATCGAAGATAATAAACCAAAATGAAGTACGAGGTACGCGGTGTAGGTGTGGGAGGGGGCGCAGAGACATAAAAGGTCTCGTCGTATGACGCACTAGTTGGCCTCCTGCCAGCCGTATTACGTCATACGCTCGTGCGTCATAGGCTCTGACGTACTTGTTGGCCTCCTGCTAGCCGTCTTACGTCATACGCTCGTGCGTCATAGGCTCTGACGCACTTGTTGGTCTCCTGCCAGCCGTCTTACGTCATACGCTCGTGCGTCATAGGCTCTGACGTACTTGTTGGCCACCTACCAGCCGTCTTACGTCATACGCTCGTGTGTCATAGGCTCTGACGCACTAGTTATCCTGCCAGCCGTCTTACGTCATACGCTCGTGCGTCATAGGCTCTGACGCAATAGTTAGCCTCCTGCCAGCCGTCTTACGTCAAACGCTCGTGCGTCATAGGCTCTGACGTACTTGTTGGCCTCCTTCCAGCCGTCTTACGTCATACGCTCGTGCGTCATAGGCTCTGACGTACTAGTTAGCCTCCTGCCAGCCGTCTTACGTCATACGCTCGTGCGTCATAGGCTCTGACGTAATGGCCCGCCGGTCGCTTGTGTTCTGACGTGATCTGAGGGAAAGGGTGAATCAAGGGAACAAATTTTTCCGTTTCAGTTTATGTGCCAAAGCAAAGACATGAAAATGTCAAAAAAAAAAAATGTGTAAATAGGTACCTAAGCCCAACTGTAATGTCAATTTTCTGACAATGAGTTTTGTACTATAGTTTTCATACCTTTTTACTTAAGTACTTATTGCAATTTGAGACTGATAATGAGCTGTTTGCAAATAAACAGTCTGATAACTACTTTATTACATCTTATTAATCTATTTTCAAGTTCCGATTCACAGTTGAATGTATTTTATTTAGATGTCGTAAAATTCGAAAACGATGGAATGACGAAACCTGTCGACTACTGACTCAAGTGATACTGTCGACTTCTAACAGATGTAGGTCGACTACTAGTGCAAAACCATGTCGACAACTGAAGAAAATGTTGGTCACTGGTATCGACTACTACCTAGAGCATTGGGATTTTTTACAAAACTTGTTTTTCCCTTTTCAAACCATGTTGAATAATTTCCCGCTGCCAGGTCTTTTAGGGAAGGATCTTGGGTACACAATGAACAGGTTTGCAATGAGAAAAAAACCGAGTGAATATTGAAATGTCATCCATTTCTGACCTATATTTAAAATTTCAAGTATCTAGCTCATCATCAAAATTTAATTTGTTTAAACAAATAGGTATTATTTAAACAATTTTACAGACAAGAAACCGAGTGAATATTGCATTGTGATCCAGTTCTGACCAATTTTTAAAATTTCAAGTCAATAGCTCAGCATCAAAATTTAATTTGTATTATTACAAAAAGGTATTAAGTATTTAAACAATTTTACAGATGAGAAACCGAGTGAATATTGCAATGTGGTCTATCCCCGACTGACGGTTAAAATTTCTAGACTGTAGTTTACCTGGAAGATGAAACACTAGGTCTAAATGTCTGGATCCTAAATGTTAGATTAATTATTATTATCTAGAAATTGTCGTTCATCCGATTAACGTAAACTAACTGAGGAAAAGCAACACACAATTGCAAAACCATGTGTGGTTTGAATCAGCTTTTCACCGGTATGTAAACTCAGCTAAAGTTTTGTCGTTTGACTCACGCTCATCTTTTAGGTAGGTTTTCGGTTCCCTTATTGTACATGAATCGCTGGTCGTACAATGCTGTATGTGGTAAATTTAGATCTTTCAAGGGTAATGTATAAATATACAGTCCGGGATTTAGGCTGACGAGTGATCTATGCAGAAAATAATCAACCAGCGAGTGAAAATTGGCTGCGTGCTATTCATTTTAAATTGGGATTTTACGTATCTTCAAACGTGTACCAACAAATTTTAAGGAGAGGGCACAATGTTTTATTTTCTTCCTTTTATAGCTGAAATGTTGTAGATGAAAGTAATGTGAAATAAAATCAAGTTGATTTTTAGACTAGCCGAAACGAATGATGCGACACATGGAAATTAGGTTGGGAGTAATTCAAGATAAAATCCCTTGAATAGCACATCAATTCATTACAGAACCTACATAGAAAAAACATTAAAAATACTTCATCGTATTGCGGGGTGTTTGGAAAACCGCCAGTATAACTCAGAATTCAGTGCTGTGTAACAGAAACACGAACCGGGTCAGACACGACACACGAACACGAATGGCTGTTGGTTTTGATCGTCGACCTTGTGAAACGTTCGGGGGAGGATATTTTAGCGAGCCAGATTTGCACAGGTACCACCGTAAAGACGTGCCAGGGCTGTTGTATATATAGTTGACACATTCCTCAATGTCAATGTCCAAACTGATGAGCTTCTAATGGAAATCCAATAGCATGGAAAATCGATCTTATTGTATCATATGATTGACATTGATGTCAATCCAATAGCCGAATAAAGACTATGGAATCTCCAAAACTAATTCCCTCTCCGGGTGTTTGTAAATTAACGTTTTTGTACTTACACTGGTTTGGAAAAATGCGCGACTAATAGGTGATTGATGAACTATGCGAAATCTTTAGGTAATAACGTCATTTAAATATTCTGAAATTTATGCATGGATAAGCGCCCTCTGGAGCAACTAAATAACAAATCTAACATTATATTCGTGATCAGCGATCCCAAAAACCCCTGGTAGGTGAATTCCAGGAACGAAAGATGATTTTTGGATGATAGGATTGGAGTTTCATTACGACATACGAGTTGACATTTCCGATGCAGCGCCGGTTTCCGAGCAATATCATAGTTAACTGTCTGAAGAAAAAATGTTTGAAATAGCAATTGTGACGAATTTTTTCCCGTAGAATCCAATTCTGAAGTCAAATGTATCGTATCGCCGTTTCTTCTTTCTCCAACCTCAAAAAACTATGAAAAAATGGGATATTCCGGTGTTTTTCGAGATTATCTCACCAAAATCGACTCGGACCCCATATTTTGAGTACAGATTCGGATTCTGCGTCGAAAAATACATCAGGCCTGTGTTATCATTGCACCCAGGTACATAAATTCGTGACATATCGGGAAAGCTTGATGCCCAATCCTGAAGGTGGTCTGCGAGATTTGTGGTCTTCTTGAGGTTTTAATTTTATTCATTTTTAAGCCTCCAATATTAAATAAATTTTGCTGCTCGCTCTAACATCCACTGTTGTTGAAAAAGCTAGAGCCGTTCGGGTTATGAAACATCATAGGCGAGGTGCTGCGAAACATCATATGTACCAGCTTTTTAGGAACGCCATACTCTATCAGGTCCTCATAAATTCTATCATCTTTCGATATTTGAATTATGTGGAATGCTGTAAAACTAAAGCAACGGGCACATAATTGCCTCAAATCCCAACTACGATCCATACGGGGCATAACCATCCCCGGAAATACCTAGCCAGACCATCATTTACGTCTTTATAGGAATTTCGACATAGGAACACAGATCATTACCTCCATTGGAGGAATACCATTTGTATTAGTCTGAAATCGTAATATTAAGGTCTATGACTGTATCTTTCTCCGTCCGTTTCGAAAAACATTTTGTTATGATTTCCATTACACTCCACGGTCGATTATGCAAGAAATGACGTGTTTCAAGCGTGAATCAGGTAATCAAAATAAATGAAGCTTCCTAAGAATCATGTGAGCAGAAAAAACCGAGTGTTTTTCGCTGTTGAGCGCAGGGCGAGCCTCTTAATGGTAATGCCCGAGTAATAATTTCCAGAACAAACATGAGCTAATGAATATTCACGAGGTGGACAGAGGACGTGTTAACGACGCGCGAAAAAAAGTTGAAGAAGTGATTCCTGAACACCAGGAACCGTTTAGTCGGCCTTGAACACAATTTGGAGGTTGATTATTAATTAATATCGGAATAAGATGAAATGATGAGATCCACGCGTGTATTTGAGGTGTTATCTTTGTTGGTGTGAGAGTATTAAGCTGCTGGTCCATCAATATCTACCAATCAATATCTACTCTCACACCAATAAAGATCACACCTCAAATACACGCTTTATAAAGCGACCTTTGGAATATTTCACTATATAAATAGAAGATATTATAAATTTCTTTTAACGAGTAATTAAAATGCATTCACTACACGTCATTACCACTTCACTTTTCACACTCATACAATGCATTTCGATTCTGCACGTGAACAAATCTAGCTACGGCTCTGAATAGATGCCGGCACCTTCGTAAATTACCAGAGTAGAATTCATGGGGAATGAAGAGGATGTAACTGGAACCAAAGTGGGAGTTTGACCCAGTAGATTAGTCCTATGTTGTGATTGACAATGCTGAAATGTTGGCTTGACCTACATTTTGATGATAAATTAATCCATCTAATTTATTAGTAGGTAGGACCCTGAAATTGACAACCTCATACCGCTCATATCCTCCCCAACACTCATAGAGGGAGGCAGCTGGAACTAATCCGCGCATAGAAATGAACCGACCATCTGCAAATGTGAAGTGCATGCGCTAGGGGAACAAAGCTTTCGTTACAATTCAGGAAGGTAGGCTATTTGGGAAATCGTCACCAGTTCCATTGTTATGACTTCAATTATGGTTAAATCCCAGCATAATACTTACAATATTGATCGACAAAATTCAACAAATACCATTAAATTGTTCCTTACTTCTTCAATACTCAAATCGTATATCCTGATCATAGCGCCAGGTATCGTTACTTCATCTTGTATTCGTATCACAAGATATCATCGCATCTAGGTAATTATCGTCTTCTAATTATGACGGTAGTATTGAGGACGGTTATCTGAGTTCTGACATTTGAGAACTTGGACAACATGCAACGCAGTGGTTGCGTTCGACTTTTGAAAGTTTTGATCAGTGATAGCTATATAATTAGGTCCAACAGGGAGACCGAAAATCCATTTTCGGCGCATAAAGCACTAATTGCCTATGTTTCCCTGTTCGGTGACATAAATATACTCTGAAGCTTATAAGAATTGATGTACAACTTACAACCTTCACAAAATAATTGGTTTTCTAGGACCCGCTCATACTGGGTGTTCTCAATACTTGATGATTACTTGATGTATCAATTACTTGATGATTAAACTGTAGATAATTACCCATAAAATAAAAGGGGAAATTTCATACGAGAGTAAAGGTATTTCTGAATTCAGAAATAGCGAAGACTCAATCATTCTGTCAGGGATTGCGTTGTTCGGAGCGACATTCAGATAGTTAAAGGCCAAGGTGTGCAGGAGAGTCCTTGAAGAAGCAGGTGGGATATGCTAAACAACCCAGGAATTCTGCGTCTAGCCTAGAAAAATTTATCACCTCCCACAGTCACTGGGTCACTCCGGACCTAGTTCAGATTTATGAACCGGAAAAGTTCTTCCATTCCGAATTTATTAACTAAATCTACTCGAGTTTTTCCTTTCTGATCGTCAAAAATTGACTGGATCTGGACGTCCCCAAAAGATGATGATCTAATTATACACTCCCGTATCTTTGTAGCTATTTGGATGTTCTATGTGAAGAGGCCTCGAAAAACCTCGTTTCGAATTGTCAAGGAGATCAACTGACGATTCATCGAAATCCATGAAATCAAGTTCTGCAGGGTATGACATGATGAAAACTTAATTGGTGGTGCTGGGAGACATATAGGATGAAATGAGCGTTTGTTGGATAACGATAGTAACCCAGGAGTAACATACAATAGTTGTATTAGCCTACTGGAATTGCAGTGACAACTACTTTTTATACAGCCCAAAATGATTGAAAACTTCTATCTACAATGATTAATTGAAACGTAAATGCTGAAGTTGTGGCGACCAATTCCATAGAACCAATTGCCTAACATGGGTTTTTTTTATAATTTTGAAAAAATTCATAGAAAACAGTATGAAACATGCAATAGTAAATTCAGCATCCCTCTTTAGAGTCACCATTGAAAAATCTCTCAAAAACGCTAGGTTTCTACAACTTACTTTCCCACCTATTTCCTTTCCCCTTAGACATGGCTGGATAGATAATTAAAATGGCAGATTCAAGGGTACGAGTGTTGCCTACTTTCATGGGCGTGGCGCAAATTTTCCCCCAACTATGTAAATAGGGACAAATTGGAACAATAATCTTGTTAAGGCACTATTTGTCCAATCAGCTGCTTTCTAATATCATCAGGACATCCAACTACATCAACAAAGTTGGAAAACGCAATTGTCCATCCTGAGCATGTAGTTGTCGGCAACTTCCACCACACTAAAACCCACAATAACACTTGAATCACTAACCTTTCGCTTTTATTGTAGACAGGGAACTTATTGCTCGCGAGCTCTTGGATAGTTTGGAAATCGAAGGGCTCTGCTGATATCCCCTGAGCCCTTTTCCGCTTCTCATCACCGCCTTTACGAGCTTTGTAGATGTGGTTGTTGTTGCAATTATTCGTTCCGAGGAGGAAAGGGAACACAGACTGGAACTGGTCCAGTTGAGACCGGAGTTCCAGGATCTCGCCTTCTTTGGCCCTCAGTTCCGCCTCCAGCTCCAGGATCCGCGCCTCCAGGTCTGCCGGCGTCCGCCCTACCGCGCTCCCACCACTCATATCTGCAACACAACAAACTTGTTATATGTAAACGAATGTACAGAGTAGAAAGAAAGTAGACAAATTAGGTTCTGATGCATTTAACAAACTATGATAAGGAAATGAATGTACCTGTTCCCCCAGTGTCAGTCAAGTGGGCAAAGTTGGTAAAAATAGACATTTATTCAATAATATTGAATAGATGTCTACTTTTACCAACTTTACCCAGTTGATCATATTGAATAGATGTCTATTGGTACCAACTGTGCCCAGTTGATCGACACTTAGGGTTTACATTCGTTTCCTCATCAAATTTGTTAAATGCATCAGAACATTATTATTGTGGCGTTGTGTGAAATTTTTCTTTTTTTCGAATAGTTGGCAAAACTTCATGTCAAAGCGTCCCATTACATTATTACATACATTATTATGCCTGGCCTAATTGGAGTGATGCGTGTAAAAAAGTGCGGTGAATTGAAAGATATCACTGAAGGCATGATTATTACATTAGTCGGCTGTGTGTAGCTTTTGTGACTTTGAAAGTTAAGAGACCAACTCAGACTCTCAAAAGTGAAGAAATTGAAAATATTTTAATTTAAATTCAAAACTGGAATTTATAATTAACTTTAGGTTCTCAAATAGTGCATTGTCGGTTTCAAATTTAAAATTGACCAAGAACTGAGGAAGAACTGGGCCTGACGGACAGGTACTGGGCCAAAAGACCTAGTCCACCCTTACCCAAACCCGTAAGGTATGAACTGAAGTACGACAGCCGGAGCCCCTTCAATCACTATCTCACCTACTTCAGTTCAAACCCCTTCAGTAATAACAAGATTAATCAATGACAGCTTGCCTGAAGCTACTCGTACCTTCACTGACAGCTCCTTAATAAATGGATAAGTGGAATCAGCGTATTACGACGCAAAAAATCAAGCCAGTAACATCAATTAACCAAAGCCTATCTGCACAGAACTGGATGAACTGATACTGAGCTGTGAGACATTAGGCGCGAGCCACAGACCCTATCACATCTAATCCTCGACTGCACACTGCACAGGGATCTTCCGACCCAATTCTTCCAAATTCTCAAGTCACACATTGCAGATAGATTATTCAGAGTAAAATAAGATGATGAGTATTCGAAGTGTTCCACAAGGCAGTGTCCTTGACCCCATACTGTATTTACTGTACACAAGAGGCCTACCACAACCAGTGGATACACTTACTGCAACTTTTGCTGGTGACACTGCTATTCTTGCAGTTGGAAACTCCGCCACCAGTAAACTACAATCTGCTATCAACAATGTCTTGAACTGGACGAAGCAATCGAGCATGAAGTTGAACGAAACGAAGTCTATGCATCTAAACTTCACAAATCTGAAGACAGACGCAAACAGTATAGTATGTGGACGCGGCGAAATGCGGGTTTGCATGACTCTTTCACACTCCCACAGGCCCTACCACATTTAATCCTCGAATGTACAAAATATGCACAAGAGAGAAACGCCATGCTCAACGAAACGAAACGACACCATCTTCCGACCATCAACCTTCAACCTACGAAGCTCTCTAGACCTTTTGGTGCCATATGGACATTAAGATTTAGGTTATCTACATACCAGCAATGGCTGCATTTTAATACCAATGCCAATACATTTAAAAAAATATATATACTTTTGCTTTAGTGCTGAAAAAAATCCGGTTTATTAGCACTTATCTACCAAGTAAATTAGCACATCCCTCAGCTACTTTCGAGCCATTTTAGAAGATTATAGTAATATTGTCACATTGTGGAATATAATAAATGTTCCTTTGAAGCAAAATATGCAGGCACACATCCAGATATGTAACAATGAACCCTCGACCCCCATCTTCTGTAAATCAGGGATATTAGCAGCCTGAAGGCTGCTTCCCGAGTCAATATTGCCCTCCATCAAGACGGAAGTGTTGTCGAACGTTAACACGAAACCGAAACCTATAATTTCATAGAGTATGCTAATTAGGGAGATTGTTCGATAGGAGTGTCCCTCTCGACTCCAACCAATAAACTCCCTAGTTTTCTTCGATGTTTCAGAACCAAGAGCAAGGTCCGGGACCCTTGGCAGACACAAACGCCGTTCATAGATCCAGGTCAAGGTCCAATAATTTTCGGTTCAAGTCGCGACTCAGGGGTAGTGGACCGTTGTTTAAGTTTTCGCACACGTAGCAGATTTCACGAAATGACTCACAAGTAGCTGCAACCTCAGAGCAGGTGTAGATAGTCGGAGCATAACGAGGGTTTCATAATTACGAGTACAAGTCTGTCACACTCAATGTCTGTATGACATCAGCGTTAGTCGTGACGTGGTAGACAATATATTGAGAAAACGATATTTTCAAGAATGCAACAAACCTATGAATGCTGATTCAATGCATTTCGAATAATAAACCAAAAATAGTTTCAAAATGCCATGTTGTAATAAAAGTAGTACATGTATAATATACATGTACTACTTTTCTAAAAATATTTATATCGCAGTAGAGTATCAATCGTTCGGTACCTACATGTAACAAAGTCACGGAAACAACAAATTAAACCTATTTAGTCTCAATGTGCAGCCTGTCATTACACTTTATTTAAGATTCTTTGACAGAATTAGATCAAAGTGCTCGTGGGCAATTGATTCTGGAAAGCCCACAACTAACGGCCGCCTGTTGGTTCAGCATGAACTCAATAATCCAGAACGATATTGGAAGGTAAATATAGTTGAACAAACAGAAAATTAGCTCCAATGTCATCTGCGAGTGGTAATTGAATATTTGGTTGAATAGCCGTAAGTCGAGCTGGAGCTCAGACACACAAATATTCTTAGCCCGATTGTCAGGATGAGGTTAGCCGTTAAGGCGTTTAATTCTGAAATTATTTCACGAAGAGGAACAAAATGACATTGGACTGCTCCATGTAATGCTGAAGACCTCTCTGTAATGCACCTTCAGTATTGTTTTATTACTGACAATGGTTCTAATGATCGAAACCGGTCTAACACTGTACCTACTTATATTTTAGTGGAAACAGTTCGTACTGAACCATCAGTAAGTTCGTTATGAAATGACTATTGGAAAACCTTGTTTCGATGATTAGAAATTACCAAAATGATAAGCACAAAGCTCTGTACAATTTCAATGCTAACCACTCGACGTAAGATGATTACCAGTATGTCACCACTTCAGGTTTTCCCTAATTTAATTTATTCATTGCAAGGTCAATCATTCCGGTTGATAGCGTCGAACGCCCTCTTGTTATCCCAATTATTTTCGGCTTAGCGCCTCTCCCGTCAGCTGAAGGGTGACATACCACCTTACGACCTCCACTGTCCCTTGTTTAACATATTGGTTGCCGTACGAAACGGCTACCATGGAAATTTGAGTCAAGTTGTTCCAGTTTTTTCCTACCGGTTCGTTGAATCTTGATGAACAAACGATAAGATGGTCTGAATGCGGATGGAGACGTCCAACTGATTTGGTTTTGTTACGAAGCAGGTGTTACACATTTTTGGAAGTTTAAACGGATAATATCCTTTTACCATAATAATATTATGTTTCGGAGGTGATTCAGAATTCACGACATTTTAAAACAAATAGGAATCCCTACTGTTCTATGGGAATATATCGGTCTATCGCAATACTAGGAGGACCACCAGGTGGGAGGGATAGCTTGTCTGATATTTGTTTGGAAAATTTCTACATTTTTTATCAGCGCCGTTTGTGACTCAAATTACCGAACAACTTCAGTATTAATAAACATGAAAAACACTGCAGAGGTCGAGTGCTGCGTTCTGAATGAAAATTAAAACACCATCGAAACATCCCTTGACACAGAACGTGTTATGAATTAGCTCCATTGAAGCCATCCAAATAAATTCTAGATTAATTAGTAAAAATCCGATTGCAGGTGAGTTCCTCCTACGTTCGGTAGTTGGAAACAATATTTTTGATTTTATCATACATTTTTTTGCTCAATTCCAAACCAAGCAAATAAGTCATGGACTAAATTAAAACAGCTATTTTATTGGTACAACAAGTACTTACATCGATATACGCTGGAGTAGTTGGTAACTAGTTCTGTGATGGTGAACTACGAGTAGCTATTCAATTTTTCAACAATGTTCTGGGCGGAACCTAATCCAGGAATCACAACGAAACAAATGGTATCACGGAACTGAGCATCGTATGCATATCTAGGAGCGCGGTAGCGTTCCGCCCCACCAGGCAAAAACGTTGAGAAGAACGAACGGTACCGAGTGTACGTTTACTGGACGTCACCAGACGCGTTTTCTAGGTAGCTATCCATATCCCAGCCACTATTTGACCGATCAGCTTGAAATTTGGTGTGGGTCTTCTTGGTGTAGATATTACAAAAGCCCTGAAAGTTTCAAGTCGCTAGGTCTAAAGGGAGTCGATTTATATAGATTTGTAGTAATAAAAACGTCAAGGCAAGGCGTCAAGGGGAGATTTCGAAATGGGTACGGAGCTTGTGAAGTGATTAGGACATCTCTTTAGTTGAAAGGAAAAGGGCGGGCGGAGAAAGTGGGTGTGGAACTTTTTCCGGACGCTATGGAATGATATTTGCGAGCAGTGATATTTTTACACGGAGTATTATTTGGGGGATCATAATAATATCATATTATCATATATTGTCGTCAATAACTACCGGCCAATATCTAATACTCCGTCTTATCGTGGGCACAGAAACTACTTTTCTCAGTACAAACTCGATATCCATAATTCATGTAAAGTAAATACATGAATCCGTTTAAAAATCAAATCCTTTGTAATAAAAGTTCCGAGTAGCCAATTTAGCATGGAGACGGTTTGGTGAGAACAGACTCCTCATCCATACGAAAAAGTTGTGATTTGTACGGTACCGTTTGGCATGCATGAGCCAAAAATTGTAATTGCTCAAAAATGAGAGGATACTGAATACCCATCAAACATGAGAGTCGATGCAGAAACTTTCAACAATGCAAAAACTCCAACGAGGGGATATAATGCCTTCCGAACATCTAAGATAAGCACGGAGTTGCGAAACGAGAAAGATGTTTTCCATAAAATACCGATGGACGGCGCATGCGCAAGGGCGTTTGTCTTAATGCACCGTCGAGTTCCGCATTATTCACCTGCTGGCGCCCATACGACGCAAACTCAAACAGAGCTGGCGGTTCTACCACTTCCTGCGTAACCTTGAGTGGCATATCATAATATTCTGTTACATCACCTCCTCTACATCTCGCGGGCATCTTTTCCTCAGTGCTCGGTTTTGATACCCTTTTAGTTCGACAACAGCAGACATTCTTTCAACGAGATTAAAAATGTTTGTTGGAAATTACAGCGAATAATAAGATTAAAAAAAAAAACAAAAAAAAAACAGTCATGCAGCATGGCTATAAGAGCGAATTTTCGAAGAAATAATTGGTTTTATGTAAAATGTCTCCATTAAAGATCATGATGTCCATGAAGAACATCTCAAGTATCAACCATTCATCTTCTAAGTGCTCCAGTTTGAGAGCGGAATGAGATATAGCAATTCTGACTTCACGATCGTATTCAGCGTGTAAACATTTGTCGAAAATTCGAATTTGGAACATTTTGGACCGAGAACAATAGCTACATTTTCCTCGAAAATTCGCTAAAAGAAAAAAAAGGCAAGAGCAAAAAAAAAAAGAAGAATAAAAATAATGGCAATAAATCTGATCACGATGTCAACCAGAGAATAAGTGTCTACGTTTTATGCTTGCCTTCTAGATGACGGGTTACGTTTTCTTTTAGATCTTGAGAGAAAGGGGAAAAGCCAGCGAGTAATAGAAAACCTTTAATCATATTTCATCGACAGGATCAGCAAATTCCAGTTAGTGCCTGCAAAACGAACCGTGTACAACTTTGTCTGAACATTCAAACATTTTGACATGGATGTTTTCAGCCCGAAAAAGTGTAACGCGATACCAATAAACAGCAACGGGCAATTTTGACTTGGCCATGTCTTCACTCTGTGAAGCTGTAATTTGGTAACTTAGGACACGTTTAAGAATTCTTCGAGACGGATTTTTTTCTTAATTCGATTTTCCGAACCTACGTATCTTGAAACTTGAACTCTCCAATTTTGAGGAGGAAGAATTCTTTTGGGGAGATTCCAATGTTTCATCATCGAAGACATATTATGTCAAAAACGACTTTTTATCTGAATGGAACAAAAGTACAAGGTGTTGGTATAGAATATCTGGAGAATGACATGATTTTGGTAAAAAAATGTATTAATACCAAACTGAGCTGGATTATAAATGAAACTGTGATTCAAATATATACTGATGTGATTTATGGAGATATAATATAGAGCATTAGATCTGTAAAATTTATTTCATTATTCTCATCTTGTATTAGATACTACAATTACAGTTACGTACAAGTTAACGGTGGCAATCGATCACACAAGCAATAATAAAACCGTAATCAGGTCAATCATGTCGTCTGATTGCAGACGCCTGAACACCTGAATTCTGGAGTTGCTCATGACTTTCGCAAAGATCGTAAATTCTGTGTGAACGTTTATAGGTCCATAGGTATTTCTAATTTCAACCATTTTAGTTATTTCATTGTTAGCTTCCTACCTACCCTAATTCTATTTAAGTTCTGTTCTAAGATTGTACGATTAAAACTCTACTCCAAGGTGACAGTTGACAAGACCCTGACTGATTGTCTGTCGATTGTTTCATTCGCAGAAGTCGAAACGGAAAGGGCGCGATACGAATGAGCATTGGCGCCTACAGAACAAAAGGTTCAAGTTGAATCATTGTGCTTGCGGTATTGGCAAACCAGCGCTGGACCGATTTCAATTAGCCCGTTTCACGGGTGATTACTCGAGCAGTCGGACGTCTAATGACATTTTGGCGAGTTTCAAAGACAGCACGGCAATGAGACCGTCCGTATCCCAAGATACTTCTCAACGACCCAACTTGTGACAGTTAAAAACAGACAACTCTTGACAGTAGATGGACAGATGAAGTCTAATCTTGTTTCAATGGGCTCATCAATAGTTGCAATTATTTCCATCGTCGTTTCTTCAAGATCGCAATAAATTCAACACTGATAAAAAATTACAAAACCGTAGTGTAACAAGTAGCAAGTGAGATCAGTAAAATCAGTCAATACGTACATTCCCCGTTCAGCCTAGAATAATCTTGATGCTTAGAGGCGACAATGGGCTTCCATTATCAACAGTGATTCCCCAAAAAACAACTCCTTTGTAAAACTGCCCCACCAAGAAAACCTCCTCATCCGCAAAAAGGATTGATATCCATTTTGCCCACCAGCCACGCATATAGGATGCTCGGTGCTTCGCAACTCGCTGTTGAGTGTGCATATAGAAATTTGATCCTCCTACTGCTAACCACCACCACCAATATTTTCCTGTTCCCTGTCTTCTTCCCACAACCCCCCTTTCACCCACCTCTGATTCCTCTGTTGCACCTGCAGGGAGCTTTACGCTTCTTTCAATGCTGTTGGCGGGAGCTTTTTGCCAGATGAACAAGCCTGAATTGGAGCATAACTTCCGTGTAGTTGTACCACCACCGATTTCTCGTGACCATCAGTAATACTTATATAATTCTTAGACGCCTTGATTTCGCGATATCGTTGACATTGCAAAATTTGCAATAGGCCTTTGTTCTATTTAATAGAACAAAGGCCTCACGCTTGCGTTGAGGTGCAATGATGCGAACATCACACCCATAAATGATGCAATACTCATCCTTTGTATACATTATAAAGTCGATGGTTTTATACAATCGGCTTACATGTCAATATACCATGTCATCAACTATATACCTAAATGTAAGCTGTCCAAACCGTATGTAAGCTGTGCTAAACCGACCAAACCACGTAGTTCATGTATAGCTGAAACACACGGATGTTATAAGACTAAATTACAAGGTAACTATAAGCGCCCACACTAAACTATAATTATGTTTTCGTGTATATCAAAATACGCCTCAAGGTTGAATAGATTCATATGCAAACGACTACCTGTCACCTACTATTCAAAAAGTTTACTTTTCCTCTCATTGATGTTAAGCCTCTACGCGGTACGGTTCGGCCTTGTGGCCTTGCCACAGTGGGATCAACAATAAACAGCTCGACTAGGCCTTATCAAATGGAGGCAGGCTATCCACCTAATTTCAGTCAAACAGCTGAAATGACGGGGTCGGCCGTGGTATAAAGGCAGGTTATGTTATAAATTATGTGTGGAAGACAGTAACGGGCCACAAGACGGGTCCGGGGTTGTATATATAAATTTAATCTACGATGCCACGTGTTGGTTATACGGGCGATAGTTTGATTTGGCGGTCAGGGCTCAAACTTTAGGTCCGAAAAGTGGGTCACATTCCGCTACAAACATCGGCTTTCAAGAGCAAGGGCTCCACAGCAGTTTGAGCGCTAGGCCGAATTATTCTTCTATTAGTGTTTGAGAAGTTTGAGAAGGGGGTCCCGACTGTCGGCGGTCAATATAATAAACCCGTTATTCTGTCGTTGCCGCCAAGAGTCAAGAAAATGTTTCTCACTAGTATGGCATTAGAAGAAATCAGACCATCAGTTCGTTAAATCTAAAATTTCCTCTGATCATTTCGGACATCATAAACAAATAAACACGTTAGCTTCACCAACATCCTAAAGGGTATATTTTACATAACTTTTTAACATTTTAATGCTGGAACACTAATTCTTTCGAAATAACTACCATAATGTGAATTCAGCTTTCTCCCATCTTTTAAAATTTTTAATGTCACCTGGAAGTCCCACAAAGGCACTTTGGCTGCCACGTTGGTAGGCAGTAAAGCTTCCTCATATCGTTCGTTGGCCAACTACCGATCATACCTGGCTGAAATCGTGCGAGGTATTCAGTAACTGAGTATAGATTCGCAGCTAAAAAAGTTTGACTTTGCAAAGAAAAAAGTATTCTTGGGTTCTTGAATAAATACAGAGCTTATACCTCACTAGTTTCGGGAACGAAAGATGCAATACTGTTCGGTCGATTCCGTTGAGCTTCAAACCAAGTTTAACTGACTATAATTGGTTATTCGTGATTGAACGTCTCTTGAAGCTAGAGAAATGAGAGGAATCATTGTCAAACGCCACGGGCAATTCGTGGTTGCCAGTACTGATACCGTCATTGAGTAGCCCACGATAGCCGTAGCACATCAGGGAGAACGCCACTAGTTTGAGAAAATACATTCACTCTTTTTTCGAAGTTTAAACTCCATAAATCCGCGATTGGTTGCTCTAGGCGTGAGATACTTACGCCTTAATGCTTAGTTCTGCCCTCTAAACTGACTGCTGTACACGGTTCGCTCTTACTTTGATGAATATCACCTACATAAGTAGATAAAAATCCACTCATCGGGGTTATTTTACCGATTCACCTGAAACAAGATGCTGATAAGTTTGAGCAGGTAACGCAAAGGCTAGACATGAGAATTATCTTCTCACTCCGAGTTGGGTAGAGATTTCAACATAAGTGCTTAAACTCCACCTGTGCATTTCAAATTTATATGCATACACATCCAACATTATGACTAACTATGCCCTCCCATACAGGACTCGAGGATGAAGCCCCATATTATTCTTAAAGCAGCACAAAATGAACAATCGTCTTTAATTCAGAATCTTCCACAAACTTACATTTGAGGGGCATCTCCAACGGCCAACTCCAAGTGCTGACGGATATGTTCATCCGGGCTGGGAAACTCGCGAAACGCGCATAAAATTCCGGACGACACTGAAAACAACCGGCGATGGGAACGAGAACGTCTGCCGTTATCTGTCAGCCACTAAATCAGGGCCCGGGACAAACAAAAGATAGAAAGAGACAAGGCTGGGGGAGAGGGAGGTGAGGACTGCGGAGTAGGAAATTGGTACTAAAAGTCTCATCTACTGACTCTTTATGAGGATGAGATCAATAATGATATTATCTTTTTACCATGCAAAACCATACCTACCATAAAGAACAATACCTATACCATACATACCATTAAAACGTCTGGTTAAATGCTTCAATTGAATTTTATCGAGAACAATCCGAGACTGGCTTGCGTTTACAGAGTATAGGTACGCAATGCCTCCAATGGTCAAAACAATATTCATTTTTGACCGATACTTACGGACAGCGTCCTTAACTAGAAGCAACTTTGCTGATTCTCAGAACATACTGATCAGGAGTAAGTAAGACATACTTACTCCTGATTAGTATGATCGGAGAATATACTTAGTATATTGAGCTTTCAGTAAACCTCTAAACCCGAAATGCGCGGTGTTGAGTACGATCTACTTCTAGTGTTTTGAGTACGATAGTATAACTCGCCACGTACCGTTCGGCAATACCGAGTTTTCGAGGTTACTTCAATGATGGTTCCAGCGACCTGATACTGTAACACCTTCGGAAGCTTAGTGGATCGGTAACGTTTTTTATTAATAATTAAGAATTATTCGATTATTTACAAATATAAGCGATGAGAGAATAGACAACCAGGTATATGATGTATAAGTGTAATACAAGGATTATACTATTTTCCTCACTATCAAGTAATACATTTTACGTCATAGTAACCACTTGTGTGAATTTCTAACAGTTCTAATGCTCCATGATCAACCTTTATCTTCATTCATACTATGTCTCCATGTTTCAGAAGTTATTATCAGCAACTAAATAGTAATTTTTTATGCCTCATTCATAATCATTCTTAAAACCAACTGTAGTAATCAAATACATTTCATCTGAGCTGTTATTCATTGCACTACCCCATAGTGGGCATGGCTAGTACGGCTTTTTCTTGGTACCAGGTTATAGAGTAACAGCGACCGTCTGGTAATAGGTTGTGGTATTAGGTTATTTGGGTAATAGGTTACAGGTGATTCGGGAACCTTTCCAGCGCTCTATGCGGAACGGAAACCCAGTCCGCGTTGGGCGCTGGAAAGGTTCTCGAATCGCCGGTAACCTATTACTAAAATAACCTAATACCACAACCTATTATCAGACGGTCGCTGTTACTCGAAACTAACTCAATACTCACTCAAATATTTTGTCAACTGTTATGATCCCACACCTTTCACGAATTCGTTTTCCGTAACACACTACCTGGTATTACCTGGAATAGTCCCAGCCAACCTATTATAACGGAATCCCGAATGGCCGTCGACAGAGGCCCTCAAAGGCCTTTGCCCCAAGTTCTCAAAACAGTTATTCCAGTAATAGAGTTTTTATGGTAATAGGTTATCTGGTATTAGGTTACTGGGCAGTATTAGGTTATTTGAAGCGGTCACGATAAACATTCCCCACCCCTCCCCCATAGGCCCTTCACTACATGGGTTATAGTTGGCTCCCTGCATTATTGTATAATATCATATTATCAAACCTTCATATTCCTCCCTGATTATTTTAAGCCCTATATAAATAAAACCGGTATCAAGAACACTCCAACCTGAAATATAAATTACAAAGGTACGTGTAACGAAGTCGATGAAATTCCATTAGATGACCAACATAGAAGGGTTTTGAACATGTGATGGGTTAGAATGGAGAATGATTAGTATTGTTTGATGGGAAATAATTATTTCAAGGTATCCATAGGTACAAAACTGTGAACCTTCCATTATTTTTCAAGAAATAAATATAGAGGCATTACACCGCTCTGACTAATTTTTATACAAATAGGAAACTCAGGGTTTTTACGGGGGATTCACGTGAGGGTAAAAGATAGATTTACACGGGTAAACTTACACGAGGCAGTTGATGTCAAGAGGTCGGACGGAGGTTCACTGAGGCAGGAAGCGGGAGGGCATTTCACTGGTGGCCACCGGCTCACTGCCTCCTCACCCAGGAGATTGTGTTCAATCAATAGATAAAAGCCATTTTATCGTGTCACCATGGGTGCCGTGAGCTGAATTGAAATCTTTATTATCAACAGCATAACATTATAATATATTAATAGCTGAACTTCCAGCGTTGAAGGCGAAAAAGGTGGAGGGATAAGTCTTCAGGAAGGTAAGACTTGAAAATACGACAAGCCGAGTGAGTACAACAAATTAATTCGAGCACGTGAGTAGAGAACTTGAAACGCGTTGGATGTTGGGTGGTAGATGAAGCGCGAGATGCTTGAGGAATAACCAAGTTCGAAAGGTAGTTCCTCGTTGAGGGCCGATCCGACGCTGAGCCGAGAGGAAGGGCAGTAGTGCTGACTGAATTTACTGAATGACTGAATTTTTGAATAGTGAAGCGCGGAAGGGTATGATAGGATGCATAGTTACCTAAAGGAAGACGATTATAGGATAATATCAATAACTAACTCGATATCTCAAAACCGTGTGCTGTTGGAATCAGCTGGGCCAGTATGAACATTACCCGACAGGTTACCGCATGATTCGGACGCTGATGCTCTAGATGGTCTCAAAAAATTCTATTAACTGAAAACTGTATCATTCAATTTGAATGGTGTGAGATATGACATTCTAACAATTTCAAAACTCCTTTGAAGCCCTTCTCATTGACCTAGGGTCATAAAAAGGGTTGAGAAGGTTTTTTAATTCTATTTTCTGAATCTACGTTTCTTGAAACGCATACCTACCTAGCAGCAAATTTTGAGGGGGGTAACTTTTTTTTCGTGGTCGATTCCAATGGTTCATTATCGAAGATAATAAACTTGAAATATGACCAAAATTTATCAATCAATAGGGGTCCCCTACTATTAGTACCAGCAGCCGTCATACACTTGATATGAATAATTATTTCAGTATTGAAAAACGCCACAAACTACTGAATAGGGAAATTACATTACAAACCATTTCAATTAAATTACTGATGAAGGACAATCATAAAAACATATAAATCCCATGAAATAATATAAATGCTAATGTTGGTCATTGAAACCACGTTAGTTGCTGAATATGGTACTGTTCAATGTCTTGGGCTCGCAATGGTTTGTATCTTGCGGCCTGATAAAATGACTAAAATGTGTACTCAGAACTACGACGGAGTTTCGGCTCCCCTTCATGTTCACTCTCCAGATAGAAAAAAGTTTCGATTTTGAATTACGAGTACTTGAACCGGGAGTTACCGATTTTGTCTTTTTGTTCGATTCCAATGGTTTATTATTGAAAATAATATATCAAAGAATGAGCGGCCCTTTTCCTTCAAAGACTCGCCAAAACCTCAGTCTTTGCACACTATTATTCCAATCTTGACCCTCTTTCCGTAGGATTCTCCCAGATCACGGCATTTACTCGTACACTAGATCGAAACCTGTAGGAAACTCAAATAGAGGTTCTCCACATTGAAAATTTCATTACGTATACTTTGTTGACGTGACTCTTCGATAAGCATCATAGTACGGCGTAAGCCAACCTTCTGGGTGACGGAAGGAGTTCTGCGGACAAATGAATACTCAAAACAATAGACCGTAATGTGAGAGTCCCGACGAAGTTATTTCAGTACTTGTTGATTCATCCGACTCGTCAACAAAATTCTGATTCATCCGCGAGAATCCCCGTCAGTTCATTTCATTGTCTTCGGAAGATCGGTCTAGAAACGGATATTGACAGAGGATGTCCCATAAAACACAATTTTATTGTGTCATGGTTGGCACATAGAGACCGCGTTTATACTGACGCAACAATACAGATCGACTAGTCAATAAGTCGACCAGCTGGGACTTCCAGTAATTGGCTTCCGGGAACCCAATCGACTGAGCCGTCATCTGAATTACCCTTTCGTGAATTAGCATTTGAGCGTGTAAAGAACTGCAGGGGTCAAATGATCCGTCAATGAGCTAATACGTTGACGCGCGAACGACAAAATCAAATTGAACTATTCGGGAAAATAATTAAAGTAGGTGCTCAGATATTCCGGTACATGTCAAAAATATTCTCAGCTGAAAAGAAACAAGGTAGATGATCCCTCTAGTTTAAACTCCCGATTGTAGGACTGTTGAATCTAGATCTATGGGGAAGAGAGCCCTAGTTGAGTCGTTCGATTTAATAAATGCCGAAGAAGTCGCAGAAACAAAACTTGACGTACCTGTTGTGACGACGTATCGTGAGGTTTCGTTTTATTTTAAAAATTAACGGACTACCCTAAATACTGCTTAGCATACTGATAAGCTAATTAGGATGATCGTACTCATGTCATCAATCCAAGTCGAGGTTCCTATTCAAATTGGATCGAAATCAAATGCCACTGGCAATTCGACTGAAATAGTTCCTCCGAGATCACGACCTAGGTATTCTCTTTTCAATTCATTCGATATGTCTGGATAGCAAAAATAAGGCTTAGTGGAGGGGGAGAGGGGTCCAGGGTCTAGGGAAGTTTTTAATGAGGCTATTTGGCCATTGACCAGATCTTTTGACAATTGTGATTAGTTTATTTATAAAATACGATTACTGCACCCCACACGTCTCAAATCGTTCTTCGGCGGTTTATAAACAACGGGGTATCTTTTCAATCCCGATTCAGTTGATATCCTTGCTGTGTATAAATACCTCAAAATTATAAACATTATCAACACTAATCATACCTATCAAATTATCATGTTTTGTACGAGGGATTTGCATGTTTTTCTTGGAACGTGTTCAAGTACTAGAAAATAACGTAACTGTAAACAGTGGTAGAACCACTATAAACTCTCTGAACTTGGTAATAAGACTGATTTGATGTCATATCAATCAGGCTTGGTTTGGATTCACGGGAGTGTTTAATGTAGCTACGGTACCTACCGGTTATTTCAGACTCGGATAGATTGCTTCATGAGTGCAGTAAGGTAAACGTTCAAAAGAAATAAATAAGTGTGGAACTACGAGATTGTGAGGTAGAAAGATGGAGATTCCGTTACAAAACAACATCAACTCTTGAGCCTGGTTTCTTTCATTCAAAGCAGAACTACTTTAGTAAATCCCCGATTCTTATGAGACAAGCAAGGTTTCAATTTCATATCCGTAACTTGCTAAACCACAATATACAGTAGCATATAAAACTGGAAATATGGTTAAGTGTGGAATAGGGAATTGCTACCATAAAAGGAACTGATATAGCTCATTTCTATGGGGGAATCTGACCGATAATGCGTATGTGGTGAGATGATTATACTATTTCCTGAATGTAATTGTATAAAATTCAATTCAGAAAATGTTATACTTGCTATTCAAGCTTATAATAATTGGGCTCAAGAGTTCGGATTATTGGGGTATGTTTCGAGAAAAATTGTGAGTTTCACTAAATCATGAAGACCCGTTTTTCATGCGTAGGCTATATATTAAGGTAATTACTACATACTGGTTAGAGGGGGAACGGAGCTCGAATAAAACTGTGTATAGCTGCAATTGCTGCAATTGACAGTTCCTGCTCGACAGCAATGGTTCAAAATGTCTCCAACTAGACACACTATGTATATGTTGGCATTGATTATTACGACAATTAGAGTGTACCTACAGATATAATACAATATAATAATTGGACACTGGGGCTCGCTTCTCGGGATACAAATGCCTACAGAACACCGTACAGTGGCGTAATAATAAGCTATGGTACTCAACATTCCACGCATCATTTTCCATTCCCTGTGTGTAGCCAGTAATGAGAGTAATCCATTCCCGGCTTTTCTGGGTTCAGTATATGAGTACTGGATACAATAAGATACTGAGGTACATTAGTACATTGAGACGGGCCAACCGCGGGTGGCACAGGAAGAGCACGGCAAGGCCGAGGAGTGATGAACTACGCCTTCAATATTATTAGTATGACCTTCGTCTTCACGAGGGTTTCCGTATCACGAATTCAATTACTCGCTTTCGAGAAGCTAATTCGACGTAATGACCTGATACGGTTTTGCGTAAAATGAAACTGGTTTCCGGTAATTGGTCTGTTCAACACATACATTGTTGGCTAAACGATCAAACGTGACACAGACAGGTCTACCAGGGGACAATGAATGGCTGTTTGAGGAAAGCCATCAATCCCCGAGATGATCGGAGCATAAAAAATAATATAGATTCCAAAAATGAAGTAAATAGCGGTCCTAACGAGTAGGGATTTGCAGGGTGAGTGCGGTTTGGGCCACGGATTCCTACTTCAATCTCATTCTCCTACATCAGTCTTATTTTGGCGACACGTCTTTCGATCCAGCTATTTTAAGTAATCAGAAGCGCTAACGCTAGATGATCCAACAATGTCAGCAAAATCTTGGAACGAGCCGAATTGTAATTCGTGGATACAACCAGTCACAGCAAGTTCAACACACAAGCACGAGAATTCTTGAGGCACGCAGGTTATTTTTATAGAATACTCATGTGACGGACCCTTGTGACGGATCCGGGAAGGAGAGTCGATTATTGGCCACACCGATCATTGGACAGAGGCCTGACAATGGGTCGGGAGAATGGCTCGGCAAGGATCCGACCTTAATTCAATCCGTCCATAGAGCTGCGGCTTTCTGAATGGCACTATACCAGAATAGCATTATACCACCACTAACCAGGTCTGAGTTTTATTCCTGTAATCGTTACATAAGGAAATCCCACGAATTTTATTTTGAAGAATCAGAACCTCAAACTGAAAATTCAATGCAATGATGCATTCAATGGACCATCCAAAAAATAGGTATATTTTCCCTCGCAATAAACCTATCCTCTCACAATAAATGATAAATGCATGATGAAGAACGTGGCTATGAAACACGTGACTCCGTCTAATATCTGTGACTAACTATCTGCCAATATGTTGTAGAAGGTAGCGTCAGGTATGACTGGCATGATATCGATGATCGAAAACGAATAAGGTACCTACTTAGGTAGTTACCTACAGTTTTCAACCATAATACCCACATTTCTGATATTCCCGAATTATAGGTAATATAAACCGAAATTACTGAATCCAAGCTGAACTTTCCATAAACGTCTCCTTTTGGCACTAATTTTAATGGTCTGAATTCGGGATTTCTCCAACACAATAGTTTAAATGGAACACTCTCGCCTGATTACCAATGATTTTAGTAAACTGGAAATTTGGGATAGTGGATAAGACGGAAAAATGTAAAGCAATGAGGCACGTTTGAAATTCGAGGGACTCTGGACCTGTCACTGTGCGAGACTAGTTGAGGAGATACCGAATTCTAGAAAATGTATGTTTCTTCAAACAGGTAAGCTCGGTACTGAAAGAAGAGTTCTGTGTCAATGTTGATTTGTTGATCTTAATTTAGAATTTAATTTAAAAGTTACGTACAGGAGTCATTACGGTTTGTTGTTATCGTCGTTTTGATATTGCCGTCATTATGATATCGGGGTATTCCATTCGTGTTGATTACTCCCATCGTTGGATATTAGCGAATGAAATGAAGTGGGAACGCCAGCGCTGAATGGGCACTATTATCGCACGATCAATTCTCATGTTTCCTAGCCACAGACCGATAGCAAATGACCACCGTTTAAGGCCACATCTCTAACTTTCCATATTCGGTATTCCTGGCTATGAAATGATATTGGTGCCTATATTGGCTATTTCAACGAACAGAAAGTGATCTTCAGGTTCGGGCCCTCGCAACCAAACAATATTCCTTGTTATTCATGTTAAAATGAGTGTTAATGGTGCGGCTGTACTCAAGCTGATTTCACAGAACCATTTGCAAACGAAAAGATGATATGAAACATCTACTGTAGGTAACAGTTCAAGACCACAATACTTAAACTAGAAATTTGTAATTTGTATTTGGGACGAAATTGGTACATATAAGGTAAATTATTAAGAAGCATTATCCAAAGTACTATCCAAACAATACAACACACCGACTGAGATGAATCCTATCTATTCTTATCTGCTGTTCGGGTACGATTACTCAAAGATAGTTTCAAATACTGATAATTAGCTTGGTCTCAGGCCCAACCTTTGCGTAGCTACATCGAGAGCGAAATAACAAAAAAATCCACGTTCATGCAGCATGGCTGTAAGAGCAAATTTTCGAAGGATTAACTGGTTTTATTAGAAAATTTCTAATATAATGTCTATACCGGTTTTATACTAAATGTTTTCTCGATTTTTTGCCGTGTACCACCTCAGTTTATATATTTTTCAACGCTGAACTCGATGGAGAAGTCAGAATTCCGTTATCAGATGTAACAGCCAAGTAACAACCACGTTTCTTCATTTTGGAAGTGCTCCAGTTTGAGAACGCAATAAGATATCGCCATAAGACATCGTGTTTAGCGTAGAACACCCTTTCGAATGAGTAGTCGCTATTCAGACTGTATCATTTTGGGAGTTTATGGGTAATTTTTCGTTTTGTGGGTAGTTTTTGTAGCATGGACCATTGGAGAGGATTCCGTGCTGTCACTAAATTCCTCGTATTCCGTTTCATTTACCTGGACCTACTCTACTTCCAAAGAAAAGTACCTTGACATTGATATCGATCTGCAAAACAACACAACTACCATCTAACTACCCTTCACTTTCGTATAGGCTCGTTGTTACTAGTGGAAAGAAGATAACAACACCAAGCAGTTGAATAATACCTTCAATATACTTTAATCTCCAACGACTAAGTATTTCTTCTCCCTTTTGTTGAATATTTGTGAAAATTCAAGTAATTCCTATTTTTGGAGGGATATGATTGAAAGAGAGATTCGTGCTGTCGCTCTGTATAAGTACAAAAACCGATATACAATGAAACCCTAATTTCACATGTCTGTGCACTGAACAGAGTCTAGACATTACTTAGTTTCTCTCCCTTTTCTTGCTTTCTAAAGAGTGGCACCGTAATGTCCCTTCTTTATCTTCTGTCTGGACGTTTGTTCGGACAACACGGCTACACGAAATGTATGAAACTTATAGAATTTCCAAAAGTAAATCCTTCCAGGTTATGACTCTTTGAAGACGTGGATTTTCTTCAATTCTGATTCTTAAAGTTCTATTTGTGTAGAGTTGATATTAGCATTGCTATCTAATCGTAATGTTTTCAAGGGGCAATATTGAAAATTAATTGCAGAGTTGATATGATCCTTAAAACGTTCTAAGCTTTGGATAGGGTTAATCATAGCGAATGGAGCCATTATTTCCGCGATCGCTCCAATAAACAACGTGTCTCGTCTCTATCACATTCAAACAAGATGGTATTTACTCGTTAAGTATCTGAGCTGATCACAGGGGCAAACCGTTAATCAGCCACCCATCAGATTCAATTTGCGTTTGATAACTGACGCCAACCCTCCAACGGAAGTTGTTTTTCTCGAATACCATAACGGTCCAATTAGAAGCGTTCAAGCCGAAAAGGTCCCTCTCCAGATCCTCGGAGCAATTAAGAGGAAACTGTTCCATCCGGACCAGGGCGAAAAAGAAGGCTGCGTAACTCGATTAGAACCTGTACGATATTTGACAGTTATCGACCCCTGTCGCTTCAAAGCTCTTTGATTATCAAGGTCCCGGTGATGATGATCTCAACTGACACCTCATTTGTGTTCATTCCGCCACATGCGAATACGCAAAAGGCAGTATGCATATAATCCGTGCTACCGGACTAGGTAATTTCACTTGCTGATGGAAACAATTGTATATACTTCGTTTCCGGTTCTGACATTGCACTCCTGAAATCGTATTTATCATTTACACAGTCATCCGCGGTGCCGATTTCGGGTGTATGTTAGAAAGTTTGAAAATCGATTCAACACGGATTATGAATTCTGCAATACATCAATATTGATATCAAAGATATCACATTCAACCACCTAGACGTGTATAATTATTTTCAAAAATCGATTAAGCATTCCGAAATGCATTGAGAAAGAGACCAAAACGGAGTGATTACTGGCACCCGTCACCGAACAAATTTCTTTTTTTTTTTTTAATACTTATCTTCGATATTGATGTTCTAAAATTGTGAAATTTGGGTTACGGGTTTAGACCAGCCCTTGTCCTTGTACCTTTTCATAACCCTCGGTCAATTGGAAGGGGTTCAAACCGAATTTCGGAATGTCGGTCATGTCTCAAAAAATTAAAACCGAATGGTATACTTAGCTGTAGTTCACATTTGAATGAGTTCAGTTCAGAGAATTTTTTGAGATTATTTGGAGCTTTCTACGATCATCCGTTCGATCACGATGAGGCTTAAAGATGGAGCAGATGAAATACAATATATTTGTCAATTATACATAATAATAATTATTAATTAATTTAATTAGTATTTAAAATAAAACACGACAGTTATCCTGACAGAAGATAATAAACCATTGTCCAACAGTGAAGGACTGGTACGTAAGGTCCCGTTACAAGCCATGTGGATGGGTAGGAAGAGGCAAGTAGGTGGGGGTGTGGCGAAATATGTGAACAGAGCGACCACGCTCTTCCAAACCGAATCACGCCCGTAAAACTATGCTCCATGATGAAAAACCCTTTGATAAAGTTGAATTAATGTGATTCAGGTTCGAATTCCCGGTGTTAGTTTAATCATGCATTTCAATTGAAATTTCCAATGACAGTCCATTCAACTAATTATTATTTATGGAAACCTACAGAATGTTAAGTACGTATTGAAGTATTTTAGGATTGTGGCCTTAATTCTGTGTTTATTCGATTTTAATTTGAATATCTTGCTATTCGAGTAATTTTCTATGATGATGTTGCCAGAGGTCCAGAACTATCATGCTCGGCGAAAAAGTCTTCAAGTTTTTTCTTCTACGGTTTCTTTCCTTTGCAAAAATTCCCCTTGATTGATAATGATTTTTAGTCAAGAAAATATTTATATTGGATCGATAGTGCCATTTTGATATCGATATTCCGATATATCGGGATGAAAAATTTCGATATATCACAGGGAAAATGATCGATATTTCGATATTTATAATATATCCCTAGTTTGGAGCGCACAGGGAGGACAAAGCTAGTGCTTATCTACGGAAAACGTTGCTGAGAGTGTCCGACGAGCGGGGGATTAAGAAAACATCAACCAGTATACGGTTGTCGAGGTGTGTTTACTGTGGAAGAATATCCGTAGATCTCCCTAAATTAGATGTATTGTAGACAAATTAATCGCGCCAATTACCTGGCGACCGCCGCCGTCCTTGAGTCGGGTCGTTTTACGGTGTTTACTCTGTAACCTACGCTCTCTCCGTCCATCCCACAGCTCATCCACCCACACAGCATCACGCATACGTACACACCTACAGTCTTCTTATCAGAGCTATCAAGTGTTTGCGGGTAAAACAACATGAATCCTCCCGTGATATCAAAGTGGGAACGAAACGTTTGTTTTTATTCGTCAACTGCTTCCATTCGCGCCAAACTGACCCCGATACTTTCCTATCTTTCCAACCGAAACAAAAACATTTCCTTGATACGGATTTGTAGCAGTGAGCGTCGGGTGCCCCCAATCAGAACAACGAATCAGGTTGAAAATACCTTGGTAAACACTGTTACAAAAACAATAATAATATCAACTAAATTTGGAGACAATTTTCGTGTTCCTTGGGTATTTTCGAAAAATTTCACTTCAGTTATTCGTTTCGCGTGAAATGAAGTGTCTTCCTTTTGTCTTTTGTCCTTTGGTGTCTGCCTGTTGGTCTGTCCTTCAATCACGCAAGAACGGCTCAAAGGATCGAACTTTTCTCCCGTATTTAATTGTTTCTGTGACCGGGGAAGAACATAGGGGGGTTCACTTCCGGATCCGATGCATAGGGGTGGGGGTTTATGGGGAAGCCGAAATATAAAAATCTAAAATTATTCCTTCCCGTGAGACAGATGAATACCTATTATTTTTGGTATTTAAGATTATAAGGGTTTGTAAAGGGACATGTAAGAGGTATAATCCGTAAAGCGATAGGTAACAGAGGTAGATGGACACACCCCGAGTTCTGCCCGTCAGCGACGGGCCCGACAGCTAGTAATATCATATTGTTGTTGATAATATTATCAACATCAAATTTACAACATTCAATGATTCTTAAAACTAGGGAACTTACCTACCTACTTAAGATTTGATACTACCGATTTTGGTTTATTATCTTAAATAATGGACAAGTAGAAAGGACCAAGAAAGAAAAACTGTTTACCATCCCACCATATTTGTCGATTTTCGTTGAATTCGAATTTCGAATCAAAATGCAGCAAATTCTTCCACTGCAGTTTGTTAATCGCTCTATGGCCACTGTTAGTGAATTTTTGGACAAAAGGAAGCTATTGTTCCAAAAAATTTTGAACTCGAATTTGTACAACAAAATCCGTTTCAGAACATGTCCGCTGGTGCGATATTCAGAAAGGGCTAGAGGACCTCCATACTGGTCTGCGTATGGTGAAGGATGGGGATGATCGGGTAATTGAGTCTGCAATCAGCTCAGTGATGGTCTCGTCAATTTCATAACTCTATTCTAGGCTGAACTACATTCGTGCGTATTCACTGCCTTCTGCCAGCCTCGTACTAACGGTACAAATCACAATGCATGAATTTTATACGTCGGCTCGAAATAATCGTATTTACGAAGTGAATCAATCAGTCATCAAGTACTTCCCTGGAGAATCTTATGATGTTTCATATCTTTACCCTGCAAATAAGAGATAGCACTATCTCCTCCATTGCTGAATCAGCTCTTTCAATAATATCTCATTCTTCCACGTTTCCTGGAGAAAAGTAACTGACACTTTGCGGATGTCGTGCAGTTTCCATTTAGACGTTGATTAGTTCGTAGATACTGCGGATTTTTCACCAAGGATTTAGGGCAATGACCTTCTACAAGGACATAGGAAGCAAAGCAACTCCTAAACTGAATACGCTCCGGAGGACGGAAGGGGAAAACTTTTGGGCGACAATGTTCAGTAGTTCCGACCCCATTGCAAATTCCTACATGTTCGGTATAACTGCGGTAAAAAAATAAAATAGTCCACATTTAAGGGCGTAAGTGTGTTTTATAGGCATAGTGGAGCAAGAAATGAATTTTTCTATCCTTTCACTTCTACTCCTCCAAGTCGAAAGAACAAAGTCCACCTATTTTAGGTTTCATAGTTCTGTGACACCTCCAACTCGACTTACCGTTAATAGGTGATATGATCTTGTAGTGGCCAGCGTTATGCTGGTGCAGCACGTGATGCATATTTGAGCAATTTGCGCCCATTTCACTCCAAAGCATATGAAAATCCATAGAAAAATGTTTTGAGCAGTGAAACTCCACGTCACACTTCACACCTCACGACTACGCAGGCACTTGATACGTTTTATGTACCTTGTTACCGTTGAGAATATTTAATATTGAACGAATTTCGTTCGTTAGGAGTTTTTAATTACTGCAAGTAGAATATAATATAATATATTATTTTAACTAAAACACGTGAGTTTCGAGTTGAGAAAATAACCTCACTGTCCAGGATGGCGTCAAACGCATATAACGAAGCACATACAACAGGCTCACAGTAGGGTCGTACGAGTATTCCGATGACTGTTCCCCAACAAAGGATTTTCAGATAAGATAAGGGGGAAAAGTAGGTTTCTTTATGCAGTTTTCTTAATACGTAATCGACATACGTCATCACTCAAGGCAAATATCGTAGACCAACCGAATAATACTCACAGATATTACGAATATCAAATTATATAATATCGGTTGTTCATACGAGTACAATTAATTCCCACAACCATCACATGAGACTGCAAACATATGCCATGCAGCAAAGGTTTCCTTCGTATGAACAACCGATATTATATAATAATTATATAAATTATTTATTATCAATAGAGAGTATAATTTTGAATCCGAGTAAACCAGGCCATTGGCACCGTGAGGTTCAAGTTGAGTTAGCGCTGATAACAATGGTAAATAACAGCAACATCTTGATCACGGCCCACAATCAACTTGACATTTCATCGTGTTAAGCTATGCAAACAAAATCGAAGTGTAATGGCAAGTTTTGATCACCGATATTTCGCAAGGTTTGAGGTAAATAATACCACAAGTACATGACACACGGCCGCAATGTATTTGTTACTGGCTCAGAGATGGTCTGGTCAACTTCTAAATCGATACCTTAATTCTATCAATCATAAATTATTCATTATTTAGTAGTATTTATTTATATTATTTTCAAGGGAATCTTTTAAGACCATAATGAGGGCTCGAAGTTAGAACCGAAAACAAATCAACACGATATCATTTATGATATCAGATGTCCGTGATATCCGTGTCCAGAGATTATGAGTATTGTATAATTTATCTATACAGGGTGTCTCACTTATGATCCGGAAATTTTTAACCACGTGTTCTACAACCAATTTCCAACAAAAAGTGGCCCTTAAAGTTTTTTTTAAACCACTAAAAAACTGAGTTTTTTCAATTTTAAGATTTTTTTCGTGTTTTCGACCTTTGGTCTCTGAAAAGGCCATAACTCCCTCAACATGAAGAGTAAAACCAAATCTAAGTAAACCGTTGGAAAGGGCGTTAAATTTTCCGTCTTTTCAGCCTCTAATAATAATTTTCTGAAGGGAACTTGAGAGTGAAAAATGAGCCCGAATAGTTAATTTCGTCAATTCTTGAAAACTGCCCGTTTTTCAAACGATTATTAGTCCTCCATAATTCTGGTGATTGGTCATAGCCTGTAGCCTGTAAGCCTAAAAAATGCACAAAAGCTTCAGTTTTCCAACGGTATTTTTTAGAGGGAACTTTTTTGAGAAAACTGAGTTTTTATGCGAAAAAACGTGTGTTTTCAGGCACATTAAACCATCAAATTTTGAGGGTTTTTTCTTGGGGAAAAAAGTACTGCATGACTAACAGGATTTGGAGGTCGTCGCTAAAAAATAAATTTCCAAAGTAATGCCGTTGACTTGACATTCCCTACACCCTGAAATGGAAATTCCCTACACCCTGAAAAAATTCCCAACACGTGTTTGTTCAGGGTGTAGGGAATTTCCATTTCAGGGTGTAGGAAATGTCAAGTCAACGGCATTACTTTGGAACTTTATTTTTTAGCGACGGCCTCCAAATCCTGTTAGTCATGCAGTACTTTTTTCCCCAAGAAAAAACCCTCAAATGTGCCTGGAAACACACGTTTTTTCGCATAAAAACTATGTTTTCTCAAAAAAGTTCCCTCTAAAAAATAAAAACTGACTATACCGTTGGAAAGCTGAGGCTTTTGTGCATTTTTGGTTTATTATCTTCGATAATGAACCATTGGAATCGCCCAAAGAAAAAAAAAATTTAACCCCCCCTCAAAATTTGTTGGTTTACGTTTCAAGATACGTAGATTCAGAAAATCGAATAAAAAAAAATCCGTCCGTCCGCCGTACGCCGTCCGCCGTCCGCCGTCCGCCGTCCGCCGTCCGTGCCACTTTGCCCAGTTAGCGTTGAGTTAAAATTACGAAATTTGGTTTCTGGGTTTGGACCAGCCCCACAATGGTCCTCGAAACTTTTCATAACCCTAGGTCAAGGGGAAGGGGATCAAAACGAATTTTGAAATTTTGAAAATTCTATATCTCGAAAAATTCCCATCAAACGGTATGTTTTTTATTTCATATTTAGATAGAGTTTGTTCCGTAGAATTTTTTAAGACCATCCGCAGCTGTGTACGACCAGCCGTTCGTTCACAATGACGGCTCAAAGATTGTGCCTCACAACACGATCGTGTATCAAACTGTTGAAATACAGGTCCATTTTCATACTAACAAGCTCGTTGGAACATCATATGGCTTAAGTGATGTCGAGTTTGTTGTTCTGAGGTGCGTTTCGTGCTACGGAAATGAAGGTAATTTCGAATGTTTGTTGGTAGGTACTTCTTTTATAGAAAAATTATTACCGACGTAGTATTAAAAACCCCGGAATTATATCGTATTAATTAATCATAATTAATAATAATTATTATTAATAATAAATACGAATTATTAATACCTAACAATAAATTATAATAATTTTCAGTAGGTACTTGATAAAATTGTTAATAATAATAATTAGTGATAATTGATAATAATAATTAATCTAACATTTAGGATCTAGACATTTAGACCTAGTGATCTAGACAGAAGGGTGATCTGTACAAAGAAGATAATGAACCGTTGTGTCAAGAATTTGCAGAGTTTTTAAGCTTACAGGCTAATTAATATAGGAGGCGGAAAAGACGGAAAATTTAACGTTCTTTCCAACGGTTTACTTAGATTTGGTTTTACTCTTCATATTGAGGGAGTTATGGCCTTTTCAGTGACCAAAGGTCGAAAACACGAAAAAATCTTAAAATTAAAAAAACTCAGGTTTTTAGTGGTTTAAAAAAAAACTTTAAGGGACACTTTTTGTTGGACACTTTTTGTTGCGACACTTTTTGTTGGAAATTGGTTGTAAAACACGTGGGTAAAAATGTCGGGATCATAAGTGAGACACCCTGTATAAAGTTTCGCTAGGTAGGGCCGGAATTTAGATGGAAAATTGAAGAGGCCATCACTATGCTCGTTACCGATCGCCTCCAACTCGGAGTGAACCATCTGGTTTCCTTCACCAACGACAGGAGATCAGCAAAATCTATCGGAAATGACTCCTAACCTTAAATTGACCCACTTGGCGTATTTTTTATTTAACTTGTCCCTCATTGTGTAATATGAATGTGCTAATTTATAACTAATCCTATACTAAATTTTCCAGTTCAGATCGTTAGGTCCGAACATTCGAATCGGACGATGAAATGGAAAATTATTGCGGGTTGATTGAAGTTGAGTTTGCTACCAAACGGACAGTGAGATATCGCGGGCGAACGAGATTAGAAGACAACGTTATTTCAACAATGAGGCTAATTTAAGAATCGGCCTCCCACCACCTCGTCACGACCGCACTTGAAACATAAGTTGAACGGTGACGGAGAACAAAATACAGAAACCGTTCTCAAGACGCGTTGGCGACGTTTACTCGACACATACCAATCAACAACGATGCGACGCCGCGAACGTCCCGCGGCCTACTGATCCGGATCGCGGGTGGAAGATCAACTCGGTGACGCGTCAGCTGATCTCCTCAGGGGAACAATGGGGAGAGATGGCAAGTCGTTAGGGATTTCAGACACGTAGCTTCTGTGGGGATAATGACATGTTGAAGTGGTCAAACTGAAGAACACACCAAGAATTTACCTGGAATACGTGAGTTTAATTAGTCTATTCAGACTGTTTTGCTCGAATTATAGAGGATTTTCGAAAAAATATAATTTTGTTAATGAACTCAAGTTGTTATTACCTAATTCCGTTTTATAATCTCACAGTTTCCAAAGTACTGAAGTACTGAACACTAGAATTTCACAATTGTTTTTACACATAAACTAACCAAAGAATTACATTTTTGCACAAATAATAGGAGCATGAATGAGAATTGCATTCCCAACCGAGAAATGGCTTCAAATTCGAATAAATTCAGTATAAATCAACCAAAATTAAGGAATGAAGTAAAATAATTTATACAATAAACATCTATCGGAACTGAAGACATTTGACGGACGAAATGCCGTTCGAATTTCGGTTTTTCTGGTAAGTAGTACCATATTTCAATAAGTCGTACTAGGCTGGAGGTAGTTCGAGTCGAAAGGACATTCGCTGATTAGGTCGAATCGATGTAACACTGAATCTATGGTGATGCCTAGTAATGATGTAAAACGTGGTGTTGTTTTGTGTGGGTTCGTTGAAAGCTTCAAGTACTTGAGATATACCATCAGTCAGGACGGCGAATTTGTACCAGGCATTGGGAGCATACCTAGTGCTGCTAAATCAGCCTTGAATTGTGTTCTTATCGGTAAAACAAAATCTTCATGAAGACCACGCTGGCGGTGTGTAAATCAGTTAATTTCCCTACCTTGAACTTTCGTCCTTGAAAATCTCAATAAAAGGTTCCTCCATCGTATCGGAGGTCCACCAGGAAGGGGCAATTCGTCACAATTCGTCACAACCTCAACTTGGGCCAAAAGCAGCCAAAAGGTCGGAAAAAGGTCGGTTACCAACTACCCCTCCACACGCTCATTCCCTTTGTAAGGGGTTTTTCCCAAGACAGCTCAACGACCCCTTCACACGGCCATTCCCTTTGTAAGGGATGATGGTAGGCAGATTGACCAGCCAAAAGCAACTACATATGACAGTCTGGTAGAAGCTCCTTGTACGACCTTACTCATATTCAAGCCTTCTCATTCAACCCAAAAACCTTTCCTCAAAGTTAGCCTAGTTTATCAAATTCCGCTCTCTTCAAACTTGGTCAGCTTTTCCTCTCATACGAATTAAGTGAACGGTGTGTTCAGATACAAGTATCTGGTAAAGACCGCCAACTTATTTCGCATCCTCTCTCTTTACCTCTCCTCTATATAACAACGTGTGCAGATATCCATATCTGGTAACACTTATTATATAGCACTTTTTCCTGCGATCTGGAGTGCGGGAGTGACCACCTTCGGTAACTCAGATCATTCTTTTCACCATCTTCTCATTAACTTCTTCCTCTATGTAACAAGGTGTGCAGATATCTATATCTGGTAACACCAGATACATATTACCATTACCTAAGATCTGGAGTGCGGGGCATAATACCCTCGGTGACGCAGATTGTCCTTCACGCTATCTCAAAACCTTCCTCCAATTTACTGAACCAAAAAATTTAGCTAGAACCTTCCTCTTCGCAAGGAAAAGTTAAAATAGTGAGGTACCATACTGCATCACCGAAACTGGTCCTCACAGTTGGTATTTTCATTGTAAATCCTACACACTATGATGTAAAAGTGAAACGAAAGAGTGAGAGACATATTTATTTATTTATTTCACCTATATATTTTAGATTACAGTCAGAGCAGTCAATGGAGTAAACTATGTCACTGATTTCGTCTCTTTGTTTTGGGTCTTTAAGTTGTGAGAACAGTCTCTTATTGTTATTGTGATTGGTAAATGCAATTTTTGTATTTGGGCTGTATTTTTGAATTTTTTTTCTTTATTTGTTGTGAAAATTGGACCAACATATTTGAGAGATGCAAATTTTACATTATTAGTACCTGTAGTTTGTTGAGGGTTTGAACTGTTTGAAGGATTTTGGTTATGGTGATTCAATTGTGAGGGAGTACTGGCTTATTGAGGGAAATTGTTAGTAGTGGGATTAGAAGAAGTTTAATTAATTAATTAATTAACTTTGTAACCTTATATCCCTTAACCTTCTGTTATTACCGTGTGCTATCCCCTGTTCGAAACCCCAATGTGATATTTACATCATCTTATAATGTAAGTACCTACCTAGCACAAAGAATGTCATTAGTATTAACATACATGATAAGAATTCCATCTCTATAGTACATTGCTGTTCATAATAATATTATTTCTACTTCCTCTTGTAGATATCCGCATGAATAGGGCCCAGTTCCTGGGCAGAAACGTCGTGGAATAAAAACCTTCAAACAAGCGACTAGTATTTGGTCATTCAACGCATCCATATATTAGGTATATAAATACACAGATATATCTAAACAACAAAAGCCTACATCAAACCTCAAGTCATAAAGGCGATTCTACTACTTAGTTATGTTCATTCCGACTGAAATAATATTGAAATAATAATGAACATATTATGTTCATTGCCGAATATTTCCTGGCCGACAACCATTCAATGTCTATGAAATGATGGGGTCAATAGTAGAATCCAGTATTGGTAGTATGAGAATTTCCCTCTGCCCACGTGGAGATGAAATTCTTACGAAACCAATTCTGATGAACCCATAAACAAACCCCATGCATTTTCCAATCATTATTACTAAACATGTGAATGACTCAATTCTGGAAAACTAACCGATACATGAACATGAATCTCTACAGATTCTACGGGTACAATCGGAGTAAATTGAATTTGCACTAAATAAGTGTCCCTAAATAAATTGAAATTGCACTAAATAAATAAGTCACTGTTACTGATTCAAGTTCAATACAGCCAGGGTATGTTGAATGCAGGAATGGATTGAAATGGGATTAGGAACATATCCTTCAATATCTTAATATATCCTGCTGAATATCAAGATTGGAACCAAATTACATTCTTCAAGCATAAGAAGATACCAGACAAATATACCACTTCAATTGACGAAGATACTATTGACTTGTGCATTGTTTTGCATACAGTTTGCAAAAAAAAAAAAAAAAAAAAAAAAAAATTAGAAAACCAATCGCTATGGGCTATGAGCATGAAAACGTGGTCTCGAAACTGGTCAAAGACAAATGACGGTATGAACGGACGGCAAAAAGAAAAATTGCTAATTGTTCTTTTGAATTATTCATCACCGACGTTTTTAGGTGCTACGTGGGTACTCGTTATGGATCTGAGGTGAGGAATCGAATATTATTACACTTTTACAACCAGAAACTGTGAATTTTGAAAAAGGTAAGGAACGAGAGAAGTATTTTTCTAAAGGTGACAGGTTCACTCGGCCTGTTGAACTGACTCATGATATATTTGGTGAGGTTAAATGGCGTTTATCAGTAAGTGAATGTCGTTTGAGTCACGCCGCGTTCGTGTATGTTGTTTTTCGGGCTCGTCTCTCACATCGAAGACATTTACTCTCGTTTTGAACAGTTTCTAGGTAGATATAGATATCTCAAATTGCTGCATGTGAGTAGGTGAGGGTTTGAAATGTATTATTACCTACAGTACATTAATTGGAAGATCCTTTTGATATGGTTTCGATCAGTTTTCGTTTATTCCATGACTACTTGTTTTGGGAGACTTTTATGTGAATCAACACGATGAAATGATAAAGTTTTATTAAATGCAACTAGCTGAATTAATCTTGTCTGAAATCATGACCTGACAAAAATCACACAAATTTGACATAAATTGTATTCATTTTAGCCAATGGTTGTGTCATTTTTGCCTGGATATTATTTTAGGCAAGTTTAACACAGCTATTAATGTAGTATTAGAAAACAGTAACAGTATTTCGAAATCATTGATAACAAAGAAGAGTTTACGAAACTAAATAACTCCTCCCACTTAGTGATAACAATCACAACGACAAGAACAAGTGTATCGGAGTAGTGTATAGTATAAATGCTGCGAAATGAGAAACACTAAATAACGTGGCTTTATCCTATTTAGTATTCATTTTAGGTGGTCATCCACGATCTCAGTGGATTTTATCATTGTGGATGTACCAGGGAGCATTGACGACTTTCCTGAGCACTTTGTTTTGGCATTTTTATAATTTCTACGTTACTTTTGGCTGCACAGTCCCAGAGCTGCCATCCATAAGTCCATACAGGCTTGAGAACTGTTTATAGAGCATAAGTTTGCTCTCCTTTGGTAAAACTGAGTGAAGTCCCATAACCCATTATAGTTTGGATTTGACACGTGATTCGTCGCTCCCTTTTCATGACATGTGTCTTCCATCGTAATTTGGCATCTAGCGTCATTCCCAAGTACTTCGCCGCATTGGCGTATGGTATGATTTTGCCATGGAGAAAGATGGGGCAATGATAGTGGCGTTTTGATGTGAGTCTGCTGAAGAAATGAGACATCATACGCATGGCAGGCGTTTAGTCGCATATTGTTTAGCTTAGGTTTGCCTTTTACCACTTAACCCTTCGCTCTTTTTCATCAATATATTTACTAGTTCGTCGACTACCTACATCAAAATTGTGAATGATTGGAGGAGTTATCTGAATACTTATAAGTGACTTTAGGTTGTTACGTAGATACCTGAGCATTAGGTAAGATAGTGCATACTGTTCTATGTTCATGTTGTTGTTGGAATTCCAATACAAATTCAATAATTGAAACGTATAATAATTTGATAGCTTGATGCTTTAACTTCTGACATTTTTTTCCATTTTCTTCTCATATAAGTACTGAAAATGAATAATTCGAGGGTTCCAAGGGCTGTCAGTTCTAATGAACGAACAAAACCCTGTAATCCATAAACTCGTATCGTAATAAACCTTAGCTACTAAAACCTGGTAGCTAATCCCCTCGTTAGATACTGAAACGTGGCCATTGGCCAGGTAGGACACTTGGAAACCGAAACCTCCAATCAAAAGATAACTTCTACGAGTGGCCCCTATAAATCCTGTCATCTCGTCAGTCACTTTTGAGGGCATTAATTACAGAGTTTCTCATCGTCCAAGGAAAAAAATCGATTAACAGAACACTCATGTTTACACTCAGTAAAATAGCGATGAATTGTGAAAAACCTACATTATCAAAAGGTCTCGAGTATCTTCTCTGCATGGAGTATTGTGTCATGAGTGTGAACGTAGAGTACCGTACATTCATGATCGGTCATACCGTAAACTAGTCGTTCTAATAATCAGGGAAATGTTCAACTTTTATTTACAATTCACAAGTTTCCACATCAAGTATGCAAACAAATTTAAACTGGTAGGAATAACTCTAACAACGATTCCAGGACGAGTTTTTCTTTTAAATTATTCATTCATTGGGATGCCCAAGTCGTCCCGGAAGGACGGCCCCGTCTTCAATACTCAACACAGCCCTCATTTCCTGGTCTGAGTCCCTTGTATCCGAACCCATCAATAACCCAGAAGAACAAAGTTATTGCCAATTATACACAATTTTAATCTCGGTACCGTCAGACTACCGAGTTGAAACAATGAAACCTGTAGGGCATAACAAAATGTATACCTATTATAAATACGAACAAACAGAAACAACCAGCGGCAATTCCATATCCTGTGTACCGCTTTGTTCCGCGTTCTTCGTGTCAACATTCCCCAAAACCGATAAATTGATAAATAACCTGATGAATTGAATTCAAAAATCAGTTTCAAAAGTTTACAAGGGCAGTATGACACGTATGTGAATGTCAATTGCAGTCCCATTAATATCCATTGAAGTCTCAGATAAGTTTCCAGGTTTTCTGATTTTGAATATTGAAACGTCATTAGCGAATTTTCGAAGAAAAGGAAGCTATTATTCTTGGTCTAACATTTTTAAAACTCGAATTTCCGAGAGAAAAAAAGTATATCAAAATCCGTTCCGGACCATCCTGAATTTACTGCCATCAGGCTCCAAAAGTGTATATAAGCGAATGTAAAATATTTATATACATTTCGTACTTCGGGAATTGGAGTGTGACAAGTCGAAAATGTCGATTTTCGAGTTATACAAATAGGCAGACAGATCTTGACGTGCCTTGACGTACCTTGACGTGAATTGGTGAATAATATTCTTGTAGGACACGTCAAGATCTGTCTGCCTAATTATGTTATAATATATTCACCATCGTGTTCAGCGTTAAAAATACCTTTAAAACTCGTGAGAATGTTTCATTTTGGGAATTTATGGGTAATTTTTCCCCCTAAAACTCCCCAAAACCCTCTCTTAGATTAGCCGATTCTGCCCATTCACGAAAGTAGCCTTTTGATTGCCAAAAAGGATTTTTTGTGCAAATTTGAACTTTTTATCTCAAATGTATCGAGAGTTATCGTCCGGAGTGACACATACATAAATATATAATACTTGCCTGCATTGCAGTTGTTGTTGCTGGAATAATGTTTTGCAAATTTTCGAGTTAAAACGAGCAAAAGCGGTAAACGATCAGGGAAATCATTGGAAATGAATATAAAAACTCCAAGATAGTAGGTAATGTAACCACTCAAAACTTTTTCTCAATTCATCCAACAAAATTATCCAGAATTTTTCAAGACGCTAGTTGCTGATGAAGAAGGTGGCTAGACTTCCCTAGAAACAGTAGTCATAAGCCGCTTCTCTAAAAAAGTAATTTAACGGCATTTGCAGCAAAATTTGGGACCCGAACCTTCAAATTCGTTTTCCCAACTTTTAGGATTTTTGATTTGTCACACTCCTTTGAGGTGCGATATAGAGATAAAAAGATCACATTTGCGCCAACAATCTGACTACTGTAGATGAGCAGAATCGGTTTCACTGTGAGGGGGGTTTTGGGGAGTAAATTAGTCATAAATTCCAAAAATGAAGTCTGACAAGTAAGACTTCATTTTAAGGATTCGTGAACGCTGAACATGATGGTGAAGATGAAGAAACGTGGTTGTTTTTGAGATGTTCTCCGCAGTTCAACTGCTCTAATCTGATAGCGGAATGAGATATCGCAATTCTGACTTCGCGTCGGTATCAGCGTTGAAAAATCTATAAACTGAGAACAAATTTGTTATGAAACCAGTAAGAAGGACACATTTGATATAAAACCGGTTATTTCTTCGAAAATTTGGTCGTATAGCCATTCTGGACGACTGTGTATTTTTTATATCACAATATCCTTGTGTACCATAACTACACGAAATAATTTGAATAAATGGTAGAATATTCGGCGTTCGTTGGTGTAGGTCACTTGATGGGGCTCTCCGAGTGGGGGGTAGTTTGAGTAGTATACATGTGACAATACCTGGACGTAGGACCTTTAGGTCACTCTTACAGCCATGCTGCATGAAGGTGGATTTTATGAGATATTTTTTCCGAAGGGTATTGGATTGGGTTATGCAAATGGTAATACAGAAAATTATAATTACTATTATAATACAGAAAATCACATTTTTTTCGATCACACCAAAGACTCGCAGGATGACAGTTCCTATTGGCTGAATCTTTAGCGTCGGATTCTTGGCTGTACTTGGAACGAGATATCTTGGCAGATGGCAATAGGTACAACACTTGTAACAACAATAACGACAACTACCTTTAGTGATGACAGTCTTGGCGGAAGTGGGCGGAGGGGAATCGGCTTCCTCGGGGATGGAGGAGAAGCAGAGGCTCTCGAAACAGACACGCATCTGTGCGACAGACGCCAGGACGCCGGTTTCAATTCGAAGTGACGTCGCAAGAAATACAACTATAAAACAACAACAACCCGCAGGCAAACTTGACGGAAGTCAGCCGAAGGCGTAGAAACACATTAAAGCGATCGCGAAACACGCGTTGTTGACGAACCTGTCAAAAACTAACGCGGGGTCGAGGCATACAGCAAGGGCGGGACTGAACTGACGTCGCGACCGACTCGAGCGCGGGACACGAGTGGGAGCGGGCAAGGGTCGCGGGGCCGACGCTGGCGGGGGTTGAGATAGCCCCAGCGCTAAGTGCTCGCCAATACTTATCTACTTCCCTTAACCTGTTGCTGATGATTAATTGAAACCCGAATTGACTGGCTCATACGGTTTATTATGTTCAATCGTAATAAATCGTATGTATGTATCGTCTGTATCAACCTTCCACCTAGGTCATGCTCGGTTTACAATATCTTAGTGAGTCCCACACCTTCATCTTCATCTTCTTCATATTATTTTAATTGTATTCTTATAGTATCCCAAATCTTGTACTCATTACCTTTTCCTTTATAGTTTAATGTGCTAACTAGGCTACACCGTGTAGAAAATAACTAACAACTCCCCCTAACCGCACAGGCCCTAGGTCCTATGGTTTGGGGTATATTCCAGAAGACGTATTGCTGTAAATATTTTGTAGTATTTTTAAGGAATAAATTCATTTCATTCATTCATTCACCTACGAAATAAATATTGGAGTAATGAGTTAAAATATTGTGAAACGTCGTGATTTCAAAAAAGAAAAAAAATCCCTACCCCCTTCAAAATTGGTTTTTAAGTTTGAACATACCAAAAATCAGAAAATCCAATTTTAAAGAAATAACTGGTTTTATGTAAAATGTATCCATATTAGGTACTGGTTTTTATAACACATTTTGTTTCCTTTTTTGCCAAGTAACACCTCAGTTTATGAATTTTTCAACGCTGAACACGACGGTGAAGTCAGAATTGCGATATCTCATTCCGTTCTCAAATTGGAGTACTCTGAACGTGAAGAACATCTTAAGTAACAACCACGTTTCTTCATCTTCAAAGTGCTACAGTTTGAGAACGGAATAAGAATCGCATTTCTTACCATCGTGTAAACCGTTAAAAAAACTTTAAAATGAGGTGCCACTTGTCAGACTGTTTCATGTTCGGAATCTATAGGTAATCCCCCCCCCCCCCCAACTCAACTGAAAATCCGACGTTTTTCACTTTTTTCAAGTTTTTTTTTTCGTTTTCTCGACCTTGTCCCTGTAAAACGGAATAACTCTCTTGAATTTGTATGTAATATAAAATCTAAGGATGCCGTTAGAAGGAGCGTTAACTTTCCTATCTTTTTGATACAAAATCAGACTTTTTTAGTCTGGCTTAACCCTTTAAAGAAATGGCGAAATTTAAACATCTGAAGATTTTCATAAAATCGTGTTTTTTCTTTAGTTCTTCGCTTTGTTATTACGGAGGTTATTCGGCGGGCACTCCTTAGGAAAAACTTGCCCAGAATCTCAGCTGGACTTTCGTTCAACATGCGTAGATAGGAAGTACCTATCACTGCAAATTATTAGAACCCAGCACCCCAGGGATAAAACCGACTTATCTGATGAGTGTTGAAAACCACACTATCCCAAATAATCTAAAAGAAAGGCATCAACTAAATCTTAGAATAACTTCAGTGTGAATTAACCTGATGACAGTCATATCTTGAAACGTAATTTAATTTGAACTGTGCAATAGAAATGTTCAAACTAGCTCCAATGAAAATTTGTAGTTCACTGGCCATAATTTACGACCTATTGTTGCTATTATTGGTTTATCCATTGGGCTCTAATACAGAAAAACAGAACATTTCCGGTTTTAATGACTGTAATAACCTTGGTAAATACAACCAGAGCCATCCTAACAAACAAACGCTATTTTAGAAGCGGGGAAAGGGCGGCTGAGCATTTGTTGATAGCTAACTATAGTGGGAAGTGCAACCAGGCGAAGGCTCAAGTGGCTCTTCGCATGTTATGCAGTGGCGGTCTCGGACCGCGGTAGGTCCTTGAGACTTGCCGATGGAATATTAGCGTGATACGAGGTCTGTTTACCGTCTGCCCACAGCCCTAATACACACTTGGGGCTCAAGTACCCTCATGCTTCGTTCAACGTACACGGTCTCTGGCTCGGTTCAATAAATAAACCAAAAAACAACTGACGAGATGTTTTATAGGGAAATAAAATGTTAGTCCATTGTACATTTAAAAAAAAAAAAAAAAAAAAAAAACACAGATATTCACAAGCTGCGTAGAAACGCTATCCGAATGTGGGGCATCCTTCAGCCCAGTAGCACTTAGTAGCACTACTAGTTATGAAAAAATAATTATTATCTCACCGATTAAGAATACAAGAGGAAGGAATGGCTGAAAATAGATGAAGCCCCTCACTTTCCATTGTACAATACCGACTATAAGGAACCATCGGAAGAATTGTTTCCGATTTCAGAAACTAACTCAAGTTTCAACTTGAAAAAGGTTAACAAGTAGAAGTACTTTGGGGTCATAGTGGATTTGGGATTTGCTATCTCTTATTTGGAATTTCCTACCTCTATCCTAAACTCCTCAAATTGTGAAATTGGGGAGTTGTTTCATCATGTGAGATCTGTATAATCTCAGGAACGACTTAAACTTGTATATTTGTCCCTCGTACAGTTTGACATTCATGTCTTTACTTTGCTACATAAACTCGAAAATGTAACGCGGGAATGTAACGCGGGAATGAAACGCGGGACATGTAACGGAGTTGCTGATGATTTTCGCTTACAACCGATTCGTTGCTACGGAACTTTATCTTCGCCAGTTATCATCGTACAAAAATCGGCCACCACTCGTTGGATAGCTCTCGATTTACCTAACCATATTACGTTAACCACTGCGGAGTGCGTGGCCGACAAGCTGCGGTATGAGCGTGATTGTTTAAATAATTGTTTACACACAGGTGATCATTCTCAATAATTTATATTGTCAACACGAATGCAAGCTTCATATAAGTTTCTGATGGGAGCGGGCGCAAAGACATAAAATGTCCCTCGTGGTTGCGTACTTATACGAAAGCTGTACCCACCGTTTGTGTTTTTACATAGTTTTTGACATTTTCATGTCTTTGCTTTGGCACATAAACTGAAACGGGAAAAATTTGTTCCCTTGATTCACCCTTTCCCTCAGATCACGTCAGAACACAAGCGACCGGCGGGCCACTACGTCAGAGCCTATGACGCACCAGCGTATGACGTCAGACGGCTGGCAGTAGACTAACTAGTACGTCAGAGCCTATGACGCACGAGCGTATGACGTCAGACGGCTGGCAGGAGTGATCATTCTCAATAATTTATATTGTCAACACGAATGCAAGCTTCATATAAGTTTCTTATGGGAGGGGGCGCAAAGACATAAAATGTCCCTCGTGGTTGCGTACTTGTACGAAAGCTGTACCCACCGTTTGTGTTTTATGCTTATTAGTAGAGCAGTTCCATGTAAAACATGTATAACTTCCAAAACATGTAGAACATAACGTAAAAAGTAGACTTCATTTTTTGGAGTGTTTTATGAATTTATGTATCTTCTTTTTTTCGTACAATTTTCTCATGAAGCGTGCGGTTGAATAAAAGTAAAATAAATTGTGTTCAGATGAAGAATTTTTCTTTAAACTTAATATGAAAAGTATTTTGGGCTGATAGGGCTAAGGCACTCCTAATTAATAACAGGTGCCTGTTTACCTAATTATTCTTGGTTTATAAATTGAATTTTCTGAATATTCGCATAATATATGCGTATATTATACGCATACAAACGGTGCATTTTTTTTTTTATTGAAGTTTTGATAGATGTTAGTATTTTACTGCTATTGATTGAATAAATATTTCTCAAATGGGAACAACGTTGAATGCTAACATAACATTGATTGAATGTTGAGCGATGTAGGTATTAGTTTATCAGTCTATGTTACCTATTCGTGAGTACCAACTCGCTTAAGTTACAAGAAACTGTTCGTTTGAGATTTAGGTCATCTTATTGTGAAAATAATCAAATTAATTTGAATGAGAAATATTGATTATGGCACAATTCATATAGGCACTTGCTACAACGTTGCCCAAAACGTAACCGGACTTTCCGACTAACCCCCACCCTCAGCCATCTATGAAAAAGATACGTAACAATTACTGAAATTAATCAAATCGTTACATCAATATTCTATTAACCACAGAAAACTGGCTGATTTGGCTGGAATTCTTCCGGAAGAGAGCGGGCCGAGAGTGAGAGGCAGTCTGATTTAATGACAGCAACTGGTTCGCCGTCGTCCACCAGGCGCCGGCGCCGTTCGCATGTCGTTCATTTTTATTTTTTTCGTTTTCTCGTGTACCAGCAACGAGCTTGCAGACAGAACCAGGGGTTAGATCGGCAATGAGAAGTAATTCTAAAAAGGCTGCAAAGTCATCCACAACGGTTTATTATTTCCGGTATAATTAAATCCCCCTACTGTTTAGATCACTCTGCACAATAACACTAGCTCATTACTCCACTATAGTCATGGGACTCAAAATGAATCGTTGTGGATCAATTTGCAGCGCCTTCTGAATTTCGGGTTCTACATAAACCCACAAATCTTAATGGAGGCATTAAAAACACTTGTTTTTCTTGGTTCATGCCAATAGTAGATTACCTATTGGAAATTAAACTTTGTAAAAAAAAACTTTCCCTGGAACCCCCCCCCCCCCCTCCTTACGGTCAAAATTGCTATAAGCTAGGAACATCTTTTAGCTTCGTTTAGCATAGAAAGCTAGCTTTAGGAGCCACTCATCTGATCCTGGCCTTATGCTGCTTATGGCCGATTTCACCACCTGGGGATAAGGTTGGTGATAACGTTATCTTGGGAATAGTGCAAATCGTAAGAAGCCTATATATCAAATTACCGCTTCACAATGTGAAAAGTATAGAAATCAGCTTTGGGAGCCACTCAGCTACCCTGGTCAACTACCCTGGGAGCCTGGTCAACGTCAAGTTAAAGTCCTAAGGAGGCTACATGCTCCATTACAGCTTCATAGTGTGCAAGGCATAGAAATTAGCTTTAGCTTTAGCCACTCAGCCGATCCTGGGCCATTTCTGCTTAAAGTGTAGGTACGTCCTAAGGAGGCTACATGCCAAATTGCCTGTCTCTACAACCACGGGAATGGGCTTCGGGTGAGAGGATGGCACCAACGTAACGGAGTTCAGGGATGGGGTTAGATGGTTTACATGGATTAGGGATGGTTTTTTGGGAGTGATGTCATACTAAGGGGGAACGAGGGCTCAGTCAGTTGACTTTTGCACTGCACCAAACTCGATTTGTAATAAAGTACAATAATATTGTATTTTATGTAGATAGAAATCTTATTTAATAAAAATAAAAATTATATGTGTGACAACGAAATCCACATACACTGCGGCGGTGTCATCACAATAAATATTATTTACCTATTAATTAGTTAAATAATATTTAAACTAAATAACATTTAAATCTTAAAAATAAGATTCCTATCTACATGACAACTTATTGCTGGGTGCCATCACAACATTATGTCGCATACGTTCATTCATAAATGAAGAATATTATTCGATAAGGTCTATCATGCGTCGATCTCTAATCGGAGGACCTTGCCCTTGACCTCAGTTTCAGTCGCTCAATCAATTCGATAGTGAGTTCCTCGGCCGTTCCCCTTTTCTGAGAACTCCTGAAAACCCCCATTTCGCCAGCCATTGACTTTTCTATTTCTAGTTTACTCGCCGTTTCCGTGACTTTCGAGGTGTTATCGAGCTCGTGTGACGAAACTAAAGATCTTATATTAATTTTGAAATACGATAATTACGGATTTTTTTCTACTCGTAGAATCAACATAAACACGTAATAAAGCGTTGAATATTATCAAATGGCGCCTAACATTGCCAGTAAGTAGCAATTAACCGCTGTCACAATGTCGTACAACCAAGGGCTTTTTGGTTCATCGTTTTCATCCATGAACCATTGGAATATAATCGACTGAAAATAAAAATAATGAAAAGCCCCACCCAAAAAATGTTGGTTTGCGAAATAACGAAAAATCTTAAAATTGAATTAAAAAAAAAAAAAATAGGCATGGGCCCGGGCATATATGAGGAGAGTAAACTTAGGGCCGGAATCAGCTAAGTGGCTCCTAAAGCTAAGTTCTATGCTATTCACACTATGAAACTGTAATTTGATATGTAGGTACCCTCCTTAGGACTTACACTTCAAGCAACATATTATATGTTGCAAGTGTTAGTCCTAAGGAGGGTACATATCAAATTACAGCTTCATTGTGTGAATAGCACAGAACTTAGCTTTAGGAGCCACTTAGCTGATTCCGGCCGTAAGTCTACACCCCTCATCAGTTTAGACCAAAGTTTGAACAAACAAAAAGATCACAAAATGTATGAAGCTGTAATGTGGTATGTAACTTCCTTAGGACATCCCAGACGTAGTCTCCCAACCCGCAGACCCAATTTTTTGTGAATTCTACTAAAATTCACTATATTGTGAGAACGTTACTCAAATTTCCCTATATTACAATGAACTTTACTGAAATTCATGGTTTTTTCACACAAATGCTACTAAAATTTATATTATTCTGTATTTTTTTTTAAGTTTACGTCTTTTTGTCAATTTTATAATAAATTGTGAAATCATTATGGGTGAATTTCACAAACATTTCTCCTTTCAGCGAATTTTCGAAGAAAATGTAGATATTGTTCTCGGTCCAAAATTGTTCAAACTCGAATTTTCGAAAAATGTTCATACCAAAATCCGTTTCAAACCATTCAGAATCCACTGCCAAAAGACACCAAAAATTATATGTAGGTATGTTTATTTATATGTATATTTATTTATATACCTATAGTATATTTATATACCTATATTTGTATACCTAAACCTATACTTGTATTTATTCACTAATTGACTGAAACAAAACCAATGAAAATCACCCCTCCCCACGCTATAAATTTTTGGTTTATAAAAAATCAGAAAATTGAATATAAAAAGAAATAAACTTGCCCCTGCGTGTTACCACCACAGAAATTGGCTAAATTTCTATAAGGTCTTCGGTACTTTTGGTATTTATAGTAAGAAGGAGAAACGTTAGGTAGTGAAATTCATTCATTAGGTAGAGGGTCGTAGTTTGCGTGAATGTTACTCTAATGTTCCTATTTTACAATAAATTTTGATGAAATTCATGTTTTTTGGTTACCTACTAAACTATTACTGAAATTCACATTTTTTTGTTGTGAATTTTGAGAAAAATCGACCCTCTACCTAATGAATGAATTTCACTACCTAACGTTTCTCCTTCTTACTATAAATACTGTACAGTGAATTTGGCTTTATTAGTATTCATTTTAATGAATATGAATGTCATAAATCACCAATCACTTACGATTTAGTTCAAAGTGTGAATCTGACCTGAGATAATTGCAAGAAATTGCCCTAAAAACCCCATTATGAAGATATTTGACCTCATTTTAAATGAGCTGCGGGCCGGAGGATGTTAATGGGTTGATATCCCCAATATCATCTAAAAATGTGAGTGAGCGGTGGACATTCTGATTCGTTCTATCTAATATTGGACTGAGTACGATAACCCCGTGCATGTATAATAGGCGTTAGGATTTGGCAAGAGCTACGAGTTTTGTGGCCCAAACCTGCAGGGCCACAGGTCCTTGAGAGGCTGAAGCCCGAGGCCGCACTGACTCTACTTTGACAGTGGATTGAATGGAAGGGGGGGGGGGGGGAGACATCAGTTATGTACATCGAGAAGGGATTAGGCGGAGACGACGGCGACACCTGGCGGCGACAGCTCCACTCTCTCTTATCACAAGAACAACACAACCAGCACTCGGGAGACAAATAAACGACGAGATCGACGTCGTCGCTCACAGACGACATTAACGGACGTCGAGGAGACTCCGGACGCGACTCGGTTCCTTTGTGACAGACGTTAAAGCGTTAGAATAAATTGTAAAACTCACCTGACCTCCGTAGAAGAGCATTGGCACACGTGCTCACGCGCGACCGCACTAACCAACTAGTCCGCGGCCATATCGGTTAGTTCGGGTTCCTCCCGGGCAGGTCGCAGCACCTGATGGGCCTCTCGGACGCCGACCTCCTCCTGGTATGTTGACTTCCACATTCCCCCGCTCGCCGCGGATTTGTCTCATCGTGGCCAATGTATCAACCCACCACAAGCTGAACCTTATACAGGGTGTAGTAACGCAAGTGGTGTTCGACACCTCTTCTATGTGTGTTAATTAACCCTGGATTACCACCCTCAAGGTTCCCATCGCCTATTACCACCCATGGGTCATTTTGACCTACATGAAGAAAAATCATCGTTTTCTTGAGGAAAATTCGAAGAAATCAGGGGGAAAATTTAAAAACGATTTTCTAAGGATTTACAATTAAGTTATATTTATGTGGCTATCTAAACATTTTCAAAGAACAGGTAAGTGCTTCTGCCTCAACACCATCTACACTAATTTGATTTTTCCGTAAAATGCTGCTTCATACAATATTTGAACGAGTTCAACGGTATCACAGATGTACAGTATTTAGATGGCAGGTTATTGAAGAGAGTTGCACCTCTATAAGCATACAATCGTTGAGCTGAAGAGTTCATTTTCCTTTGTTTTAATGTAATTCTTTCGGCACTTCTAGTTCCTATGTTTACACGTTCAATTTTATTTTCCAGAAAGAGTTTATATATATATACCACAGTTGTCTTCTCTATTAATCTATAGAGATCCATCACGGCCAGTTCTGTAAATAATTTCTCAGCTGAATATCTGATCGGTTTCCTAAGGAGTATTTTTATTAAGGATTTCTGTGTAATGAGGAGAGCTTCTAATTTGGTTTTGCATGCTGTGCCCCATGCCGGTAGTGCGTATATGAGGAGCGATTGAATCATGGCTTTGTAGAAGATTTTCTTCACTTTTATTGTCCCAAACAATCTCATCTCGCGGCACAACGGCGTGAGCCTCCTAAGTTTCTTTGTCAAGGCTACGGATATGGGGTTTCCATCCTAAGCACTGATCGATTATCACCCCTAAATATCTGGTTTCATGCACCTGTTTTATTGCAGGGCAGTCACAGTCAGTGCCACATAAGTTGGACTTGTGGCATGTGATTTGTCCAATATCAGGTATGAGTGATGATTGCCAAGAGAAAGCCATAAAATTTGTTTGGCTTAGGTTTAGTTTCAGATTTTTTAATTTTAACCATTGGTTTATTTTTCTGAGGTTTGTCGAAGCTTTTCTTTTCACTTTTTCCGACGTATCACCAACTATTACTACGGCTGAATCATCCGCAAAGCATATGATTTTTCCATCAATGTCCGTTGAGAAGATGCCATTGCAATATGTTATGTAATATAATGGTGCTAAAACTGTTCCTTGTGGTACTGAGAAGTTGAATGAGCATGGATCACTCAAGTAATTGCCGATTTTGACTCTTTGGTCTCGACCTGATAAATAATCTTCAGTCCATCGTATGAAGTTTGGATTAAAATTTGCTTCCACTAGTGCTTCAATAAGGCTTGTATGCGGGATGGTATCGAACGCCTTGGTCATATCTTTGAAAATTACCATTACTTTTTTCCCTGTCTAGTGCCAGTGTTACACTTTCTACCATATTCGCAATTTACTTTATAATGACTATTTGCTGATGTAGGTTTGTAAATGACATTTACTTATCTAGGTATATCTGACTACATCAAGTAGGAACTGTAACACGTTTTGAGTAGCAAGGAAAATATTGTAACTGCAAAGAATTGAAATTTTTGAAATAGATATCTTTGAATAGATTCTTGATAATTCCTAGCTCAATCTCCTCATTCCACTAGTTTGTGGATTGGTAACATATACATCTGAATTTCTGAAAACATAAAATAGAAACGCAAAGATACAGCTGTTAACTAAGAAAAATAGGACATTTGACTAAAGAATTGTGTAAATTTATAGATTAGATAATTCCTAACTCAGTTTTCATCCTTTTGTTCAGTAAACATAGGTGTAGGTTGTTGGTAACTCCTCACTACAGTCTACCTGAATCAATTGTTTCTTTGTGCACATTCCACGGAACTTTTGTGCAGATGTTGAAATGTACTTGGAGCAAGAGGGGCAAAACGATGTTGTCTTTTACAATACTACCTATAGGTCTAAATTACCTACACAGAATGAGCGGTTATTACCAACTACAGGTGAAATAGACCTACACGGATTGAGCGGTCATTACCACCTGTGGGTCAGAAAGACCTACGCAGATTGAGCGGCCATTACCACCTGTAGGTCGATTAGACCTCCTATGTAATGGAAAATGAACCAGTACTCACTCGGAATATGAAGTGCACAACCTTCTTCCTCATCAGCACAAGTACGACTAAGACTGAAGAGTATATAACTTGGTGCCCAAGCCCCGGGAGTGGTTCTGACACATATTTCTGAAAGCTTGAAAATATTTATAGTTCGAATCGACCTAGGGGTGGTAATCCAGGGTTAATAATGAACCATTGGAATCGCCCAAGAAAAACACTGATGTTGACTATCATCAATGTTCAATAACAATTCATCAGTAAAAGGATATGTCTCATTTTCTCCCTGTAAAATGTGTGTTTTTTTTTTAAAGTGACACAAAATTACATAACTTCAATGCGCCATTAAGTAGGGCCGTTAACCCTAAAGAGATAGGGCTCTTCACTAAGGTAGGGGTGAGTAACTTTTACCTACTCCCTAATAATAATAATAATATATTACCTATGTTGATTAATTACTTTCAACGATGAACTATCGGAATCGATCAATCCCCCCCCCCCCCTCGTGGCCGCACCAAAATTGGTGGGTTTACGTTTCAAGATACGTGGAATCAGAAAATCGAATTAGAAACACGCTGGAAATATTTCCAATACGGTGGATTATAAAGTGAGTCCCATAACTATACGAAATATGTTATGGTTAGTTATCTATATAATATTATGGTTAGCTACCTATTAATAATTAATTCCTTTTAATTATTAAAAGGAATAGTTGCCACAGAAATGAATAGCGTAAGAATATAGTGCCTTGCTGAGGGTTGTAGGCAACCCGTCTTGCATGCCTTAGTTTTCTAGTATCCTGGTCTGCAGAAGGCGCTACACTCATGGGATTAGTGACATTGCATTGCTGCTTGGACCACAGAGCTCGGAACAGAGACATAAATTATTTATGTCGTCTTAATTATGATGTGTGCGTGAACACACAAACACACACGCAAAACAATAAATATACCTGTCAGTTACTTGTACCAACTCGATGTTTTTCGTCTGAGACTTTTCCAGTTTGTAGTAGGTACCTAGTGAACGCGAAATGTATGCTCAACCATAGTACTTGTAATAGACAAGGATTTTTTCAACCAAGATTTGAAAAAAAAGTATGATATAGAAATATTTTTCCAGATAAATAGTGGGGTTGTTCTGTTTCTTTGAATCTAGTGGGATGTAATAAAATATTAGGGTAAGCTGGAGGCTCGGTAACGCTCAGATCACAAAATCAAAAAATACGACCCTGTAGGTTTCATCCTCGTTATTAGTTATAATATTGAGTTTTTTGTGTTACCAACCTCATTATTTGTCTGATCCAATGATTAATGTAGATAATTGACGCCATAAATTTCTTTTCAAGTCGACTATCAATTTCAGGCCTACTCCTCCCAAGCCCTACAGAAAATGGCGGTTGGTAACGGCCTCCGTTGGAGATCCACCCCGATTGTTAACCCTTCTATACGTTCAACTTGGCCGTTAATTGGCAATTAGGTCGTAATCTGAGCCTATATCGTATTTCATTCAATGGAACCCTTTGTGAGTATCGCCGAGTAACTTAGTAAGTAATCAGCTCAACAACAGCTTGTCTTGTGATTGATTGGGTTGTAGAATGATAAATCGGAAAGGTAGAAGGTAGAAAAGGTCATCGATTCTTGTGATTTTTTGTTCTACTCAGAAATTTGTCTGATTGCACACCACGTCACTGGAATTTTGAATTTGCATTGAGAGAGGGGCGATAAAGGGGTTCAATACCAAAAAGTTCGTCAACGAAATGTTGGGTGCGCGTGAAGGTACTTCCTAGTAATCCTACAATTACATAAGTCTCTCCATATTGAACACGTGACGACAGGATTTAAGATCGGTTGCCGTGTCGTCCAGATGCCACATAGGCCTCGAGGCATCTTCGATAGTATCCCTGGATTATCTCCACATCTTCAGATCTGATCGGATTGTAGACCAACTATACGAGCTCCTTATCCAACCACAGGCGCCGTCAGCAAAGCAAAGGTCACTGAAAACAGAAATCTGAATTTCAGCTGAAGGTTTTCCATTTAAACATGAAAACAAAGAAAAATGATATACTAATAAAATATAGTTATTTTAACAATATCCATATCCATCTGAATCGAAATACACCGTTATATAGGTCAAGGTGTTCAATACATCTTCAGTAACCAACAATAATTGGGTAATTGAAGTTCAGTGGCGCACTCTTGGCGCTGAACGACGGGGTGCATATTCGCTCGGATAGTCCAAGTCGAATGTGCTCTACGTGCAACTTGTCGGGCCGAGAGGACGTGGTCCAGTTTCTTGGTCCAGTGCTGTCGGAGAGGTGCTGGGTTGCTGACTGCTGGGAAGGATGGTGGCAGTTTTAAATGATAGGCAATGCTGGCTCAGATTGGCATTGTTTGGCCATTATGCCTGGAAATATAGAGCAATGTCGGTCGCGGAGTTTAACTGGTAGTAAGTGGCCAATAGAGCTTAGATATTTGTGGTAGAAACCGGGGTAAATTAGTTATCGCACCATGAGAAAATAAATAGAAATATGATAAAAAATAAAAATAAAAATTAACGTAGAAATGAACAAGGATGGCTCCACTACCCGGCAGACGGACGACATGTCCATGCCTATCATTTTTTTGTTTTATACTAGTTGTGTGATTGTTTGTTGTAGTACCTATTGTAAATATTGTACCTACTTCCTGACAATATGATTTACGTTAATTGTCATCTTAGGATTCTTCTTCTAATTTAACAGGAGAGAGGTGAGTTAAATAATGCAAAATTGATATAATGCAGAAAGAATGTCCCTTCCCTAGAAGTATTCTTTCCTTTCCTGTTTAAAGTCTGGAATCTAATTTTAAATCCTACCTTCGGCGAGGATTTTAATCGCACTATTCTTGACTCGGAGAGAGACGAGAATCTAATATAACTAAGTCCTGGACCTATTGATCCCGAGCTCGAAAAGCCGATTTTTAGACTCCGGAGTCTACAGGGGCGTTAGACTCCAGAGTCTATTTAAGTTCTGGACTTCACTGGGTTCACGCCCTGACTCGGAAAGCCATTTTATAGACTCCTGGGTCTAAAACTGGTTCAAGTCTAGGACTTCGTTAAATCCCGAGCTCGGAAACCGCCCCTATGTGTGAGATTTCAATGCTATTCCAGTTATTTATATTGGCGCAGTTGAAAGCTAAATTTGAACTGTGATATTAAATTTTAAGATGACTGGATCTCAGTCCAGTCAATAGGGTCACCCACTTACCTAGGTCTCGTTCATCCTAATACGCGGACGTATATTTGTGTATACAGTTGTAGTGGATTTTCGTCCGGTTTTCCGACCGTAGTATCTATATGGTGTGAGATATTTTATTTTGAGGTTCGGTCAGTGAAAACAATTTTTGGTTCCGACGTTTCGGCCGTTTATTCAGCCATCTTCAGGGAATTCTGTCGTACGGAATCAGGACATGGAGGTGATGCCCGGTTCATGAACAGCGCACATTTCGTATATACATTTCGTTCGACCGATAAATCGTTTTAGTTAATTCTCATGACAGGGACAGGAAAATCTTTACTCCCGTCTTCCTCTCATCAGGTGGGAGGTAAATGATATTTTCTTTGTGCAAGAACGACGGTCGAGGGAATTAGGAATCAACCTGGAAGTGACAACAATAAAGTTGATTAAGAGTTTCAGAGCGTTCCCCAGATTTTGACGGCGAAAGGGAAGCAAAAAATGCGAGGAGAAAAAGAAAATACGTTGTCGCTTGGAGACTGCCGAAGAAGTCATCGTCATCAATGTTGGCTGAAAAAGGACTATAAGTTGCGTGTTCTTACCCACCAACCAGATGTGTATTGCAATTGTACGTACTTGAAAAACTTTTCCGGGACCGAGATTTATTTTTGATGAAGTTGGAAGTATGTAGGAACGTTTGCCGAAGTAGGTCAATGTAACTTCTCCACATATTCACAATCTCACTTCTTCTCTTGAACAAAGTTAACCCAATTCAGAGTTGAGCTAACCATACGTGAATAGTTAGGGGTTAGAATGTTTCCATGATTGCCCGTGACAATATAACCAACGGAATACTCACAACGGTGCGACTGTGTACGAAATTGATATCCAATGTCAGTATAGGTCCATTTATCATAGACCGATAAGCCAATACGAGTTTAAAATAAATTCATTTGTTCTCTCGTGATTACGCGTTACTTCAATAAAAGAAAAAAACTACTATTCAGGGGAGGCGCAGGAAGCGACGCTTTCCCACAAGAAATGAAGAACTTATTAAATTTAATAAAAATAACAAAATATTTAATCAACCGTAAAACATTCAATTGAAATTACGAATCCAATGACTAGGTATGACCGGCATGGCCGAAGCCAAGTCATCTAAGAGGAAGTAGAAGACGAATTAAAAATATCTGATTGCGTGAGGCCACCGACCAATTAAGGCCTGAGGGGAACCGCAAGATTCCTGCGGGTGCCCATGACGTCATCATACAGCGTGTGTGTGTGTGCTTCCTGACAATGTTGCTACGATTTAATGCGCAGGCGTCGCTTTTGCTGAAACGCGGAGGCCGGAGGATTGATAATATTCATCGTTTGTTTGATTTTGTATAGTTTGTAGTTGTTCGTGTATTGGTTAGTTTCTAGCTAGTTTATAGTTTCAGTTGTTCTATTTTAGTTTCTAGTGTCGTGCAGAGTAGGGCGTTAAACGATTACTTTCGTAATCGACTACAAAAGTGATCGATTACATTTACGGCTACAAAAGTAATTGTGGAACTAATCAATTAACGCCCTACTCTGGTGTCTTTTGTAGTTTTAGTTGTTCGTTTTTATCCTCCTGAAATGGACAGTAACTGTTGTTGTATCAATGGATTATTCAGCGTTTAGTCGTTTAGTTCGCAAACTTTCAGCGAATGATTCGACAGGTGCCATTGCTGAAGGGCTCGTGAGTACACTTAACAGTTCAATGTTGAGAAATAAAATAGATACCTACCAATGGTTATCAGGGTGTAGTTCAAAAGACCTTTTATTTTGTTTCCCATGCATTTTGTTTCCCTCTGCAAAACCATCCTGGCGTAGTGGCTTTTCTAGGATTACAAACTTGACAAAAACTGCTCAAAATCACCAGTGTTTCCTCACACAGTTTCCTCTGTTGCTTTATTAAAATTCGGGAAGAGCCCTCATGTTAATCTTTTGTTGAATGTGCAACAAACAGCGCAAATATCTCTTCATAATGAGAACGTAAAAAAACAGCGAGATTATGACTCGGCTTGTTGACTGCATTCTTTTCTTGGCTAAACAGAAACGGCCTTTTAGGGGGCATGACGAGTCCTCTTCTCATAGTAAAGGGAATTACCTCGAGTTATTGAATTTCCTGAAAGATTACGACCAGGCATTGGAAGATCATTTGAAAACGGCAATGATTTGTGCTATAGTTAGATTCATTCTAGATTACATTAAATCTGATCTAGCTAAGTCTCTTTTTCATTTTTAGGGTGAGTTGGGAAGTGTGTAGTTGAATTGAGTGCGATACCCCCATGTCCAGAGCCACGCTACGCTCCCGTTGTTATTCCAAGCACATATATGTATTATGCATGTCTAGTAATATAATATTACTAGTAGGAAAGCACGCGTGTCGTAGGATACTTGGGATATCTGAGATAACATTGGGAGCGAATGGGCTCTGAGATATCGCCTCATACTCAGATGTCAACCCACCCTTCCGTATTGAACTGGTACCTATATTAAATATATTAAATTCGGTGAATTTTACCGAATGTCAATGATCCTGAATAAAGTTCAAATATTCATAGAGTAGGTTCACTTGAATTGGACTATCAAGCAGGATATGTCAGAGAATGGGCCTCCCCTCTAAAGGAGCTCCTTTTCAACACAACACCTCAACGCCAACGGATCTAGGAATGTGTGGAATGTAATATGATACATTGTATGGAATGTAATAGTATTATCATATTATGATACATTGTATGGAGTGTAATATGATACATTGTATGGAATGTAATATGATACATTGTATGGAATGTAATATGATACATTGTATGGAATGTAATATGATACATTGTATGGAATGTAATATGATACATTGTATGGAATGTAATATGATACTTACACTGTTCCAATCAGGCAATCAGACGTGTACGTCGTATATACTTGTTGTGTTGTATACCTATACGGTTCGAATGACCCTCGCAATCAATTTGAACCCAACGTCGATATATCCATCGATTTTATCCTACATTTGAATTTTTAAAGAAAGTATTGTCCCAGTGAGTATTGAGTATGTAGGACCAACAATATCATGGAACAACAAACACAAAACGCATGATTCAACACGAGTTATGAGGGTAGTAGTAACCTCATTATAATATTTCGAGGGTGAAGTGGCAACATGGCCTACCTCAAATAGTGCAGAATAGTATGGCCTAACTGACATTTTTGGACATATTGACTTTTTTTATTCAGCGGGACTCAGATTAAAATTGATTCAAATTGTTCATCATCCCTTCATTTTTCTTTATAAGCTCCCAGAAGTGACTATGGTTCCAAACATTCACTTATATGTTCCCAAATTTTAAAAATAAACAGTTTTTTGTGGCTCCTATAAAATTGAAAAAAAAAAAAAACTCTTAGGCCATGTTGTACAGCACCATTTGAGGTAGGCCTTGTTGCCACTTCACCCTCGATTTACATCAATGTCAATTATTTCATCATTAACTCTACGGGGACGAAAACTTAAATAAATAAATTAAATACAAAAATGGAAAGACCATTGAATCCGTTTGAATAACGGCTTTCTGAAGTCCCAACTATCAGTTAAAATAGGAATTTACGTCCCAGTTTTGAAAGAAATCATAATATTTTCATGGGAGCTACCGGATTTTATGTAAAAACGTCTCGGGGAATAATGAGGAGCGAACCTTCTGAAATTGCGATGATAATTTATTCTATTCAAAAAGATAAAGGCGTTTCGTCATTTTAAGGAGAACCCTCCACCGCGACGAGTCTCCAGAATGTTCTTCAGGGTCTCTGGCTGGATTTTAAATCGTTTAAGCGCCCAACCTTCTGATAGGATAATGAATAATTAACTGAAAAATAAATTAAGATTCGGTATTTTCCTCTTCACTGTAACCAGGGGCGCGTAAAAAAAGAGCGCTTGAGATTCTACACTTACTTTCACAGATCTCAGATCTGCACCTTCGTCTTCCTTTCTTCGCCAATATTTGCCAATGAATTTTAATAAGAATCCCAAGAACGAAATAATGTAATATTGAAAGTGACGTCTAACTTCTTTGAAATTGAATGGCAATCAGTAAATTCTCCAATCTGAAACTCGATCTGATCAAGATTTTTCAGACCTCTATGCATATTCAATATTATTTACTCTGCACAGCTGTTTGAAACCTTGTTGAAGCATCGATCCATAATGTTTTGGAAAACATTGAGGATATGAAAAACATCTTCTATTCACTAGTTGCAAATAATTTAAAATTATTGTTCCTCAATTTTGATTAAAATATTAGTCTTAAAACTGTGATAAGACGGATTGAATGTTGTTCAAACGAGCGCTTTTCATCTCTTTTGGATCCTAAGATGGAACTTTCCGTTGTCTCGTCAAATGATGCGTTGCATCATCGTTGCTGTGTCACGGTCACTGGTCTTGGTAAAGTTCACGATATTCAGGTTCTGAATGTAATCTCTATTCGGACTGGTATTATAATAATATAAGCAAAGTTGTAGAGCCGGCCATAGAAGAGATGAGATTTCGAGGTCTGACGGTAGCCGTTAAATTGTAACGAGCCAAGTTACAACTTCTTCTGTCCCCCACAGCCCGGATAACGAGGTTGTTGTCACTCGCTCCTGGACGCTGACCAAGCCCGACCTTTTCCAAGTCCCTTTATCGTCCCTCGGTCCCTTTACCGTCCCTCAGTCCCATCTACTGTCTCGCACTTTCACATTCGCGAACTTTTCTTCTAAAAGAGTTCAGTGGGATGGGGGAGGTGTTAGAGGGAGGTGTGAAAAGTCACCGTCACAACTCATAAATCAGTCTTACCACGAGAGGACGGCCGCCATCATTCATCAAACTGCGGTTCAGCAAACATCGCTTTTGCTCGCGAATGCGGAAAGGGAGATCTCGCGGAGCCGCGCGGCTTTTGGAAGTTTGTAACAATACCCGCGGAGTACACGGTCGTTCACGCTCCCTTAATTTACGAATTACAAGGTCCTCAAGTAATGACCTAATTCAGGTTGGTGGAACAAAATCACGAGTACATATCTTAAGTACCATCAAACAATGAGTTTGCAGGAAGTTTCACGCTATTTGTTGTTGAAGGGCTCCAATATATTTCGTATTTACGGGCTAATTTCACTAGATGGACTATTTTAACGTGGTTCGGTTCGGTCCGTATTCGATTCGCTTCTTGCCGCCGTTCATTCACATCAGGTTCCGTGAAATAAGAAGAAATCAGGCACCCCTTTTCAGCAAAAAATGTGCAGGATGTGTTAAGTGACTACTTCAAGTCTAAAGTTGGCTCAGTGGGGTGACTATTTTCGAAAATTTGACGACTAACTATTCTGTTAACAACCTAATTTATTTCAATTCAAATAACATTTTGAGCTAAGCCATACCAAACTATTTTTGTTGTTTGACGTCACATTCTTCAAAATTGCCGTATAGCTCAATAAAAATTTGTTTCCCTGTGTCTTAAATTCATCTTTATATTTTTCTGGGTTTTGTCCCCCAAAACCGGTCTAAATTGACCTAATGTGATTAACTACTCTCCATCCTATTCAGACCTAAATCTTCCTGGACCAACACTCATCTGAACCAAATATGAAACTAAACTGAACACTAACCTGAATCTAATATGAACCGTGCAAGTGTGAACCATCGTGAACCAACAATGGTGTGAACGCACGGTAGACACTTTGACTCGAATACCCACCGAATAGAAATCCGACGAGACCGATTCGCGTCGTGGGGGCATTCGGTGCTATGCGATTTCTAATAGGTTGCTGTTAGGTCTGTGACTGTACGAATAGCAGGGCCATCACCATTTGCTTTGGGGGTCCAGCCCCCGTTGGCGATGCCCTCAGGGCCAAGTTTCCAATTATTTTGGAGAAAATCGAACTATACCCTCCTCAAGGTTCATTCAAATCTGACTACACAGATGGTGATATTGTACAACTCATTAGGTACTTCTCACACCCTTCCGGTTCATCAGTACCTCAAAGTTCGTCAACGTCATAATTTTCCATAAGTTCCTTTGTAGTCGAATATCCAGATCGGGTCTATCAAAGGCAAGCCCTTCTGCCTTAATTTAGAATGTGTAGGTGGTTAGAAATGTTAGACATTTTGTGGTTGAACGTAATGGTTGTGGGTAGCGGTTGTAGTTTTGTGGTAGAACGTAATTTTGAAATGTCAATGAGTTCGAATGGTTTCTTTACCATGGTTGTATAATTATGAACTGAGTGAAATTAAGATGAACGTTGATTAAAGTTTGTCAAAGTTTGTTTGGACAGGTTAATGCGAGTTAAAGTCATTTATTGAGACTAGATGAAGTTTCATTCAAGTATTACAACCAAGAGATGTACCCTGTAAAATAACACAAACCCCAGAAGCATTTAAATAAAGTTCCGAGTTACTTACGCACAAGTTTTGAACGTTTTTTTTTTTTTTTAATCGTACTTATATATTCAAGATATCCAAGTTTTGGTTTTATTTGTGTGACAATAATTGACAACTCCAGCTTTCCACTAAAGCTTTCCAACGGATTTTGGACAATAACCAGTTTCAGAAGACTTCTCCTGTTTTCACAACAACGCCCTCAATCCGCGAGTTTTTAGGAAAATTATATATCCTCCGATAAAAAAATATTCACCCTGGATTTTCATCCAACACGGCTTTGAATAAATAAAGTCCACTCCGATGGGTGTAGCGTCCAATCCAATTAAACCGGTGGGCAAACACAGCTGTTCCGACCTTCATTCAAATGCGGTTGTTTGGCAATGTTCAAAATTTGAACATTGCCAAACAACCGCATGTGAATATTTAATATTTTAAGTAGGTAGGTAGCTTCTAAAAATTATACAGTTACATTCAGCCAGTGGTGGATCCGAGGAGGGGGGTTAAAGGGATTCATGAACCCCCCCCCCCCCCTCCTTTTTAAGAGAACCAAAAAATCTGCAATACTGTAGAAGTAGTCTGGACGAAGCCCAGCCTTATTGCCCAATGGCCACAAACTCCTCACAAATTTCTAGGGGTTGCTCAATCGGTCCATAGGCCTACCAAGGCTGAGTTCGTACATGGACGTCTATGGCGTGCAAAAACTGTTTTTGAAAAACTGTATTGAAAAAAAAGAAAAAACTGAAAATTCTTGACACAACGGTTTATTATCTTCTTTGCACAGATCACCTCCTGTGTAGATCACTTAATGACAGATTAATTAATATTATGAATTATCATTAATTATTAATGATTATTATCAAGTAGTGCAAATTATTAATATTTATTGTTGGATATTAATAATTTTTATGTTCAATATTATTGAATATTAATTATTAACTCGATATTTGAAAACCATGAGCTGTTCGAATCAGCTGAGCGATCCTCGAAACTTCTCATAACCCTAGGTCAAGAGGAAGGGGTTCAAAACGAACTTTGAAATTTCGACAATGTCATATCTCTAAAAATTCACATGAAACGGTGTAAATTTTAGTTCACTTTTGAATGACCTGAAAAATTACGAATTTTTTAAGTCCAACTGGATTTTTGTACGACCAGCCGTTCGTTCACAGTGAGCGCGCAAATGTTTAGGAGAAACACTATACTTCGCGTCTAGAATGGCCGTTAGGTGGGTCAACTAGCTGCCCAACTTAAAACTCCTTTTTTTTTTTCATCTTCCCGGTAAACTACTGACTGGAAATTTTAACCGTGAGTTGGGGATTCACCACATTGCAATATTCTCTCGGTTTCTCATCTGTAAAATTGTTTGGGTGATCTGTACAAAGATTATAATAAACCATTGTGTCAAGAATTTGCAGAGTTTTTGCAGTGACGTCGCATCTCCCACGCTTTCTGAATATTGAAACGTTATTAGGGAATACATTTTCAAAATGAAACATTCTGACAGCTCATTTTAGGGATTTTTTAAGCTCAACACAATAGTGAAATCAGAATTGCGATATCTTATTCCGTTCTCAAACTGGAGCACTTTGAAGATGAAAAAACGTGGTTGTTAAAAAAAGAAAATAAAAAAGACAAAATTCGTTATAAAACCAGTAAAGTAGAGAAATTTTACACAAAACCAGTTTTTGCTCTTATAGCCATGCTGCATGACGTAGACGTTTTTTAATCAACGGCTCAAACGTGATTTCTCTTATCCGTGGCCCTTTCCCCGCTATTACTGTGGTTATTCGAGGTTCGACTGTAGTTTAATTCTTCTTTAGATTTAGAATGTTTGTTTTCATTCCTCTTTAGACGAGTTAGGGTATTCAATTTAGAACTAAATTCAATCAGCTGAACAACAAGAGAGAGAGCAAGAATTGCGGAAATACTCGTACATCCACGTTTATCTGGAAAGCATTGAGTGGAATTCAATTTCTAACGATAGCATGGGACGGGGAAGTGGAAGAAGAGTTATAGTTGATCTAAGGAGGAGGAAGAGCAGATCTAAGACTTGAAATAGAAGCGTAAAAACGCGGGAAAATCAAATTCAAAAGAAAGTCCTGTGATCATTTATTCAGGTTTGTGATCCAAATGTTCGGGCTGGGACGGAAACTCTGAATGAAGAGTAGTTTGAAAATTAAGGGATGGCGAAGAGGATTGGGGTGGGGTCCTAAAGTGGGGAATGCTGTAGGAAGGTGTTCCATCCCTCTCTTGCTTGCCTTCCCGTTCAGTTGGTATCCTGACCAGCTTCGCGAAAGCCTCACAGCACTCGGTTTCCCGATTCCGAAAACACGCGGAAGCACCGGCCGGAATTCATTCGGCCATCGGAAAAAGTGACAACTGCTCCTTGATTATGTGTTTCATCTCTTGAAATAACACATAATAATAAAACGTACTTACTTACTGAATTCGGCGATGTTCGGTTGTTCTTGTCCCACCGTCGATAATGTGAATTAAAACGGTGGCTACTGGGATAGACATGAAGACTTCATCGGTGTATGTAATCTTTTCTTCTTTGTTTCTTCTCACAATGGCAAAAGGTGAGTCATGTGACTAGCTCTTACTTAATATTATATCAATTGAAAAGTTCATAATAATAATAATACGTTGAAATAATATCTTAATAATTAATTTGTTATTCGAAAAACTTCTGAAGTCACATAATTTAGCAAGGTATTTCGATACTGTCATACCGTCATAATCCACCAAGAGTTACGAGAGAGGAAAACTACACAAAAGAGAGATTATTTCGAGAATTTTCATTATGTACTTAATACCCTCTGACGAAATGTGCAAAACGTACTCTCGTGTACTCATGTGATATTTATTTTAAGTTTAAGATATGTTGGTTGGTAGGTTCAGTTGCAATGATGAATTTTAATATCGTGTTTAAGTGGATTATGTTACTATTATTTTCTCTTCCTCAAAACCAAGGTACTAGGATCACACTCCTATTACTAATGAATTCATTGATTCGGTCTTCGATTATTAACATATTTGTAATAAATTAGCAGGGCAAGGAGGGGCGGGACTAAGCTTAATTAATGGAATCATCGTCAATACGTAGCGATTTTATTGAAACACGGGGGAACAAGAGGAAGTAGAACATTACTTTTTGGAATACCTTGAAATTAATGAATTACCTGAATATCTCAATAAACACCATCAAAATACCAATATTATATCTGCAATGCGATAAAATATAACTTATCACATTATACCGTCGAAAATGGTAGCAACTTTTCTACAGTAGCAATACAACCAAAAAACGAACAAATTCTCGCTATTCTTTCATGCTCTATTTGAAAATATAAAATTTAAATAAGACCCAGTAGTGGTCTCTTTTAGTATTTAATACTAAAAGGGGACTATACTGGTTCTTATTTATAGGTGGTTGCTGATTCTCACATGACATACGAACGTCCCAAAAGGTTTTATGACATGAATGAGCTTCTACGTGGTTACGTATTATTTACCTTGATAAAAGTAGAGACGAAACTTGTTCTCTCCATAGAACCATGATGTCGGGAATACACAGTTCATAGTTGAATAATATGAAATAAATACCACTGCCATGATGTAGTCGTATCGGTTGTTATTATTCATTCGTGTCATTGTTTATTCCTTCTTGGAGTATCGGATGTCCCTCCCAAATGTTTGTTGGTAATCCACATCGTTAATTCTTCGTAATAGAATTACACAATTTATTCTGTCTGCTTAAGACGTATATCCGTATATTCCTACGTATTCTGGCAAGTAGCTTATGTATTTCAACTTTACGTGAAATGATGAGTAGAAAGAAAATATCAACCGCCACAATAAAACTGACTGCTATTTCAATATCTACAATATGGTGACGTCGTATGCCCTTTACGAAAACTCAGCACTAAGAGAAAAATTTTGCCTTGAAACCCATATTTCCCCGGGTTGGCGGAAGTAGGTCACACTACGACGGAAAATATAATTTTCCTCGTTCTTTTCCATTTTCCCCTCTCCATGACCGCTTGCTCTCTCCCTATTCGACTCATCCCAAGGTCCCTCAGCACACATTAAATGAATATCCTAATACCAGATTCTCCCGACACCACAGGAAAAGACCCAATGAAGGTATGAGCCCAATGGAGCCTAGCGTTAAAAGGATCAATTATTAATCCCCCATGGTAACCCTCGTAGTAGGGATTATTTTCTGAGACGGATTTCTCTATATAAACAGGACGCGACATGAATAGAGACAAGAAATCATTTTTCATTTTTTTCTAATTAACGTTATAATGCTGCCGGATTTATAACCACTATGTTGCGGGCTTGAATTGTATTACCCTAATGGTGCCCCGTCATTACATTAAAATATAATTTATATTCCAGTTCATTGAATTTACGATCACTATTAATTTCTCATACCACTCTCACGACAACGGCTTAATTGTTTTGGTTTATTATCTTCAATAATGAACCATTTCAATCGACCGAGGAAATAAAGTTTAATTTTTGGAATTTTTCAAGACCAGCCGTTCGTTCACAATGAGGGTTTAAAGCTGGAGTTGATTATTAACACCTAACAATAATTATTAATCATTAACAATAATTAATAATGATTTACACTACTTGATAATAATAACTCACAAAAGTCTAGTGGACACATCAAGCATTGGTGTATGACTGACGTATTTTTCGTATGTTATCAACCAATGACTTGTAACTACAGCGACTGTAATAAGTAATGATGTAACATTTCTCCCCCTTTAAGTTCCATGCGCCTTTGGCATATGGTCAGCGTGGACTCGGTGCTCCACCCCCTCAACCACGACTGTATAGGATAACGGTCCTGTCTTCTTCTTTACTCTTGCTTCTGAAAACTTCTTGTCGTCTTTCTTTACCTTTACCCACACCGTCTCTTACTCCAAAAATTCCTTTAGCTGTGCTCTATCGTGGTTGAGCTTCTGCTTTACCAGCTCTTCCTGCCAAGTCTGGCTTCAATAGAGAGAATCTGGTTCGTAATTGGCGCCCTAACATTAACTCTGTTGGTGTCCGTCCCGAGGATCGGTGGCTACTCACCCTATACGAAAAGAAAATCTGGTTCAACGGTATTTGTAGGTCCTGCTTGCTGCTCTTACTTGATCCATAACGCTGTTTGAACGTTCGCACGGCTCTCTCCGCTAACCGATTGGATTGTGGATGGTACGGTGTCGTTAGCACACGATGAACATTGTTATGTTTGCAAAACTCCTTGAAGTTGTCCAAGACAATGACTTTAGGTAGTCCAAACCGTGAAAAAAATATTTTCCAACACCCCCACTGTTTTTTCGGTCGTTATCTGCTTCATGGGGACAATTTCCAGCCATTTTGACATTGCATCCACCAGGACTAACCAGTTCTGTCCCTCAAATGACTCCGCATACTCAACATGCAAATGTGACCATGGCTCCGTTGGTACATTCCAGGAATATAAGGGTGATTCCGGATCCCACGGCATGTTTTCCTGGCACGGTTTACACGTCTTCAAAAATATTTCGATATCTTTGTCAAGTACTCTTCTGGCTATTGACCTCATTGCTAAGACAACTGGATGTCCTTCGTGTAATATGAACAGAACATCTTGTTGTAGGGACGCAGGAATCACTATTCTACCCTTCCAAAGTAGAACCCAATCTTCATATGACAATTCCTCTTTTTTCTCATCGAACGCCTACAACTATTTTGCTAAATTCTCTTTTGCTGGCCACCCCTGCTGCAGATACTTTGTTATTTTATTCAACGTTTCATCTTCTTCTGGTCTTTTCTTCAAAAGTTTCTTTGATACTCCTATGTCTTTCAACCTTGTTTGTGCTATCTTCCTTCCGTATTCTTTTCAAGTCCTCCACATTTTCCACTTCTTGTGGCAATCGTGTTGGAGCATCTGCTGGGCTATTGTCTTTGACCGGAATGAATTCAATGCAATAATCAAATTCCATTAGTCTGATTTGAAGCCATCTTAGGTAGTTCCACGTTTCCACCAAATAAGTGTGTCAGTGGTTTGTGATCTGTTCTTTGTATGAACCTCCGACCATAGAGATACCGTTCAAATTTTGTCACCGCATGGATATTGCCCAACGCATCTCGATCTATTTCTGAATAGCGCTGCTCCGCCTTGTTCAATGTTCTTGACGTAGTTCCTATTGGTTTTTCCAAACCGTCTTTGTATCGGTGGCAGAGGACCCCAAGACCCCAACGCCCAACCCCCAACCCCTGTTTCACTTGCGTCTGAGTACATTATCAATGGTAATGATGGGTATAATGTATCAATGTATCGGCTGATGACAAAATCCCTTTCAGCTCCTCGACCAATCTTCTATGTTGTTCCGTCCAGTTCCACTTAGCTGGCTCCTTGTGGCTCCTTGTTTACTGTATAACAATGTACACCACCCCAGACATTCGCTGAATAGCTTGTACATGTTGATCTGTGGGATGAATCCCCCATCTATCAAATCGATGTCCTAAATAGATAACTGAGTCGTGGAGCCACTTGCATTTTTCTAGCCGTACTCTCATTCCGGCCTTGTTGAGTCTCTCCAGCACTGTATCAATTTTTTGTATATGAGTCTCTCTATCTCTTGCGGTAATGATTAGGTCGTCCTATGTAGTCTAAATAGCATTGCTCCCCCTCAATTTCTGCCAGTACAATTTCCATAGTTCTTTGAAACTTTGCGGGTGCTAAACTGATTCCAAACGGTATTTTTCGATGCATGGAAAACCCCTTGTCCGTAGATATTGTCAAGTAAAGACTGAAAATTGTGCTCCTTCTGCTATAGATACGCACGCCTCTTCAAAAGTGGGGAGTGGATGCTAGTCCATCACTATGCATTTATTAATGGTCACCTTGAAATCTGCACATAACCGGATTTTACTATTTGGTTTTGGTGCTATTTATAGTTATAACGTTATCGTTATAACGATAGGTGAGTCGTTGCTGGGTCTATAGCTTCTATAATTCCATCTGTTTGTAGCCTATCTAATTCTTATTCTATTGCTGGTTTCAGTGCAAATGGTACTGGTCTGGCTTTGAAAACTCTTGGGGCTGCATTTGGTTTCAACATTATTTCAATGTGATGTCCCTTAATGTTTCCCGTTGTAGGGCCAAACAACTCTTGATAACGCAATAGTACTAATTACTGGTAATTCATAATAATAGGTAATTAATTTATTGTTTAGTGATCTAGACTGAAGGGTGATCTGCACAAAGAAGCTAATAAACCGTTGTGTCAAGAGTTTTCTTTTTTTTTTTTAAATCCGATTTTCTGAATTTATCTTGAAACGTGAGCAAACAAATTTTGAAGGGAGTTGAATTTATTTTTCCTTGGTCGACTTCAAAGTTTCATTATTGAAGGTAATAAACCAAATTCAAACTCCAAATGAAACTTTCGTCTGAGCTCGTCGACCTGCAGAGTGAACTGGACCAAACTTTATTTATTAATTTATTGATTGAAGAAGTTATTGTTTTCGGGTGGGGAGTCCGGTGTCAAAGGTGACTAATATCATTCGGGCTTGTCATTAGATTTACCATATGCTTGAAATGATGTAAAGGGGGTAACGGTGTTTCCCTCGAGTTATCGGTTGATGCAGATGAAGTTAACGGACGGGTGAGAGATAGCAGTTATTGAAGCGATGAGAAGTGAAGGGAAGTGATGGTGGGTCGGGTGTCAGCTGGGCTAGCTGGTGGCTTGACTGCAGATTGTAACCCCCGGTTGACAGACGAGGTCATAAGGAATTTGCTTTGGCACAGGGTGGATAACTGCCGAGGAAATCCTTCAGCCATTTGACTCTGACAGATTTCAGTTTCTAATCTCAAAATGCGATCTAACGGCGGGGGCAAGTGACGGCGGTGCAACCGCCTTATTCAGTGAGCCTTCACCACACTTTACATTTATGTACATACTTGAATCGGGTGGTTACACAAAACGGCATTGAGTCAGTAAAAGGCCCACTTAACCACACAATATGGGTAATTGATTGAACTACTTTTACCATCCGTACTTTGTGCAACGTCTTTGTCAACATGGTCATATTAATCGAGACTCCTGGGAGTTCACCAATGACAGTTCGTATGTACGTAACACTTCAGTGTAATTGAATCTACCGTGCCTTTTCACTGTTTCATTAGTATTTCATAATACTACCAATGTAGTGATACACACATTGAATCCCCAACGAATTACTAAGGATGGGAACTGGAAAATACAGTTTCCTCGGAAAAATCAACATTCCAAGCTGCTCTGCATTCTTTTCGGTGTTATCGTTGGCTGCCAGCCGCTAACAAAACCGCCTCCTTTCATCATGTCTTCCACACTCCCTATTCACGCCTCTGCCAAACTAAATGACGAGCTTGGGATGAGCTCAACTTTCTATAGGGAGCATCATTCTTGATACCCGTCCGAAGCGGCGTTCCATTCGTTCTCCAGCAAAAGTGTTTACTTTAATCCGAGCATTTTCTCTGCGAGTTTCTACCCCCTATGGCTTAATCCACTTGTTTCTGGGGCAGACCGACCAATTAACTTTTCCAACCATGAAATCGATATCCTCCGACGTTCCAGCCTCTAAGTTCAATTTTCCATGCGGGAGATTCTCGGTACTGGGGTTCACTCCGTCAGGGATCTATTTCAGAAATTTTCTGATCCTATAAGCTTAGTGAACTTGTATCTCATGAATAGTCTGTTTAAAATCACGAGCGAATACTAACGATATCTTATAGTTATAAATTATCTACTATAGTATTTTCGATTCCATTAGTTTATATGTTACCGGTCCCTGTGTGTGACCCAATAATGAACCGTTTTGATCTTCCGCTTCAACCATACCAAAAGATAATATCTTATGCAACTTCATATTTATGCCAGACGACACAAATTAGGTCGTTATGATCGTGTACAACTTGATTTTAAATAACTTATACGAAAAATAGAATCATATTTCGTAATTAGTTATCTTAGGTGGTAGCCTCCATTGATTGATCGATGGTTAGAAAAAAAAATCCGTGTGCTTTAAATTGTAGCCCGCCAAACTAATTTTTTAAATTAATATTCAAATAATGAAACTATGATTTGGCAACTGGGACAATGGTGAGTCATAATAGTATCAGGTTTGACCGAGATCCCTTCAACCCCCTAGAGTCAATAGAACGACCCATTACAACAGGTAGCGATAAACTATTAAACAAGTTTTGTTGAAAATGCATTCACCTGCATTAATGTCAAAATGTCAAGATACTTGCGATGAAAGGTTAAATGATCATTAAAATTTAATGCGGATTCATACAAAGTTCAATTGATTATTTAATAATCAATTGAACTTTGTATGAATCCGTGAAGTCTCAAGTGATATCTGGGTTACCTACTCAAAGCTTGAGGATGTATCGAGGTGATTAGGGACCTTGAGAATCACTACCTTTACAAATTTTCTAGGGTAATTCATGCTCGGCTCAATTGGTATGGATGAAAATGTCTGCGCATGCGGGAAAATTACTGCAGGAATTTGAGAGCCATACAGCCACCAACCAGCACATACTCTCAAAACTGTAGCTCATTTCGCCATGGTTTCCCTACAGTCATGGGGTGGTAAGCGTTAGTATGCTCAACTTGCGTAAAAGGTTGAAGTATCCCCCAACCGGTATCCAAAGGTTATAGTGGAGGAAATTTATATTTAAGCAAAGTGGGATTCACCCGTAGGGGCTAGTGGAATGGGTGGAAATGATGATGTACGTATGACAGAAAGCAAAACGCAGGTGGAAAGAGAATGTGAATGGAAAAGTAGGAGAATCAACACGTCATCAGTTTTATGCCTCACCAAACCATGATCTGGATCAGGGTCGAGCCTATCAGCAAAAAATGAAAGATCAAGCCGTGATAAGACCTGTTTTCAAGGCTAGGGCTGAAATGATCACTGTGAATTATGAGTGATGGAGGGAAGGGATAGTGAACATAATAATAATATGTTTATTATCATATTAGGTAATATGTTCACTATCATAACATGTATCAGCATAATATTGTGTAACAGGCGGCAGTAAGAGACGGCCGTTCACTCCATGGTAGTATGCCCAGTCTTGAATGAGTTTAAGTTGAATATTCAACTTCACACAAACAACTTCAACAACAACAACTTCAACTTTCAACTTCTTTGTTCTACACTCAACAATAACGAACTGGTTCAAATAGGATGGGAAGGATGAACGGGTTAGTTACGAAGACATAGCGAAGTACATAAGGGTGGTTGCTAGATACCGTGAACTTCTCGTCCATGTATTCAATTACGAGGGTTCAGAATAGAGAACGTTTGGTGATTCTGAGGAGATCGTAACAAAAGGCGGATTGTGTAGTGAATAACCCCCTGTGACGATCCTGACGATCAACGGTATTAGCGCTAATCAACAGTATTAACCATTTACCTATTGACTACCTGTTACTTAGCAAAATTTAATGGGGACAAGGGTGAATGATGAAATTAGGAAATAATGTGATGTAAAACTAAATTCGTAGAAAATGAATTTTGGCCAATATACGCTTTCTTCTCCTTCTTCACACATACCCAACTGTTTAAATGAGCTAAACATTCGGGTTTTCACCATCAGATTCATGTTCAGGGGATTGATTTTGAAGTTAGTCAAAACCCCTTTGTTCAATTAACACATCAAATGACTATGTCTACACTTGACTTAACCTGAAAAACAGCTACCTATCCCCTTATACATAAATTTCAAAAACCAATTCTATTACCACTACCTAATTAGGTACAGCTCGTTTCCATTTCAATTCAACATTTATAATAAGGCCCTCAAGAAATTTCCGACAGCGCTGTCGATCTACTTCTGTGGAAAAGAGTTCAAACAATAAGGCTGTTCAAATACTGGTCTTATTAAGTGAGTGGAAACCTTGTTTACACTCGAGCTGTCCTGAACCGAAAATCATGACTTCATCCTATAATTCCGTTCTATACGATGAGCGCACATACTCCGGATCGTGGAGGAGATTTTTCACCCATTTAACTCACTCATGCCTTTGCTCAAGAAAACGAAGTAAGAAATAAATCGCGAGTCGACTATATAGAGTAGAAAAAAATGAAAGAATCAAACGTAATCGGATTTTCACCTCATCTTGTTGCACAGTGAATACCTGTCTGGATGATCTGTTTTGTATGAAACATCAAGATTTTTAATGTGGAACTGAAATCATTAGATGTTGGGATCACTCAAGTTCTATGACCTGCCCGTAGATAAACAATATCCTCCAAATCGTTTCTCCACCCCGGAAGCTGAAATAATGGACTCTAACGGTTTCCAATTGTCAATGTACTATGTGAAATCCTCTTTTCCAATGTCACCCATTCAATCCGAACCGGCTAACAGGGTAATCAGTGCTGATTGTGAATCGCAGGGGTTGGTCATCCGCTGATTGGCTGTTCCTCGACGCCGTAACAACCTCCCTCGCTAACTCCATACGAGCTCCCTTCCGTCCACAGACAAGCTTCCAGCCCTCAGATTAGCGGTTACGTCGCCGGGACTAATAGGGGAACTGTGGAAGGGTTGGATGCAGAAAGTGGCGACGACGATGTGTACCTACGAGTCCTATTCTATTATGAGTCCAGGGATTTGCCTGGGGCCGTATCAATATACTCGTACGTACAGCGCGTCAACCGCAACTGTCGGCTCTAATGATGTGGACACTACGACAACATCCTCCGGGGCAACAACGTGATAGATATTAGTTCAAACTAGCCTTCCTTGTGTGAAACCCAAGTGAGAGCTATTCATATACGTGTACACATAAATATAAATGTGTGTACACCATATTCATAAATGTGAGTACACATTTATAAAGAGTAAAAAACTCATGGCATAGTATATTGCTCTGTCGATTCAGCTTTAGCACGATTAGCTATTTCTGCCTACGATATATAAAAATATCAGAATCAATCCCCCTAACCAACTGGCTTTTATCTACGGTTAGACTTATCGATTTCATGAATATGGTATAGGATTGTGCAGGAATTGTTGATACCTTGAGCACCAGTGAAAAATTGAGTGGACACCTTTACCTACTTGTCGAGTGAATCACCTCTACCGTTCCTCAGAATTTCTATTCTGGATAAGCTATTCAGAAGCAATGCAAGTCAAGATTATAGTTATCGTCTATATTATAGTTACCCGCATGTGTGAGAGTGTACCTGACGGAGTTCCAAAAATGAGTTTCATAAGAGTTTTATCGTCTGATAAATGAGGTACTATGTTAATTGATCGATAACATAAAGTTTATCAATAGAATACCAAGTGTCATAAACCCTCGGCACTTTCTGAGGCGGTTTATCTACAAACGTAGAATTTTCCGGGATGTTCTGTATTTTTGCGGTCCCCGGGGCTCGGTAGACCCTGCGAAACTCTCACTTCTATCTATAGATGTATTCGAGGTTGATCGTGATCGCCTCCCAAAAGAGCTTTTTCCGCGAACACACGTTCAAATATTTCCCCGGAATACCAGTTCCAACCGAACGAACAGAACCGATAAGCTTTTTTCTTTCGAACCGACTTTCTTAAGTGAATTCCAACTCAAACGTGCTTCTGCGGGAGTATGAGCCACTCCTCGCCCCGTATCATTCGCCGGTCTCCAGTAATTGAGTAAGCCAGCAGGGGATTATTCGAATCGATCGCTCACCATCCTCCAGTCACTTCCTTTATTAATCTATCCCACAAGCCCTGACGGCTATGGATGGCAGTGGGAGAAGAATAAACGAATTATTTTGCACAATGGAACAAGATTGGGCTTGGACTGAGGTTAGCAACCTAGCAGCTGAATCGCACAAAACTCTCTAATACACTTTCCACTAAGATTGTATGATAGCAAGTTCATAGAGTTCACCCGTATCACCAATATACGTTAGCAACCAAATGTAAATAATACGAGTATAGTACATGCCAAACTTCATTAGTTGTTCAAGAGAGTTAAACTTCATTAGTTGAACTTCATTAGTTAAATTTCATTAGTTAAACTTCATTAGTTGTTCAAGAGAGTTAAACTTCATTAGTTAAACTTCAAGTTGTTCAAGAGAGTTAAACTTCATTAGTTAAACTTCAAGTTGTTCAAGAGAGTTAAACTTCATTAGTTGTTCAAGAGAGTTAAACTTCATGAGTTAAACTTCATTAGAGTCAAACTTCATTAGTTGTTCAAGTGGCACATAACCGAATACGTATCGACAAACGCATCCGAAAATGTAGTGCTGAGATGTTACGCCGCTACGCATCTAAATCCGCCACGCATCACAGCCCAGTTTACCATTCTACTAATTTCGCTCCGACAGCGGAGTGGAAAGATTTCTTGAACGTACAACGGATGGATGTGGGTCCCAGCTTGAGGTAAGATTTCTTGAACGTACAACGGATGGATGTAACCTCATCTCATAAGAACTGGAGGAAGCTACTGTTTGTGAAGTGTTAGACACCGTGAATTTTCTTGAAGTGCGTTTTTCTTGAAAAATAAATTTTTTGTACGCAATGTTGAAGAAGGGAACGAGAATAATGACCAACATGTAGGTACTTGTGCTTAGGAAAAATATAATTTATAAAGGTAAGTTATGCGCACGTTTGAAAAAAAGGCCCAATAGGTAATTATCGGTTTACAATAGTACAATATAGGTACCTACTCTTCAATCGAAGGTGGCTCAATTTCGATGAAGCAGAAATAGCAGCTTTCATTTTTGGTGGAGTGATCATCCCGACGCTGTACATTTCGGAGATATCAAGGAGATCATTCTCGCTACGAAAAACTCTGCAGATTCTTGACACAACAGTTTATTAGCTTCTTCGTGCCGATCACCATTCTGTCTACAGCGCTACGTTTTCGGCGGCGGGACACGGATGCGTTTGTCGATACGTCTTCGGTTTTGTGCCACTTTAACTCTCTAAATGCTCCCTTACCCAAGACACTCGGAGTGATTACCCACATAAATAAATGACCCCTATCATTCTATGTCTACGCTAGTATTCCTACGTGGCAATATTTCCCTCAGTTCTCCTCGCCCCCTTAATTTTACATTTATTAAGCATACGAACTTCAACTGAATTATAGTGTATACATTCATATGATGTCCTGCACGTTAAAGCTTCAATGCAAGTTTTTATAAATCTATATACTACAATCCACCCTTCAGTGACTACCCTTGATCTCATTAAAGGGCTAACTCATTTACTACAATAATTATACTACCTACAATAATTACACTACATTAAGATTAATTAAGTAAATCTTTGAGACGTGATCTAGGAGTATCGGTGATTCCAACCAACCCTCAACCTCTAATCAAAGGCAACATAAAGGCAACCGACTGCCATATCTATAGATAAATCGGCCACTCTACTTCCCTTTGCGGTTGTCGGCTAGTTCAGGAGTTGATGTCGAGCAAATGTAAATGTAACAAATCGATGTCGGGAGAGCTTTGCAGTTCCCATCACGTTAATGGGATGGTTCAAAAGGAATCCCGTCGGTTGTGTTATGTTTAATCTTCAAGCTTCTCAGGATACTTGATGAACCGCTCAGTTACCAACTAGCCATTATAAGTACCGCTAGTTTGTCCACGGGGAGTATATCTGTCAATATTTACTCGCAAATATTTTATTATTAATAATATTATTATTAATATTAAAATGTTTGCGAGTTATTATTGACAGATGAATCTAGCGGTACTTAAAATGGCTAGTTATTCTATATATTATATAGAATATAATTATTGTTGAACAAGTTAATAAGGATGTTGTAATTGTTTTTGTATTATATTTCGCTTCAAATTATATCTATTGTTACAATAGACATAAGTACAGTATGGCTTATTACGTACCAAATTTTCAAACGTCATATTTTTGAAAAGTTTGAAAAGTGTAAGGAGGCTAGAGGTACGAGGTGAATCAGAAACATCAATATCAACCTCAGCATCAATATTCGAATCCTTAATAAGTGACACGGAACTACAGGTTGAGAAAACTTAGAGATACCTACAAAGAAGAAACTAAAATTGAACGGCTAGAATATTATGTTTCCTGAACCTGAAACCCAGTTGGGATGATGAAGCATACTGTTTGGGCCTTATTGTCGTCCTTCCCTACCATTCTATTATATATTTGAATTGTGGCTTCAATGAACTGCAATACATGCGGATGGTGCAATGGGGTTTCGCAGTTCTGGCTTGGATATCGGAGTGACCTTTGAAACCACCATTATCGATTTTCAAGAAGAAATTCCTTCCTGGTAAGGCCCGGAAGAAAGAGTGTGATGTCATTGAAGACGCCGAGCTTGACAGGTGGAAGAGTCCTTATGCAGGCGGGACGGGTAATACCCATTTGTTTAGCACCTTTTCGGGAAAGTAACCACTTCACACGAGTTGAATTTCAAGAGAATTCACACCTCGGTGCAAACCAGTTCCGTCACAAAATCATCGATGTGTGACTATTTACGTTACAATAGTATAACTCCCGTGGTAGTTCAGGTCTCATGTTCATCTTATAGGAGGTTGTGTTGCGAAGTCAATTCAGTCATGAACTTCCAATACATATTATTTCTGTAGGTTCGATCGCTGAATAAAGTCGGTCACACGAATGATCCATCAGAATCCGTCGATATGGAAGACGAAAGGCAGTGGAAAGTAAGCGTAGGGAACGTTTAGGACGTCTCAGTCGGTCTTGTTCGCTTGGGTGGTTCGATAGATCAAGCCATCTCTTAATCATTCAGTCATTTCTCTTTGAATTTTGAAGTCAGTTTCACGTTCGTCCCGGTTAATTCTGGGAAAACCTTTACAATTGATGGCTGATTACTTTTCAAACCCTTAGCTTTCACCACTTTGACAAAGCATGCATGTTGAATTTAAAATGCCTCGATCAATTTGAAAGGGAGAATCGCCGCGGTATATAGCGGTTCTATCTTTATCCAACAGTCGGATGCTAAGAATCGTGAAAAGTGTACCCACCAATTCTTAGAAAAAGGAGTCAAATTATTTTTCTTCTCTCGTCGATTCCAACAGCTAACATTGGTTCAACAAGACAGGGATTGATTCGGTTGATTGATATATTTATATTAATGGTTCGGAACATTAAACGTCCAAAATTAGCGATGGTTTATTATTCAGAACATTTTCGTCCTGACGTTGAGACTGATCCCTATGGTAAGGATGTTACTGTAAAAACGTTGTGAGCTAGTATACGCAGGGATGTTGGGGAAGGTGTGATGGTCGTGGTGGTCATTCAAGTTCTGTGGGGAGCAGACGACGAGGTGCTCCTTTGCAAATGAGTCCTCATTGTAACCAAAGCTTTGGTTACAATGAGTACCGATTTATACTGATTATTTCTTAATACAAGCGCAAGGTTGCAATTCTGCAATAATGATTAAATTTGATTGTCTCTGTTCAACCTGGACAAACCCATTACAGACGTTCGCTCCGCCCGTGAGCGGATGCCTTTCAGTGCCGAGATTTATGAAACCCCCAGCCATTTAAAAAGAGATGAACTGAACGGGGGCGAAGAGAGAAAAAATCCGAAAGATTGTTTGCTCGCCCTCAGTAATAACCTATCAATCTCTTTCACCACTCTGGCTCGTCCATCAGGAGCCATCGGATAAAAATGATTTGCGCTTCACTAAGCTCGTTTTGATGGGGCGTGGAGTAGTAAGGTTGTTGGAATCCTGAACCTCTCTTTTTAATTGCGGGTCTGATGGATTTTGTAACCCCAACCTTTTATATAGATATATTTTCTCTTCACTTTGCCGATCACTTTCCATCACCAAAGTGATTTGAACTGCAGCTGATATTAGGTGAAAATATATCGTCTCTCCCCTCTCGAATGAGATAATCTTGATTCCCATCATTGAATTCAACATGGGCCCAGATTGGCCCATCGTTAAATAGTATCTAGAAACCTCTCTATCATACGTAAAAACCGACAAATTTGATTTTTTACCATCTTTCTGTATTGTATTTATCTGTAGTTTCTGATTGTATTTTTTCTCTTTTGCATTAGACAAGTAATTTTCTGTAGCTGGGGTAAAAAGCAGAGAGTTATGTATCGCGGCCTCGACCGACTCGACTACTGCTACCTACTACTATCAGCTTATTAGGGAAAAAACTTTTTTTTACTCTGATCGAAAAGTGAATTTATCAACTCAATCGTCATATTGCATTTCTTGCGATCACTAAGAGGAACTAACTTTGCTCATTTTATAGAATGCTCTTGGAAATTACCAACTTTCCAGGACTGTATGCCCTCGTCCATTTAATAAAATCGATACGTCTTCAAGAACTTGAATCACAAGAAAGAGAAAAATACCAACTTCCTCGAGGCATGCCCTCAAAGTAATTCAGCTTGAAGACTGCGACAGGAACGTTTCAAGCAAACTTTCCCCTCAGGCATTTCAACTCAGAAAGGGCTCAAAGAATCTATTGTCGTGGTTGGAAAGGATGGACAAACAAAGGAACCCAGTTACCGAACCAATGAGCATTAACAAATGAGTTTCGTATTATTTTAATTTGTAGATTTCACAATATAAACTTCACAATTAAAGGAATAGGAAGGAAATAGTGGTATGGGATAAAGAGTACGAATGTATATTGTACATAATAAACATACTAGATGTTGATCTGTAGCCACCAATCCTACTAGCGAAGACATGGTTCAAACCACACATGGATATAGAAATACTCGTTCTGAGATACTCTCTATGAAAGAAAGTAAATTCGGATATTTATTGATGGGTAATTTCTGACTTGAAGTTGGACGTTTAGATCATGGTGTTTTGGACAATACCACAGTCCATTATTTCACACTGGTTAATTATTTACTGTACTCTTGTAAGACATACGAAATGGAGAACAGAGTATGACATGAGAAACGGTGCACTGACTCGAACCAGATTCAACTCTCTGGAAAACGATGTGTCAAGTCCTGACAAGGTTCCTTAGGTTTCATTGATCTTCTTTGCTTTGTGAAAGAGTAGGGAGGTGGGGTTTTTGATGAACCCGTCTCATTAGACTGATGCAGTCTGGGTGCCTGGGGGTGAACTACAATAGATCTTATACATTCGAAAACCGCCCGGTGTAACGTTTAATACTTAAAAACACACAATGTTCTGTAGTTTTGTATATCCAACCTCACTTTTCATCGTTATTTTAAAATGAATACCTACTCGGTTTATTTTTTCAATGATGAACCAGTTCAATGATTACCGAGTTCAATCTTCAACCTTACCGCAAAATCACCCACAAATTTCGTCAACATCTGGTATTTTCATCTTGTAGAGTCAATTAGTTATTGTTCAATAGTACTAATCCAATATAATTATATTATAATTTATCCAACAATTATGCGTGTACGTAAAATGAACCAAAAATGCGTGTATTTGTCCCAATAGTTCAGTAATGTCACACAAAATCTCTACTCGCGCTACTCTAGACAATAATAAGTCGAAAGTAAAAGACCGTTTTCGGCAGGGGCTTTTGGTATTGAAATTGACTGCGTTGAGCTGTGATTCCGAAAGTTTCCCGAAGAATGAAATGACATCTGATGATAACGTTCATCATTTTTGGGTATTATAATACGATCCCGTCAACGGTTATCGAAAATGTATTTAGGCTCATCAGTCGTTTAGGGAGGCAATCAGATTTCCATTCGGTTCTCCGCTGAAGGTGATAATTCCGAAATCGCGTGTCGCTGTGCGGACAATGACGAGAGAGCGTGCCTGAATTGATGTGGAGTCAGGAAGGGGACATCATTTCCTTCGATAGGATGGTTTTAATGATATAATCGACATTGACTGCTCAAGAAAACGACAGTGGTACTGTAACAGGCCAAAGCCAGTCCTCTAAGAAAGTCAAACTATGCACTGATTCGCAAACACTTAGGCTGAATTATAGGAGATTCCATTCAGGGGACTTTTGATTCTCCCCACCTCAAATTGTAAGAAACTTGATACCAAAAACACGTATGAACGATCCACGCAGCGCATCACGTTTGCTTTTTGCTAGGCCACATCATTGCGACATCGTTTCCAACTTCGGCTTTTTATGATTTCATTTGCTGCATGTTCAGATCATTTTTCAAACATTTGAATGCCAATAAAATACCATGGGAAGCAGAAATATTTCACGTCTCCATTATAGAACATGATGTCCATGAAGAACATCTCAAGTAACAACCACGTTTCAATTCTGACTTCCCCATCTTATTCAGCGTGCAAAAACCTTTAACATGAGGTGTCACTTGACAAGCCGTTTCATTTTAGGAATTTATGGGTGCCCCCCCCCCCCCCCCACATCAAACCCCCCTCAGCTTTTGGTCATTTCAACGTTGAACACGACGGAGAAGTCAGAATTGCGATTTCGCATTCCGTCATCAGATTAGAGCAGACTAACCATGAAGAATATAATATATTATCATGGTTCAACCATGTTTCTTCATCTTCAAAGTAGGTACTAAAGTTTATATAATATATGTTTATGTATGTGTCATTCCAGACGATAGGTAACTCTCGATAGAATTGAGATAAAAAGTTCAAATTTGCACAAAAAATCTGTCTTGGCAATCGAAAGGCTAAGTTCGTAGATGGGCAGAATCGGGCCACTCTAAGGGGGGGGGGGTTTGGGGAGTTTTAGGGGGGATAAACCCCTCATAACTTCAAAAAATGAAACGGTCTGTCAAGTAACACCTCTTTTTAAAGGTTTTTACACGCTGAATAAGATGGTTAAGTCAGAATTGCTATATCTAATGCCGTTCTCAAACTCGAGCACTTTGAAGATGAAGAAACGCTGTTCATACATGAGATGTTCTTCATGGACATCATGTTCTTTAATGGATACATTTTACACGAAACCAATTTTTTCTTCGAAAATTCGCTCTTATAGCCATGCTGCATGACTGTGAATTTTTTTGTTTTTGTATACAGTCAAAAAACAATATAGTAACCTCCAGATGTCTCCGAATATTATGTGCGGCGCTAAGGTAGCCCAGCACTACTCAAATGTTATGCGGGTAAGGTATATCCCAGCGCTCCTTGTTATGAAGACGTCGTTTGAGAGAACGTTCTAGACAAACACTTCGATAAATTTTATCGAATTGTAAATTAGATTTTATGATGACGCCTGACACCAAAGGGTTTTTATTTTCGTCACTTCCCTTCGAAAATTTCCTGAGTACTGACAATACCCTCGACTGGCCGTCCTGGAGAAGAAAGTTTGAGCGGTACCACCTCACCTCCCGCCTGATCTATGAGCCCAATGAAGTCCAGGCGAATGTACTACTTCTAAGTATGGGTGATGACGCTGAGGATATCTTCGAAACCTTTGCCCTAGACTCTCCTGCTTACGACGTGGTAATTCAAAAATTCCATAATTTTTACGATAAAAAAGTGAACCTCGTATACGAAAGAGCTAAATTTAGAAAGCGCTCAAATGGAGCATGAATCCGCCGAAGATTTTATTCTTAATCTATAGGTACAAATTGATAAAAACCGGAAAGTATCTTTGTCATAAAAGAATTAAAACAACCTTGTCTTGGGCGAACTGCGATTAAGATGCTCTCCCTATTGTCCTTCAATGATCATAATATTATTTCACTACATTCTCTTACATCTTTAGAAAAAGTAGATAAACAATATCACAGATTATTTTCGCTTCACCCAGGTTTGTTAGTGGGAAATCCGTACCACATTAAATTGGAACAAGATGCTGTCCCTTATGCAATCGCCGCTCCTCGCCGGATTTCCCTACCACTATTTGAAAAAGTAAAAGCAGAAATTAAAAGGATGGAAGAATTGAACATCATTGAGAAAGTTGATGAATCTACAGAATAGTGTTCTCCAATTGTGGTGGTCCCCAAACGTGACGGCTCAGTTCGTCTGTGTGTCTACACTAGACTGAACGAGTACGTGGTTAGAGAGTGCTACATTCTTCCATCTTCAGAGGAAACTCTTGCAGTAATCGGAAAAGCTGAATTTTTCTCAAAATTGGACGCCCGTATGGGATTTTGGCAAATTCCGTTGGATGACGAGTCAAAGAAATACACTAAGGATTCAAGCAAAACTCGACATGTCCACTTTTGGCCAAAATCGTTTTTTCTCAATTTTCTATTGTCAATGGCACATCTCTACTGTAGAGTGTAACACGTCCCTAAATTTTCGCCGTTCAAAAGTTATTCTATCCACGTTAAAGAGGTAGCTTAACCTAGCAGTTTCAGTCAAAACTCGTTTTGTCCATCCTGCGCAGTTATTGGGAGTTTTTCCGTGATGTTCCAACCAAAACTCGTTATGTCCACTCCCTGACTCACAGCCGTGATGGAACAGATTTTTCAAAACTTGACTTGTCCACACACCTCGTGATAGTTTGTCATTCTTCAATAGTTTATCGCCTTTTAAGAAGATGGCAGCACCTGCATGATATGCAGTTGAAACCTTACTTTAGTGACGATTCGTTAGATGTCGCGCTCGTTCTCCAGCGGCAAACAGGTGGTTTCACAAAACTCAACATGTCCATGTGTGTTTCACAAAACTTATCATGTCCAAAACATTTATGCCAATAAATTGGTTATACATTATGTTGGGAGTTCTGCATCCAGGGACATGATGCGCACTGGCCTACTGATTGTTAATCCCCCATATCAGATTAACCAGATCATCAGGTTGCTGCAGAGCAAGTTTTTTGCTTCTCCCGGAAATTTTTGAAAAGTGGACATATTGAGTTTTGCTTGAATCCTCCTCTTGCTTTATTACGCCATTCTCTAGGAAAGCCTCGTCCACGGTGTAGGAAGAGGGTATGTGAAATCTATATCGACAGAAAACATTCCTGCAACTTTCTGATCACAATGCACAGCAATCCCAGTCAAAATCAGTTCAGCGGTTAGGCTGTCTATGGAGGACAAACAAACAGACAAACTTAGTTGTACTCGTATGTATAAGAAGATAAAATTTCGTATGTATAAGAGATAAAATTTCTACACTCCATTCGGAAGTAGTTCATGAATTCTAAATGAATGATGTATTCAACTGAACAATTCTAAAATCCTCACCTTAGCTTGCTGCCATCAACTAACTTCATAGCCTTATAAATGAAGAGGGAATTCAGAGGGAATGGCAGCTAAATGGTACCTTTGGGTTCTGAGTGGGAAATATTTTCCGGCACTTATCTCAGCAACATTTTCGTGAACCCAATTATCAAGTTAAAAGGCGGATTTAAGTTTCCTTCAGAAACTGGGCCTCAATCTTTACGCATTCTTGAGAAGAGGGCGGAAATCCCCACTGAAAAGCAAGTAATGAGATGGAGTAACAGTGCATCCGGCAAAAGTTGATGGACTGAGGGAAAAATGAAGTTCTTCATTAGAAGGGTTTAATATTCAAGAGTGGGAAACTGAGCGGTCGGGCCTGGTTTGCTACTCAATGTCTCCTTAGTTTTGATATTGGTTTACTGTCTTCGATAATGAACCATTGGAATCGCCCAAGAAAAAAATTATCCCCCCACCCCTCAAAGCTTGAGGGTTTACGTTTCAAGATACGTAGATTTAGTAAATCGAATTAAAAACAACTCTGCAAATTCTTGACACAACGGTTCATTATCTTCTTTGTACAGATCACCCTTCTGTCTAGATCACTGGGTCTAAATGTCTAGATCCTAAATGTTAGATTAATTATTATTGTCAATTATCACTAATTATTAACCATTTTATCAAGTACCTAGTGAAAATTATTATAATTTATTGTTAGGTATTAATAATTCGTATTTATTATTAATAATAATTATTATTAATTATGATTAATTAATACGATATAATTCTGGGGTTTTTAATACTACATCGGTAATAATTTTTCTATAAAAGAAGTACCTACCAACAAACATTCGAAATTACCTTCATTTCCGTAGCACGAAACGCACCTCAGAACAACAAACTCGACATCACTTAAGCCATATGATGTTCGAAAGTGCTTGCTAGTATGAAACTGGACCTGTATTTCAACAGTTTGAGTCACGATCGTGTTGTGAGGCACAATCTTTGAGCCGTCATTGTGAACGAACGGCTGGTCGTACACAGCTGCGGATGGTCTTAAAAAATTCTACGGAACAAACTCTATCTAAATATGAAATAAAAAACATACCGTTCTATATGAATTTTTCGAGATATGAGATTTTCAAATTTTCAAAATTCGTTTTGAACCCCTTCCCCTTGACCTAGGGTTATGAAAAGTTTCGAGGACCATTGTGGGGTTGGTCGAAACCCATAAAAAAAATTTCGTAATTTTAGCTCAACGTTAACTGGGCAAAGTGGCGCGGACGGCGTACGGCGTACGGCGTACGGCGTACGGCGTACGGCGTACGCCGTCCGCGCCACTTTGCCCAGTTAGCGTTGAGTTAAAATTACGAAATTTTTTTTATGGGTTTAGACCAACCCCACAATGGTCCTCGAAACTTTTCATAACCCTAGGTCAAGGGGAAGGGGTTCAAAACGAATTTTGAAAATTTGAAAATCTCATATCTCGAAAAATTTATATAGAACGGTATGTTTTTTATTTCATATTTAGATAGAGTTTGTTCCGTAGAATTTTTTAAGACCATCCGCAGCTTTGTACGACCAGCCGTTCGTTCACAATGACGGCTCAAAGATTGTGCCTCACAACCCGATCGTGAATCAAACTGTTGAAATACAGGTCCATTTTCATACTAAAAGCTCTTTTGAACACCATATGGCTCAAGTGATGTCGAGTTTGTTGTTCTGAGGTGCGTTTCGTACTACGGAAATGAAGGTAATTTCGAATGTTTGTTGGTAGGTACTTCTTTTATAGAAAAATTATTACCGACGTAGTATTAAAAACCCCAGAATTATATCGTATTAATTAATAATAATTAATAATTATTATTATTAATAATAAATACGAATTATTAATACCTAACAATAAATTATAATAATTCTCACTAGGTACTTCATAAAATTGTTAATAAGTAGTGATAATTGATAATAATAATTAATCTAACATTTAGGATCTAGACATTTAGACCTAGTGATCTAGACAGAAGGGTGATCTGTACAAAGAAGATAATGAACCGTTGTGTCAAGAATTTGCAGAGTTTTTTTTATGGTGATGGGAGCGATAGTGTAATTATTTGGTACCAAAGTGGTGGTTTAGAAAAACACAATTGAAGACCAAAGTGAAAGAAAAAAGAAGAGACCAAGACCACAGTCAATTACACTGTACAAAATATAAATTCTAATTAAATAAGCCTGCAAAACAGGGAATTTTTTCTCCAAAAGTACAAATTTTATCAGTCATTTTCCTAGTCTCGTACCGGCCAAACTACTGTTCCTACAAAAATTGCATGAGGGAATAATTTGAAGACAATTTATTACGGTTCAATTTAAGACCAGAATGGTACTTCTAGAACGAAAGGTTTTCTCAAAACTAACAAACTGTCGGTCTGTTTTGGCTACAGTTCCAAAACTAGACGAAATTTTGCATCGAACAAATAGTTTTGGAGCTATATCCCAAAGATAACAATGAAACCCCTGAATTTAACGCTTTTTGAGAAATTAAAACAGGACTAATATATAAAACCTCATTATGACGCCGTGCACATTTCAAGTCAGTTGGGTCAAAAATACCGGTTTCGCGCTTTTGAGAAAACAATTCGGTCTAGAAGCACCATTCTGATCTATTATTCTGTATCAAATTGTCTTCAAATCATCTTCAAATCTCAACCTCATTCGTCCTCAACAAAAGTTCATTATTATTTTTTTACTATCCTAATCACTTATTTGTTTACTGTCGTAATTGTTTCTCGGCTGATGTGTTTGTGTTTGTACGGAATAGATATTTTATTCATAAGGTAAAAAATTCTCTATCCTTTTCTCACTCGATTCACGTGTTTAAGTAGAAACCTGATAATGTTACGTGCTTTACCCCCGCATCCCACCAATTTTGTAATAAAGCTCAAATTTATTCGTAAATTATTCGTAATAATAATAATAGTAGGTACTTTGTCCATGTCTAATTGAAATTCATTATACTGGAATGAAATGAATTCATATTCTAGTGTATTACGAGTTATAAATTCTATTCAGATGGAAGGTTCTTCGCTTTATATTTTAATTGATATGTATTTATTCTTTTAAAGCTTGAAAGAGTCCTCATCTTCCTTCAGTCGTATTCAATATTGGTGGTGATTGATGGCCTTTTTCTCAAATATGGAGCAATCGCGCTAAAAAGAAAACGTTCACGAAAACAAGTCCCAGGTCTCGTTTCCCGCTGGATCCTGAACCGGTTTCATTCGCGGAATGACCCAGAGAGGTACTTAATAATTTTATCACGCTGCGCTTAGCATTTAAGAGGGGCTTTTTTCATCTCCGAGGCCAGCCTTAGGTCCAAACGGACTTCATAAAAAGCGAAGTCGTTCGCGACGAGAACTGCCCATTCAAAACTCTCATGGTTACAGCTTGAAGGGGGAAGTAGGATGAAAACGACGGGAGGAAGAAGGAAAAAAAATCCCGGAAAGAATTATTTTTTAGGATGTGTCTCATTCAAAAAGTTCTCTTATCAACTATTCGTCTTCCCTTTTCTATCATCCCAAGTTATTTTTTCAGGACAAGAAGCGGTCTAATGATCTTTCAGGAGTATAATAAATATCTTGGCAGCTTCTCCACCCCGCGCCTGTCATTTTAGCTCTGAAGCTGCTCTTACCAATTTCCTTTTGGCTATAGGACGGTCGACCCCTCTACCTACCCCTCACATCTTGTCTGAAAAAAAAACCTCAAACACGAGTCGGGTCCTCATTAATCACAGATTTAAAAGGCTTAATCTTTCAGAGAAGGAGCACCGGCGTCATGATCAAGCCTTAACCCTGACTGATGGCCGGAGTTCTTCCACTCGCACCAGTTCCCGTAACCCTTCTTCTCCTATCGCTCCGTAGGATAACGAGTGACAAGGCGGGTTGTTGGTTGAGACCTCCGCTAGTCTGAACCATTTCTTATAAGGAGGCGCTTCATTTCTCCTCCAATCCACCTTCTTTTCAAGGAGATATAGTGCTCCTCGCTCGAAGAGTTTATGCTCATTACTTGCGTTTTGGAGAAACATTCCCGTCATTTCCTGATGAAATGCGTAAATTTAGGTATTAAGTAAATTAAGTTACGGGTCGTTTTTGATAAATCTCTATGCAATTACCTCCAAATAGATACAGTATAATATACTATATTATATCTCTAGGTATACAGTATAATATATTATATCTCTAGGTATTACTTTCCTAACGTCAGAATATAGCTGCCTGGCAACTAGTTCACACGAGCTTTACCTATCTCAGGACTGCTGGCGCGACTGCAACCAACTCATGCATTAGCTTCTATTCGCGGCGGCTGAGAGCGGGATATCTCGGGAGATACCAGCCCTGTGGCTCAAGTTAATGTGGTGCCCTCCCCTGAGGATTGACACGGCAAAATGGATTGAGCCTTATTGTAGAAAGAAAAAAAAGTTCGAGACATTACATAACTTTCCTCACACGTAGTCAGTGTATATAAAGGTTTAATATGACTCACTCCCTCGAAGTTCACAGTTATGTACCATATTGGATGGTTCCAAGAAGATTGCTACTTTCGAGATTCGTGATTGGATACCAGAACTGAGGGCAAGTACTATATCAGATTCTGTAAAAATGAACCTCTTATTTACGAGTATTTTCTCTCTTCTATAGAAGCTCCCTCCTTTTATTTTAAAAGAAGCTGCTCTTTTTCAAACAGAAATCAAGCTCTGACTATTATCGGCTACAGTCTTTGAATGAAATGTACCTATCAACCATTTTTCTGAAACACAGATAATAATTATCATGTCATACATAATAATTATGTATGATAATAATTTTATTATGTCGTCAGTTAATTGCAGATACCGCACAATTCACTTTTTTTTTAAATTAAAATTGAATCGCCGGAGTGGATGAATTCAGTTCAGTTCAGGAGTTAATAATGGCCCAGCAAAATTTAAAGCCCAGCGAAATTTAAAGCCCAGCGAAAACTTGAAAGTAACCTGTTTTGGAAGGTAAAAGTGAAAGTTTTGTAAATCAGTTTCTTATGTCACGTGAAAAATGAGGACATGTGGATTAGGCTGTATCAGAACTCTAGTGATGATTTTCTCCGACAATAACAGATCTCCGTGATCCGTCGGGTACCATCATGGGAATATCTCTTTCTGTTTGTCATTTTTCGTAACCCTAAGTCGGTAGGCAGGAATGAATATCTCGTAGACGTTGAGAGGAAAACGTTTTCGCAAAACAAATCGGAATAGACTTTGATTGGGAGTCTTTTTAATTCGTTCACAATCTAGGCGTATTTACTGTGCAGAACAGACTAAACCGTCGTGGACGCTTTGCAGAGTTTTTAAATTCGATTTTCTGACTCTGTAATGTAACCGATTTCCCGTAATCTATCTCAATTATAATTTCCATCCGTGATAAATAGAATGAATTTAATTAGGCAGTGGTCCCTTCACTACCGATCGCAAAAGATCGCTCGTGCGTGATCAAAAACACTTCGTATATCAACCGCTGATAAGTTTGTCAGAAAATAATCTGGATCTAGGAAATTTTTTATGATGATTTATTAAAAATGAATTATTAATCACACAAAATCATCCGATTCAAAAGCTGATTCCAAAATTATTAAGATTATCAAATGGATATTGTAAACAGTAATCGATAATCTATACAGAAAATAATGAATCGTGGGGGCAAAACTGGCAGCGTTTACAGGTAGGTAAGCCCCTCGCTTCCGGAATAATCAATGGGTCTTTTCATGCCAGATGCAGATACTGAATTATACAATGTATACAATTATACATGTCATGTGAAAATTAATACAAGCCGTTATGGGAAATGAACTTTGTATACTAATTACCGTTCGATATGATTGATATACAATTGAATCCAGGAGTTATATTATACTCATATTTGACACCAGCCTATTATTATCTGAATAGTAAATTTTGAATTTATCATAGAGTTTTATCTTCCTGTTGAATGAATTCCCTTCGCTGAATGAAAACGTCGTTAAAAATACATTTCTGGTCGGGAGGTTTCGCTGACTATCTCACTGTTAGTTGAATGGAAGCCTTCATTAAGGTGGATATTCAAATTGACCCTTTCTCGTGAAACACAATCCTGTAAGTCGTATATGCAGACACTGTTGGATTACATGTGTTCAATTATTCCCCACGTTCTCGATTGCAGCTTGGTTCACGTTTAACGGTCAATAACAAACATGATCTCATTAGCACCGGATATCGAAGAAAGAGGGTGGAGGGGTGAACGTGCTTGATGTCTATACCTGATCTAAATATACCTCATCACTCATCATTTTTCCACGGTAAACGGTATGATAAACTATAGTGATTTATATTAACACTGGTGTTGAGATTTTATTTTGGTTTATTATCTCAGATAACCCCCCCTCAAAATTTGTTGGTTTACGTTGATGTGACTTGTGATATTGAATGCAATATTCAATCGTTTGATATGACATGGTATGAGTATGGTATGGTATATTATTGTATGGTATGATATGGTATAGTACAGTATGGTATGATATGAAATAAATTCATATGGTATGGTATGAGTATGGTGAGAATATGGTATGGTGCCGATTTGCAACACAGTCTGGTATAGACAGAAGGGTGATCTGCACAGGGAAGATAATAAACCGTTGTGTCAAGAATTTGCAGGGTTTTTACAAAGCTCGAGAGGCCAATATTTTTCTCTCTGGCGCTCTTTCAGCTTTCACAGCGGAAAAACAGCTTTTCAAAGTTCCCGTTTTAATTACCACTTCACCGACTGTACTCTCATCGCTACATACTTCCGAGAAGGTTCTTGAGTTTCATTCCACCTTAGGGTGCACCTTGGCGCATAATAAATTCACTCCAATTTCTCTGGGGTATTTATTAATCATTTCCATTCATTGAACATTAGATTTCTTATCTAACTGTATTCAGAACTAATGCTGAATAATGCGCTTTTGAGGACGTTCGTGAGTGCAGTTTCTGCAGGACTAGAAATTTTTTTAAACTAATAATAATATTTCTACTGTAATAAGACTATAATAAAGTCTAATTATGTTGGCATGAAGAAGCCAATATATCCTGCGATCAGTCTATTTGATTTTGCCCTCATTTATAATTTGATGGTCAGACGTATCGTAAGGGCTGTGTGCTTACATGCAATACGACTTTTATCGCCGTTGAACGTTGAATTGTAATTTTGATACACGGTAAATTGCCAATCAGTGTCATACAATTTACCTTATGTTACGGGTCATGTTTTACTCATGAAAGAAATGTTGGGCTCGTACTGGAGGGTGTTTGTAGTTGGTAGGGGTTGATGTTTGAGATCTGTAAACCTCGCTGAGAGCGAGGTTGTTGGCAGTTCATGAGGAAGGCGGAAATTTTACATACCCTTGCACCGCTACATGGATATTACGTGATGTGACTGCATAACGTCGGGTAACTCATTTATGGGTGAAACGACGGTTGGGGTTTCGATTCCACCTGATTTGAACTGAGAACATACGGTTAGTCCCAGGGCATCAGGTTAGAAAAACTAACACGGACCCGTAGCACTTTTTATATAGCCGGCTAATATTTGAGCAAACCTGTACCTTCTGATCTTGTTATTATTAGACCTTTTCACAGCATCAGTTGGTCTGAAAAGAGGATAAATGGAAGAGAAAAAAGCTATCCTAAAAAACATTTTTTTGAGCATTCTGTTCCCTTAAGGAAAAAGAAACGTCATTTGATTCTGTCATGTAAGTTTTCTTTGAGTTGGATGACAAATGATGATTAGTTTGTTGAATAGATGTCTACCTCGGAGTAACCTTCCTTCTGGTAACGAAGATCTTCTTTGCTTCATACAAGATGAAGGATATTCTTGTAGTTAGGAAAGGTGAGTTCCTCTGGCGTTTTCCAAGTACGAGGTAATGATTTAGGTCCTGTAATTGTTTGCCCGTTTATTTCTCCGTGAAGCACTAAAAACTGAAATTATATCATAGGTATCAATTTTGAGTGGAATGACGGTAATGACTTCACTCACTGCAATTACCAATAAATGAATCAAGAAAATTGTAACTTCGTGTATATATATTAAATTGGCTGAAAACTCTGTAACTTTATCCACGGAGGTTCAATAGCTCAGTAGATCACTGGTCTTTCTATCATTATTTCACTTATCCTGATAATATCATATATTATCAGGATAAGTGAATATATTATATCAGGATAATATATTATATTTGTTCCAATCTACTGTATTTGCCTTGAAGATTCATGAGAGACTTTTAAAGACCTGTTTTGGGATTTTGAGTATTATGGATGACTCTCGTTTGTTTGATGTCTCAGAGGATCTCTTACCGCCAAGAATACGCAAGCAGCAGAGAAAGAGAAGCAATAGAATAGTTTCACGATTTGATAACTTACAGTAGTTCTCCATGTAATTTCGAACCATTACAGCCTATATTCACCAAAGTTCTTCCGTACATAATAGTCGAGTATGAATCTGTTCGGCTGTTTCGAACAATTAAATCTGCGAGGGAACCGCGTTCCTGGATAAGGAAGAACAAGAATAATTAATGGAAGTAATTTCAAACTGCGGCCACATTTGCGTAGGAGAAGAACGGTCAAACTTAATGATGCGGAATGAGAATTTAATCCTTCAAAAGCGTTTTGGGAAGGGCTTTAGTCAACAACCGCAGCTCACGGTTTTCGGAACGCTTCAGTGGAGGTGGGGGTGGACTCGTAAATAGCACGGGGACGTAGGACAATAATAACGTTTGCCGTCTGGGAACCATGCATGTTACATTGAGCGCGAAATGGGCTCTGCACACGAGAGAAATGGTGGTTGTGGACCGAACGAGCCGTGAATCAAAGGCGGCTATAGGAATTGAAACGTACAGTGAAATTTTGGGTATTCCAGTCTTACTATTGAAAATGACTAAGGCTCTCCGTTGATATAACAGCCTTAACCTTGAAAACACATGTTATGATTGAGCATCTCAACATCCTGTTTCTCATCCCCCGTGTTAGCTGTAGTGAGAAATTAATAGGTGATAGATAAAATTGAAATGATGAGTGAGATATTTTATAGTTGTTTTACCTTCTATTAGAATGTGTCAGATTATAACTTCGACCTGCCTAGTTTATGGCATCTGAAGCTCACTATAGATATATCTGTGTTGTTCAATTTACTCGATGCCCTGATGCAACAAAACGTTTGTAGGACATCATTACGATTCGTTATGACAGAATTCAGATGACTACAAGGATCAATATTCGACTGACGAATGGCTCGATAAGGTGTGGTACGAAATTCATCGTTTCACTTCGTACACAAACTTGGCCCAACGCGAGAGTAATCTTAAACACAGATATGCTTTCAATAATTGAAAATAATTAAAGTTTGATGTATAAAATACCTTGGGTAGATTCATCATGTGTACAAAATTGCTGTACTATTTCACATCTTAGGGAGAGGTATTGTCTTTTAATTGAAAGCATAGCGTCGTTACCAGTGAGTTGAATTATATGGTAGAACGTGATTGTGTTCCGAAACTTATTATAATAAAGGTACCGAATTCGCTCGTGAAAAATATAATATTACAACAGGGTTTCTTCTTATTTCCTTGCGCCTTATTTTTCTCATTCCGTTCCCGCGTTGAGGGAACGTGTTTTGGGATAATTAGCGTTTGGAGTTAGGTCTTTCCGAGGGATACCGGAGCCAGTGAGATGCCTAATTAGTGGGACGCGAGAGGAAAAACAATTCGGCTCAGTTGGCGTTGGAGCGGGTTACTGTGCCAAAATACGGGAAGGGAGATGAAGGATGGGGACACGGCGAAGACGGCATGGCGCGGGAGTCGCTCGCCCCATCTTTCATCGCAGGCCTCCCACCACGGAGTTGGGGTATGCAGAATGAACAGTGATGAGGAAGGGAGGATGATATATTAGCTGCTCCAATTCTCCTCCGAGAGATGCAGATTTGGCTCTGAACTTTTGAAGAGTTGATACCTGCTCCTTTCTACATGCGGTGGGGAATATTTCCCGTGAAATACTCTTAACAGGATCAAAATGATACCGTAGGGGTATTTGGCACGGAGTAGTCCAAATGAACTACTCGTCTCGATGTAATACTGAACTTGGATTTACCACTCTTCAAAGACCCTTTTCCCTACATTTTCAAAAAGTACTTTTTGTATACTACAAATGCCCGCCGTTTTGGTTTATTATCTTCGATAATGAACCATTGGAATCGCCCAAAGAAAAAAAAATTTTAACCCCCCCTCAAAATTTTTGGTTTACGTTTCAAATCGAATAAAAAAAAATCCGTCCGTCCGCCGTACGCCGTACACCGTACGCCGTACGCCGTACACCGTACGCCGTACGCCGTACGCCGTCCCCCGTACGCCGTCCGCCGTCCGCCGTCCGTGCCACTTTGCCCAGTTAGCGTTGAGCTAAAATTACGAAATTTGGTTTCTGGGTTTGGACCAGCCCCACAATGATCCTCGAAACTTTTCATAACCCTAGGTCAAGGGGAAGGGGTTCAAAACGAACTTTGAAATTTCGACAATGTCATATCTCTAAAAATTCTCATGAAACGGTGTAATTTTTAGTTCACTTTTGAATGACCTGAAAAATTACGAATCTTTTAAGACCAATTGGATTTTTGTGCGACCAGCCGTTCGTTCACAGTGACCGCGCAAAGGTTTAGGAAAAACACTAAACTTTCGCGTCGAAAACGGCCGTTATGTGACCCAACCCCCAGAAGCCCAGAATAAAACTACCTTTTTTCATCTTCCCGGTAAACTACAGTCTAGAAATTTTAACCGTGAGTCGGGGATAGACCACATTGCAATATTCACTCGGTTTCTCATCTGTAAAATAGTTTAAATAATACCTTTTTGTAATAATACAAATTAAATTTTGACGATGAGCTATTGACTTGAAATTTTAAAAAATAGGTCAGAACTGGATCACAATGCAATATTCACTCGGTTTCTTGTCTGTAAAATTGTTTAAATAATACCTATTTGTTTAAACAAATTAAATTTTGATGATGAGCTAGATACTTGAAATTTTAAATATAGGTCAGAAATGGATGATATTTCAATATTCCCTCGGTTTGTATGACATGGTATGAGTATGGTATGGTATATTATTGTATGTATGATTTGGTATAATACAGTATGGTATGATAGGAAAGAAATTCGTATGGTATGGTATGAGTACGGTGAGAATATGGTATGGTGGCGATTTGCAATAAAGTCTGGTATAGACAGAAGAATGATCTGCACAAGGAAGATAATAAACCGTTGTGTCAAGAATTTGCAGAGTTTTTCAGTTGTTACACTGACGAAAAATCCGTCCTGGTAATCGACAGGCCAAGTTTGTAGATTGGAAGAATCGAGCCACTCTAAGAGGGGTTTAGGGGATGTTTAAGGGGGAAAACTGACACCTCATAAACACCCAATTTTGAAAAATACGATTGTGAAATTAGAATTGCGATATCTTAGTCCGTTCTCATACTAGAGCACTTTGAAGAGGAAGAAATGTGGGTGTTACTTGAGATGTCCTTCATCTGCTGTTGTCCAACTGCTCTAATCTGATAACGGAATGGGATATCGCAATTCTGACTCAGCGTTGAAAAATCGATAAACTGAACGGTTACTCGCCAAGAAATGGAGACATTGTTGTTATAAAACCAGTTAAATAGGTTTACATAAAACCAGTCATTTTTTTTCTTCAAAAATTCGCTCTTATAGCCGTGTTTTGAAATAGCCCTCATTTACCATTTGTATTGAAGTTAGAATGTCTAAGAATATCATTGGGATATCAATAAGCACATAGTATTGTTGCCAAACTCGTTGATGCATAAGTTACCAGTATTCAGCATCTCGACCGCTAATCGCACAATTGGCCCTCAAACCATTTGATTCATTGGAGAGAACCCACCCTTCAGTTAAGGGCAGAAGCCTTAATGAAGTCGAATCGATTTCTGAGGATAGTTATTCGGCCAACTGATGATGATGAATATTCAAAGGGGCCTTTCGGCCCCGATCATCTACCTTCATCAGTTCATCAATCCAAAGCCAAGGATCTCAAAACAGTTCATCTCAAAACCGTTCTTGTTTTGTGGATTTGACGGTCGATTCCTAATTTTCTGCTCGAAACAAACGCCATCCAGAAGTTCATCATTGCGGTATCTATCCATATATATCCGATTTGAAGTGGGCAGGAAGGTTGTTGAGGTAGACTCATAACTCAAGCCATATATTATCTTCAAATCGCTTGACGGAAACTTCTCGCAAATAGTGGGGCATCTGGAGAGCAATTAATTACTCTGCCGTCCTCCTCCCTTCCTGGGGCTTTCCTCCCGTTGAAAGACACTTCACAGAAATAGATCCGAAACCGAAACATTTTCTGGCCCACCTCAAACAATCACTAATTAACTTCAACGGTAAGACCTGGTTATCCGGCGGAGTCGTTAGGATAAGTTTGTGACGAACTAATCATAACAAATTCAGTTATTACCTAATATCGCTGTCCGAACAAGTACGCAGTGATATTTTTGAACCTCTAGTTCCATCGCAATTAATCCTCACCTAATGGTGTGAAGGGAATGTTGAGTCTACTTGGAAATTTTCAGAATACAACTGTAATAGACGCAGTACCAAATCCATACTGGTTTCATCGTGCATGTATTTCGAGTTTCAGTCTTACCTTTTCCATCCTTTGTTGGTCACGAAATCCTTTGTGTAATTTAAAAACTGTGATACAACACCATCCTATATCAAACATTGGACAGAGGAAAGACTTGATACCGGTATCTTGACTAGTTATGCCGTCGTTATTAGTTATTTATTAAATTGGAGTTTTGATCTTCAAGACAAAAAACTCTGCAAATTCATGCTACAGTAGATTTATATCTTCTTCGTGCAAATCATCCTTTCGTCTAGATCTGTAGATCAATTTAATAATAATAATATAATAATATTAATAATAATAATATTATTATTATAATATCATTATTAATAATAATAATATTAATATTTATTATATTATTACTATTATATTCAATATTATTTTTTATATTTAACTATCACTTAATGATTGTCAATGATTGATAATTATTGTGATAATTATTATAAAAAATCAACTCAATATTTGAGAACCAAAAATAATAAATTATAAAATAAATTAAATAAATTTTTTTTTGTTGGGCGATTCTAACAGTTCAATATAATACGGAGAAACTGGTGGAATAAAAACTCACTGCCAGGCCACACTGCGTGATCTGTTTGTTCAACAATCCAAATTTCTATCGGGCTTGTAGTCCTATTCCGATTAGGAAGGAACGATTCCAATATAAACGACCGTCTATAAAAAGGACATGATGGAACTTGTACGCCCATCAGCGATGTTTCCGCATCAGAATCCTGAATTTTAGCACGGGAATGGGGCGTTCGAAACGAAGTTTGTCTGGAAAACGGAAGTTATGTTCAAGTTGTCTACAAGCCTACACAATACAAAGAACTTTGCAAATGTCTACCTCCATCTCCTGTACCTTCCTACTTGCCGATGTGAATCACACATTGTTGAAAACGCCTACTAACAAGTACCTCCTTAGTTCACACGGGCAATTTCATCTTGAGACAAGTTTCATCATTTGGTTTCTACTTACGAAATTACATTCGTGAATCTTGACGTTATTGTGTAGGATGCGAGTTGAAGTTGTAAATGAAAGCCGGTGCGAGTCTGAGTTGAGCTAAATTGAAATCGTTGTATAAATCTGATAGATCGCGCAAGGCATTTGACGTTTAACTTTATATGAGGAAGCAAAGTAAAGTTTTTGGAGCCCTTTTGGGAAAATCATCAAAAATTTCATGTTACGTTAATTGGCACGTTAGTAGTAGGTCGACATGATTGGGAGAAGGAAATGCTGAAGTGCTCACACTTCCCTTGGCATCCCTTTTACGATATCATTTACAATTGGGCTTCTAATTTCACTATCGGACTTCAATATTTAATATCCCATCCAGTTGAGCTGACACATGGACATGCCAGACTCCCTCCTTTTACGAATTCAAATAGATTGTTTTCCCCAATTGTTCCCTTGTTTGGAGCAAGTTTTACATGAGTTGAGTAGGGGATTTTTCAAAGTATTTTGATGGCTTTCTGATTGCTAATAGCATCTTGTATTGAAGTTTCAAATCGTTGACCATCAGATTAACTAGATCAGATTAACTCATACGTAACCCTGGTGGGATCTATGTTTTATGAGACATCACAGAAAAGAGATCACAGAAAACACATGATACAATAGTGTCTTTGGAGGTCATAAATAATGATAACCCTGACATGATAAATGATATCCAATCATAAAACAACGCGATTTTTGATAGGTCAACAGAAGTGGAAAGTCAAAATCCTCCGTACTCCCCTCATACCCAGTTTTGTTACTTTTTAGAGGCCAACTTCATCGACACGCTCCACTTCTAAAGAATTTCATCCATTCAAATTAAAAATCTTTCGTCGTTTTCAAGTCCTATAAATAAGCCTCATCATGTTGGACAGAAAGGATCTTAGACAAGACGTATATTTGACTCGAAAACGACAGAAGAATGCGAACAAAGTGGACTTCAATTCAAATAGTCTAGTTAGACCACGCTGTAAGGGAATGTTGCAGATTAGCACCCCAACCCAACACAGATTTCCTGAACTGATAATCTTGATAGTGAAGTTGTTGGTGAAACGCATGATTGCCGCATTATGAGATGAAGACCCTTAGTTCTTGGAGCTATGAGAATTCCATGGAATATCGGGATTGAAAATCTATCTCGGGTGTCGACAAAGTTTGAAGGATCTCTGATTTTAAAATGAATTTCGAGGGATCAATGTTCTACTACGATACGAAGTTCCGGACAGGATGGATTTACGTTTAACCCTTTAACCTGCTTCAACCTCGGAACTTGATAAATTTAAGGAATTCAAAGAGGCGGATTACGGGTTGGTGGGAAAACGTGAAAGTTTCATGATGGTGGAGAGAAGGTGAGGATGTTGAACAAGATCAACAAAGTTACCAAGTGTGGAGGAGCTGTTACAGGGTTTTATGACGGTTAGGAATAAAGTGGCTTCGACGCTAAAAATATTATATGGAAATGAAGCAGTTACTACTGCTACTACGATACTATAACTTCGATACCCATGGAAATTGAAACTAATTCATCCGTGTTGGTAATCTTTGAGTTATCACGCCATCATGTAATCGCTGCAAACCCTACCAGTTTACTAAATATTCTGCAAATGTTTCCTCATATTATTTCCTCTGGCAATATTAGTGGAGGGTAGTCGGTAATTAGCTCAGCAATGGCTTAGCTTGGCTTAGCTCAATAAATGGCCCTAAGAGGTCTTGAAACATACTATCAATAAACGTTTATTCAAATTTCGATGCAAAACTATACCGTACTATTTTTGAACGTATGGGGTTTGAAATGTCCAAACCCTATTTTTCACCCTTTTGCTAACGACTGTATGCGATGACGAGTTCCTTGGATCATCCATATTGGCGGAACGTGAAAAGCTGCGGACGATGATCTGACTTGATCCTCAATTTGTTGTTTAATGTTATTTTTTTCGATTAATTCATCTGTTGAGTTTCAAGAACGTGTGACGGTTATTGAGGCGGTAATTTTCACGGTACATTTCGAGATGTCTGCCACGACGAGCAAGAATTTAGAGTGTACCAATAAAATGACGGAATCTTGCGCTCAATCATTGTCAGTCAACCGACCGTTAACACTTTCACTCGATCAGGATCGAGCCCCGGCTGAGCCGCTCCGTCTGGGGAGCATATCGGAGTGAGAATAATTGATCGATTCCTTATACGCCTCTCACGTTCCCTCGAGGCGCAAACTTGGACTTCGATCATGAATTTTTCAAGATCCCTTTCTCCGCTCCCCTTCTCCCACCGACATCCAGCCGGCTGAGCTTCGTTTTCCCGTCCTCGATTTAACACGGTTCGGTATCTCGAGAGCGGCTGTTAGGCTCTGTGGCTCGGCTGCGGTGTCGTGGGAGTGAGAGATGCGTGAATATCAAAGTTGTTGGATAAGACTTGAGGCCACCTGCTCTCTGGAGTTGTAAACCCTGAAAAGATGAGTACGAAATGGCCCGGGCGCTTCTGACTCGACTGTGAGCGAGGGGGTCCAAGGTACTTGGCCGATAAAACTCTCCTTTTTTTCTCCTGCATATTTTTTTTCTTTTCATACTACTCAGCGCATACGTCTGTTGCCATTATCAACGTTCTTCTGGTATCGACGACGAGGTGTTCTTCTGTTTATCGTCATAAGCTGTGGCCACCACTATTATCTCTGAGAGTTTTCTCACCAAAAAATAGAGGAAAAGATCAAACGTATCGTCGTATTTATTGAAAAAATCATGTGAAAACTCTCAAATTATAACGCATTTCTTGCTTATTGGTTCTTGGTATTTATGACAGACTTATAATATAATATATATTATATTAAAATATTGATGAAATTCTGAAATAGCGAAAAAATCTGTATTCAGTCCACTACATCAGTAAACTCTTCACAATGAGAACGTAAACACAAACGGTGGGTACAGCTTTCGTACAAGTACGCAACCACGAGGGACATTTTATGTCTTTGCGCCCCCTCCCATCAGAAACTTATATGAAGCTTGCATTCGTGTTAACAATATAAATTATTGAGAATGATCACCTGTGTGTAAACAATTATTTAAACAATCATGCTCATACCGCAGCTTGTCGGTCACGCACTCCGCAGTGGTTAACGTAATATGGTTAGGTAAATCGAGAGCTATCCAACGAGTGGTGAACGATTTTTGTACGATGATAACTGACGAAGATAAAGTTCCGTAGCAACGAATCGGTTGTAAACGAAAATCATCAGAAATATTTTCGTGACGCTTCCCTCGTTACATTTTCGAGTTTATGTAGCAAAGTAAAGACATAAAATGTCAAAAATTAATCTCTGTGAGTTGAATCTAAATAGTCTCAACAAAGTCTAATGTGTCAAACGAGAAATATTTTGAAATACTTTGAATTTTCCTAGTATGATAATTGATAACTCTTTTCTCTCCAGAGATACTCTACACCACCAGGAGATAATATTGAACAAAATGTATATTATACATATTGAGATGTGAGAAATGCTGAACAAGTTCAGATAAGCATACATTTGATATTGGTGAGGGGCCTAAGCTCTGTATTTCAAGGGGTAGCTAGGAGTTAAATTACATCGTGGGCGCCTGGGCGTTTATTCGGGGAGAAGGTTGAGTAAGAAGCAGCCAATCAGCTTTTGTGGAATAATACAAATAAACCAGCGTTTACTTATTTGTCGCCTGAATAATCGTGGGAGAAATCGAGGCTCATTGGAACGAACTGTATACTTACATTGAATACCAAACATTTCTTTCTGTATATCAATACAGTAGCAAAGTTTTAATTGCATGGCGTTTGTATTCGTTGGGCATATTTGTTCGTTGAATCATTTTGGTTTGGATGATACCCAAGGAAAAGTTTGGTGTCGGTAATTCGACCGAATTAGCTGGTTGATAGTTCAAACACGTACATCCGCAGTCACGGTAATGGATTTTATATTGATTCCGATTGTGGTGGGGGGCATCATCAACCACCGCTAAAAACTGCTAAAAAGTGAAGGGAAAAGAATGGAAAATAGGTGTAAGGGCAAACTCGTTCGGTTGGATCCCCCATTTGTCTCGTCTCCAATAAACCGCCGGGAACAACCGCTTGCAGAACGACTGGCTGAAGGAATTGTTGAAAAAGAAAGGTGGGTAAAAAACCGCTGGCACGTTTAGGTTGATGAGGTTCTGTTATCTGTTATTGGAGCTTGAGGTCGAAAAAGGATTGCGGGGCCGTGATTCTCCACCACCTTCCCGTGCCCTCTCATCCGTATATAGCTACCTTGGAGTGATTGTTTCTCAAGGCTTGTATGGGGCTCCGAGTGAGTGAAGAGACTTAGTAGAACTCAAGACCGATATTAACGTTGACAAAGGAACAGCAATCAACGAGGTTGTAAATTGGACGTGCAAGAAGGAATCCGAACGGATAACTTTGTACGTTTCCGTACTAACGCGCTTCCGAGAGTCTTGGAGTTGTAAGACGGGCTCACTGAGTAGGAGGGATATTTCAACGGTTGGTCCGATACTCTCGAGTTCATATGTTGTACTAAAGTAAGTACGTCTCTATAACGTGCGTTTCGGCCATTTTGGATTGAAATGATTAAAGGCCAAGGCAGTAGAGTCTGGCCCAAAGTGGTATACTGAGGGGGTGGTGTAACTTATAATACTTGTAATACTTATAAGATAATTAGTACTGATGGTCGCGAGTAATCAGTGGTGGTACAACTACAGTGAAATTATGCTCCAATTCAGGCGTGTTCATCTGGCAAAAAGCTCCCGCCAACAGCATTGAAAGAAGCGAAAAGCTCCCTGCAGGTGCAACAGAGGAAACAGAGGAGGGTGAAAGGGAGGTTGTGGGAAGAAGACAGGGAACAGGAAAACATTGGTGGTGGTGGTTAGGGGTAGGAGGATCAGGTCGGATTAGGTTGGCTGGCGGGCACAATGGATAATATCCATTATCATTCCTTTTTGCGGCTGAGGAGGTTTTTTGGCGGGCTATTAGGTATACACTTATGTGCTAAAACTAGGTCCAATATATCGTGAATATCTTTTAAAAAGAGAAGTTTGTGGGCCAAGTCGATGGTCAGCAAGTTCCTCAGTTCCCTCAGAATCTGGCCAGCTTCAGAAAAATGCGTTTCTGAGGGAACAGAGGTCTCCACTGCTGGCAAACATTTCAATGCAATATAAAACTGGGTTTTGTGGGATTGTTTCCTGAAATCTCAGTGAAGGAAAATGTGTAATCATTTGTTACAAATTAATCGATTACGCGATTAATCGGACCCTACGGACCATTTATTAGGAAATAATCGATTATAAGACAATTTAATCGATTGATCATTACCCATTCCTACCAAAAAACATATCCATGTTAAAAAATTATTTCCACACATTTTGGAAATTATTTCCACAAAATTATTTGTCACTCATTCGAATTTAATTTTTAAATGATTTTTCTATAGACAAGAATTAATCATTATTCCAATCTTATGTATGTGATGGTGGGCACTCGTAGACTGATTGAGGATTCTGAGCCTGATTCCAGAGAAAAAAAGCAGGCAATTCAATGATGATTATGGTTTAAGGTCCACGTGGGCCGTAAGTCGAGTTTAGTTTTTGCTGTGTTACTGTGAAGTGGTAGGTTCTTGGGAGAACCACTTCGGTGTGATTTTCCTTCGAAGTTAGTTACGCGCCACGTTCAAAACCTTCAACCGTTGCATTGAACAATTTCCGGTTCGTTTAAGGTGCTAAGTCAAGATGTGAATACTAAAGGGATTCAGAAAGGGTTCCGAGGGAAAATTACTGTGGAACAACTACCAACTTAGTTAGGGGAGAAATTAAAACGGGTTAAACTGGTCACCGCACTAGGACACCGTTCGTCACATGAGTTATACAAAGTAATGAACTTATACAATTTCAACTAGAAATGAGTTGAAAGCTAATGAATTTGGGAAGTTGGTGGAACGAGAAGTGGGTCACATCAAAAGAATAATATTATGCAAAATATGAACGAAGTTGCGATTAGGTACATTATGAATCGTATCCTTATAATTTGTCATTGTTTGTTTCATGAGCTCAACAGCTCAAATGGACTGCCACATCCCCTCGGAAAATATTGACCGTCGACCGTGACTGGATCGAGGGTTAATTTGAATATCCGAAAAATGTCATACTGGGCTTTGGGGAAAAGTCCGCTGAATAATGAAAAACGCAGTTCAGTCTGAGTTAATTAAGTGGCACTTAACATCCACTTCGTAACATCAGCCAAAATGAAGGAACGGGTGAAAAACAAAGCTCATATTATTTTATGAAAGCAGAACTTCATGATTACATGATACACGTATTAGCGCGAATGAACCAAAATGAGATAATTAAAGAGAATGCTGGGGGTCATGATTATAGGCAGCCTGCCTAAGGCAGAGTAATAAAAGAAGGTTGAGGGTATATTATTTCATTCTTAATAGGATATATATATTGGCTAACGTGTCAGTAGAAACTAAAATATAGATTAATCTCCAACTAATAGTTAGAAATGGTCTCCGGATGAAGTACGCAGTTCAACCAAAACGTCGACGTCCAGCTTCTTTGGATGGTCATTTTTAATCAACCGGACAGTTTAATTAAGGAACGATATCTGCTTTCAATTTCACGCCCTCTGATAAGCCAGTGCACTTTAACCACACAATGGAACACCGGATAAATTCACAGGATTTTCGAATATTTGCATAATCCGGCTTTATGAAGTTTAATGCTATTGCAGAGCTTATCGTTCCGAGGTCGAGATCGTTGCTATCTGGAAGCGCATACGGGTCGTTTGCGGACCCCTCATCATTTTCAAACATACACCATTATACTACACAATTTGTATTTATAAGTGTATTATGTATAGAATGACGAATTCATCATTCATATTATCGTTTTGGTCGTCTGCTATAAACTGCATTTGCATGTAGTCCTAACTAAAGGGAATGCGGATTTACCGGATCTCGTATTTCCCGTGGTAGCGATGTGAGAAAACCTCTCTCCGCGGCCGTCCGCTAAAAATTATGTAACTGGAAGGGGAATTGACGATTCGGTCGTTTCATTTAGTGACTGCTGTAAATGACATAATGTGGGATTGTTCCGCGGTCTATTCATAAATATTTAGATCGTATATTGTCAGTATATGAATCGACATTCCACGTAAGTCACTTGTTACTACTACCGGTACTATGAAACGAACCATTTCTTTTCATATTTACTTACTAAACAAAATTACTTTGGAATGCCGTAACTAAGATGCGAATGAATCTGAACCAGGGGCACCAGTGGCAAAATTTGAACTGAATCTATCGAATAGTTCGTGGTCATTGGCGATGAGCGTCTTCAGGTGAGTGGACCCGAAGTGAGTGGGTGATATTCCGTCGCGGACCAGGGCTTTACAATTCGGGTCAACTTTGGACAAACACTACCAAGCAGGTTTTCATGCAAAGGTTCCGTTGAGGACATCCTACATGATCTCCTCTCTAAAATCCATTCAAGTTGTCATCAACGTTAGAGAAGAAACGAGAAACAGTGTAGCGGTTTAGCTTGAATATTCTCAATTTAACTATTTTCCCTATTTGACTAACGTCCAATAAGTACTAGGCATTCAAAAATATATATTATATATTTTCGAATGTCTAGTACCTATTTGACGATAGTTGGCTCCGGGAATCCACCAGACTGGTGATTGATACAGTCGCTTCTATTATTGAAATCGAATGTTGACTTTCCATTACCTACCGACCCCATCATAATAACCACAATAATAGCGGAAAGGGAAACCGTCCGCTCTCCGGTTGCATACACGTCCATCATATACACTACAATAAATTGCAACGTTGATTAAGAAGTCAACTTGTGATGGATTGAATTGTATAGAACTACGTTCCTGCGGGAAGACAATCAATCATATTGCTACATTGACACTGAATTTATGAAACCAGAATACGATCAGTATTGACGGTATCAGTACATTCGTTTCCATTTGATGTAGTCTGCTGTGAAAACAATATACGTACAATCCACTGATTCACCTCACAAGTCTTCGCCCTGCTTGTGTTAGCCTGCATTATTTGTGATGGTGTGAGATTGGTATGTAGGGCGTTAACATAAATTATTTGGGTTTTGTAGAACAAAGCAGTCGCCCGTTCAATCCAATACACTCTGGACTTCCACGCCTCCATATACAGAAACCAGGAAGGGTGAAATGCTTAGTTCGGTAATCAAAGGGTAGTAGTGTGCCCATGCATAACAGCCAATAAACCTACGACAATAATCATGCAAGGAATTGGTGAATGAACATCACTGTGTATCGCTGTGCGCTTTTTCCTTTGTTCTCACCCAAATGAAACTAGTTACTAATAACGCCAAAATCAGCCAATTACACTGAAAGTCATATCCACTTCAACTTTTGTACCATTGAGATCATAAGATTTAGGCGAGAATAATAAGGCCAATTTGAGATCATCAAATCTTGAGGGTAAAATGTTCAGCTTGATACCCGCAGTTTCTAATCACCTGAGGTGCTCCTTCACTGTCCAAGGAGCAATCGGACCTTTGTTTCGCGGTACGTGAAGGCAATGTCGAACGGATGCAACGGATAAATTGATATTAACTATTTAAGTTAAATACCTAGTAATTCTATCTGGAGTACAGTTTAGTAGGTTCTGAAAGTGTCCTTTACTGTCCATAGTTTCCTTTGTCCTCATACAATACAAGTTTGTCTATTGTGACCACTTTTAAAGGTTGATTATGAGATAATTGTGTATTTCCCCCTCTCAGACACAGAAGACGACGATTCCCAAACAGCCCCTTTCATTTCAACATCAATTCAATGTGAAGATAAAATCCCTTGAATAAAAGGGGATACTCGTACAATATGTAGTAGCCGGAACGAAATAAAAGGCTGATGAAATACGTCATTGATCAATCTCAGATCCCCCGTTCTCAGTGACCTGAATAAGCCTTGAGAGGGATAGGGCCCTTACCAAGTCTTTGAGGAGCTTACTTTTACGGCACTACATAATCCTCTCCTGATTACCTCCTTTTCTTCTTTTCCACCCAACCTCCGAATCAGTTTTTCGCTGCCCCTTTTCATCCATTCTCGTCTCACGAGGAGATTATTCGTAACATATCAATATCACTTCATTCACCTGCTCTGCAATGCTAATTAATTTTTGCGGTTATGGAACTCATCCGCCGTGGTCAGCACTACCACAATCCATCATTATTAAAATACTAATGTTCAATCCACGAAACATCAACTTTTATTGCCGTGTTTCAAATTGAGTTACACAAATACTGCAACTATTTCTAGAAGTAAGTGCTAGTTATTTTCGACGTTTTTGCGATGCCTCAATCTTACTAAAAGAGTCTTTGGACCTGAATAATGAATAGTTTACTTTTGGGACTATGAAGGTATCTGTCTTGGTTAATACCGGTGAGCCTCTTTGCCTGTACCCAATTCTTTCATCCTTCAAGTCCTAATAATAGCGTTGAATAAAAAAGCAGGAAAGTTTAGGATAGATAGGGGATATGCAATTGATAGTCTGACATGAATTACACCTCTCCCCACAACCACTCTTTGTGTCTTCCAAGGTGTGAGCGTTGAATTCCAATATGGCTCATAACGTAGTGAGCCAAATTCTTAAACAATAAGGTTTGGGAGGAATAGGAGTACCTAATAGTATAGTATACAGCTTAATTGAAATTATTCTATATTTTCGAAGAAATATCAACTTCTGAGTTATGTTGCAAGTGACAAAGTGTACTGCTACCTTGATTTGGTGCTAATTTGATTGGTATGAAAAGGCAATCAGTCCAAAATGATAAATGTTTGGATAACGAATTTTATATTATCCATTCCTGTTGTCAATCCTGTTATGACGTATCTTTTGGTTCATCCACCCGTATACTTCTTTACACTAGGTTGCAGTGCTTGACTGGAGGGTAGCAACTCTAATTTATTGTTAATCAACTTTAATAAAATAGGTTTCTACGCTGGAAGATAGAATCAAGGTGAATGAGGTCAGGGGATCGCCAACGCTTACTGACTGGTACGTTCAATTCGAATGGTTCCTGTAACTTGGTCGGATGGCCCAAGTGTTTCATCTGGGTTCAGCGAAAGGGTGGGTTAGCGGAAAGCGAGGTTTTCACTTAGGTGTTGTGTGCACTGGAATCCTTTCTACTTTAACTCCTATCCGTAAGAAAAAAGTTTACGATTACCTTTACAACCTTCACTGAGGAGAAGCAGTTTATAGAGATCGAACCTGAAGATTCGGGAAAAAGCCATTTGAAATTCTTTTCCGAAGTGAACAAGGAAGGTTTAGTGTAGTTTCCAAAGTAGTTACATGCACAATAGGGTGGATCGATTTTCCAACAATTTGTTTTCTTACTTCCAATAGGTAAAATTTGCTGCCTTTTAGGCCTGATAGAACACCCCTAAAAGGGTTTTGAAAAAAATTAATTCCTTCAGGTTCCATACCTCACGTGAAGTTTTATTTGTACACTAAAAACCCTGCTTTGACTTTTTACTCGGGTTTCTCCTTCCTCCCAGTTCCCCGGTCGACTTTTTCAGGTCTTCTCTATTAAAGGCTTTTAGAATAGAAGCAAAAATGACGATTGACCGAAATAAACTGCGACGAGCTCGTCAGAAGGAGAGGTTGACCAAAGTCGTTGTCAGGGCTAAACGCCACATTGTCAGTATTTTTTATGATTGTCGCAAAGACAAAACGATCACCAATGTTCAAAAAGGAGCCACACAGTCCATGATTACCGTAACTGAGGAACACATCACGTTGCTGGAAGAACCGGGTTCCAAATTCTTGGGGCACACAGCTCCGGCTGGCGGATCTGCTTCTGGGATCGTTAAGGCAATTACCGAATTTATAATAGACAACGAGATTGGCACAAGTGCTCTCTGCGTCATTGGTTGTGATGGAACTGCAGTTAAGATGGGCCGGAAAGGTGGAGTTATTGCTGAACTGGAAAAATATTATTTAGTATCATTCCAGTGGATGATTTGCTTGCTCCACACCAACGAATTACCTTTAAGACACTTACTGCGGCATTTGGATGGGGCAACCACTGGGCCCTACACTTTTCAGGGGGGATTGGGGAAAAATTGGAAAGTTGTGAGGACATGCCTGTAGTTAATTTTGAGCCTGTAGCGCAGAGTAGAAGAAAGGCAAAACCTCCGATGAACATGGATTTGGATTTATCAACTGATCAAAAGTACCTTCTCGACATTGTGAATTCTGTGGATAGTGGATCAGTAGCAGACTCTCTTGTACACCCGATGTGGTTCACCATCAAAATGAATCCGTCATTCAAGGATTGGCCCAAACATTTATTCAAGATGATAACCTTTCATGATACCACCCCATCAGACTGAAGAGTGTGATTGATCCTGTCATCTAACGTGATGGTTTTTTGGCTCACCCAGAAAATTTACTGATGGCCATGTTGTTCGACAGTAATTCTGAAGTAAAACAAAAAGCCGTTCAAATAATCCAGCGAGCCAGGCAGACCCCGACTATGACGCCAAGGAGCTTCAAGGTGCCAACAATAAACTTTGAAGCTGAAGAATACACCGAACTCATCGACTTTGATGCACTTGACCTCGTCTTGGAACCTCAATTGACCAAAACAATGTGCCCTGCCTTAACTGATGAAGAGCTCCAGAGCATCCCATCCTTACCGTGTCACACACAGGCAGTGGAAAGATGCATTAACTGGTAGCTGAAGCGTCACAGAAGGTGTGTGGGGCGAAAGCACGAGATGTCTACATATTATTGAATAAGAGACTCAAAAGAAAAATCCCAAGCTTGATTCAAAGAAGGATCTTGTCTGACCGAGTGACTCATTCGCATTATTTTATCAATCAACTGGCTCCATAAAATATAATATTATACAATTATACAGCTGCTTTTTTGGATTTTTTCACGATTTGAAATTCTTTGTTCACATACTTTTTGTGTTTCATAGGCATTCTGAGGGACTAGCAAAATTTTTGCGGCAATTAGGGGTTCTCTCGAGATTTTCCTCAAAAGGGCATATTTCATATGAGTTATGGAGCCTGAAGGAAATTTTTGTCAGGGCCCTTATTTTTACCCAGCGTTTTTCATGCGAAAAGGCAAGATAATTTCGCTATTGCATCAAAAAATGAGGAAAAAAATTGTTTTTTGCCAAAATCGATCCACCCTAATGCACAACTCATACCTGAACTGTGATAATAGGGGTTCCCGTGGGCAATTGCAAGTATTTGATTTATCTAAGATCTAAACTATTCCTAGGCTGGATTTTAAAATTCAATAGTTGCATTCTATCAACCTTGAGCCACGAACTAATCAATTTAGTATAGATTCAAAATGGTCTGAAACTGACCATTTATACAAAAATTCTCAGCAATTCATGTCCCAAAAATTTCAGAGCAATTGCGGTATGTATTTCGTTTCATTAGAATACTCGTCAAACAATTATGTAACTCAACCTCAACCCTACATAATCAATCCAAATTGGCACAAATACGATTATATTTCACAGTTGATGAGGAAACTTGAGTGAAAATAAGATTCATACTCTTATAAATTCTTGGGTTATTTTTTCAGTTCCAGAAATATATCATACTAAGCAATGCTGCCTCTTTGCCAACGGAGTAGGCGAAAATTATAGAATCACAAAAGAGGAGAGCTTTCCCTTGAGTTTCGAGTTGGAAGAGCGAGTGAAGTGAAGGGACCAACTTAATTGGGTACCCTCGCATATTTTCTTTACTGTGTATCAATGATGTTGTCTTACCGATCATCTCACTTACTCATTAACGGGAAAAGGTGAAGGGTGGGGTTCGATCCCAAAACTTTGCTACAAAAAGATCTGTTGGGAGTTTCTTCTTGACTTTGCCACTCGCTATGGCGGGGTTGGCTTCAAGGTGAAGAGACTTCTCGTATTCTCCGTCACCAACAGATTATACAGCTGGCTGTTTAATTTCGGCTCGCGAATTCCGATTGAACTCACGTGAAATACTAATTCAACTCACATCTGAGATTTCAAACTAGTCACTGCTACCGTTGATGGTCCAGTTAGAAATAAGCATATTACGAGTATTTTAGTAAAATGTATCATTAACGGGGTGACAACATTATTCATTTTTTTTTTCATTTAATTCTTCGACCAGATCATAAACCGCTTCTCAGTGAATTAATCGCACGTTAGACATCGATTTCAGCTACTGACTTAAAAAGAGAACTTCCGAGTATTTGGAAATTAGAATCAGTCAACGATCTGGGAAGGTGCAATCAATTTCATCTACCAAACTTTCACCAACACTAGCGAAATGATTATTAGAGGCATTAGCGCATTCTCTTGCTGATTCTCTTTCCGGATTCTCTGTAACGTTTCAAATTCCTGCATGGACTCTGTTGCAATGCCAATGTAGCATGAACGATAGACCCAATCTCAATAATTCTCTTTACTTGTATTCATTGCTCAGATTTTGTCCAATTAAGCATTACGTTACCTATACCATGTTGTTTACGTGTAATTTTATACAGTAACGTCAGCGACCCTGCTCAAAGACCAAATCGTCGACCCAATTCAACTATTTTCAACTAGACTGTACACAAAGAATAAATGGAATTGCATATTTTCTAACTAGTTGTTAGAATTTATATTATTTATATAATCTCGAAAATCTAACAAAAAGTCTCCGTTTCAGATACGAATGGTTTACATACAGTCAAATATATATACGTCTCCTTTTGAGTTAACCCGCCGTCCACCATGTGCTATCCAGGCCGACTCCAGGCGTACGGCTTTCTTTCTGAGCATGTTGGTTATGTTATGTTGGTCATATGACCATGATGTGGTCTGTCAGGACCCCACCTGGTGGATAGTGTCCCGAATCTCCAACTGGTGGGCGGAGGGTTAAAATGAGTGACGCTTTATAAAATAATTTTTACTATTGGGTCAAGGGCTTAGACACTCATAGTCTACACCTGTGCTTCCGCTGCTTCAAAGCTAACTACAAACTAATACCACATTGTATTTTATATATTGTTACTATCTAGGTACCTATTGTACAACCAACGAGTCACCTCGGTAGAGTTCCATAATAATAAAGTACATTGAATGATCGTGCCAACGATTTAGTTAGAATTTAAGCTATCGCCAGTAGCCAACGCAAATCAGTTTACACAGTCTAACCATCCGGTGGAAGCAACAAACCTTTTGAGGGGGCTTTCATACTAGGTTCCAATATGGTTATGTTATGGACTCTTGACGCAACCCTTCGTTAGATACGTGATTGCGCATCTTCGGTAATAACTACGTCCCTCAAGGGGGGCTGTAAAATGATGACTGTGTTTATTATCTCCCCTAAAATGAGGCTACAATCAAAAATCCTGTTATCGATGGAGTGGAAAACTGTGGGGCGTTCTACAATGGCTGTTCGATCCACTTTATATTTCAGCGAGCGTTGTGGACCGACCCCTGCAGTTCCCTTCCGCCACCATCGCAATCTCAGAACCGAGGGCTATTTATCACTGCTCAATAAGCAAGCACTCCCAACAAATCTGAACCACCCTTGTAACGAACACAAACTCCTTGCCAGGCTCATCTTGATTTATGTTTCGATAAAAAGATTGAAGGGAGGAAAAAAATTCGACCAGTTCCGAGCAGTTGGACGCTTTTCAGAGAGGTTGAGCAATGTATTGAGCTTCAATTATTTCCAAAGAGGTTTCCTTGATGAAAATGGGCGTATCGAATTATCGCAGATCTAAAAGTTCAGAAACTACTTTTCGCGGAAAAAAATGGCACCTCCTCCATCTATCAAACTTCTTTCTGGAGGTTGGTCGCTTTTCACGCCTTCCATCAACGTTCTTCTGGGAGGCGCTCTGCAGTTATGATTTATGTCTTTTCAGCCGCGTTCCCTTAAGTGAAAGTATGAGGTCACCTAATGGTCCGAAGTGGCTGGTTCGATATTCAAATGAAATGCGGGTAAGGTAAACAAGTCTTACGGTCGTATCCTACAGTAACCTTTTAAAAACTGCACTCTGTATTCTTCAATAGGAACATAGTTACAGCCTCATATCGATTGGATATGGGTAAGTTGTTTTATGCCCAAGATCTCATGCGTTTTGCCGAGGGAGCTCCCGATATCACATGAAGCTTTCAACCAGTAGAAAGGGCACGAAGGATGCGATCACATTCTCAGTCTTCGTTTCAACCATTTCTCATATTATGCAGGTAGACGGGGTAGTAGGATTAAGCGATGTTGTATCGACAAATGAGCAGGAGCAGGTTAATAAATAATAATTATTAACTCACTAAATCTGCATAACAATATTTCATATAGGTAATCGACAAATCGCAGGTTGATCATGACTCCTTATTTTCGATAGCAATCGCATCAGGACAAGCTCGAGAACGAAAATTCTTGTGGAAAATTCCATGTGTAGTTGTGACTCATTTCATTTTTTATTATATATTTTTCTCAAGACATGACGTACCTTGGTACAAGACATACCTTGGTAAGAAAAGGAACGAAAAACTGGTAGGTGGGCTTGTGCAGAATGAATCATCGTGGAGTTGCAAGCTAGTTAGAGCATTAATGACTCGAACTTCATACCAGGTTCGGAGTTTTTAATGGTAACAATTTCCATAAATTTGTAAGCTCCTCTCAGACACCCAGTTATTCCCTGTTGGGGAACTTTTTTTCTTCCCCTCATTCCAACCCCAACCCTCACGCCAATGTTATTGAGCATTAAGTAAAGCCTCGAGCTGGAATTAATAAGTTTGAGGGTGAAGTTTGAACGAGATAAGTTGAAAGTCGTAGAGTTGATAGCACCGCGAAAAAAAGTTTCATCGAGCCAGGCCCTAAATAATGAGAGTAGAATTTCCAATATACGCGAGAAACAACTGGTCGGTTTTGGTTGACTTAGTAACATCGGCAGGTCACGACTCTTTCCCTCAATTTCCCGCTAATGTCTTTTGTGAGTCGTTATGCTCTGGCCTCGTTTGGCTCCTACTGGACCATTACGATTTCAGCCGGTTTCCATCATCCTTGAAATTGAATTCTACGATGCAAACCCACCCTGCGTTGAGGGTTTGAATTTCTGGCGGAGATTGCAGAGGCGCTTGTCCTTCAAGAACTAGTTCTAAAGAGAAGAAACGGTAATTGCAATATAATATCTACAGATTATGTTTGGCAAACAAGAGTGAGGTTTTTACTTAGACTCGAGCGGTCTTAGCAACATTTTGGGTTGTTCCACAAAACGACCCAATCGGTCTTCAGACTTGGAGCGTTGAGAGAAATTCTCTCTAAAGTGATATAGATGGCAGACAACACTTAGTGTCTCTGCTTGCCAGCTGATTCGAGCTACTCCTCCAGGCTACCGGCCTACTTATCCCGACCGCCCCTAGATGTATAGCTCTAGCATATTCCGCGGGTCTACTTTTACCCGCTGAAACTTTTCCGTTGCATCGCTGACCAATTTCTTGTGTCTTCTTGTTCAGTTTTAAATATTATCATTATCATGTTATTGTCGCGATGAACTGTCTGTGGTAAGTCTGGACTTCACACATAAACACATGAACGTTCCATATAAAATGTAGTGTAGTGTACAAAACTAGCAATCAAAATATAATTTGAGTTGGGTAGGTACCTACCTGAATATTAGTTGAATATTAACTATCATTTCAAATGTACTATTGCAGTCACTAAAATATACATAAATTAGGAAATGTGGGATATTCGAGGATGAATAAGCCACAGAAACAATTAAAATTTGCCTAATATACACTTACGATGTTTTGGTGACAATATTTGATCTATTGCCCAATTGATTTTGAAAACACAATTGGTAATGACGTACAGACAGGTATACAGTTACGGCTTCACGTGGATGTAAAACTCTCAGCAAAATCGGAGACAAGAGAATCGGTGCTGGAATCCGAGTAGAGGACGGGTGTATAGTACTGGTTGTTAGGCTTTCCTCCGTGCCAATACCAATTTGATGCAGAGACCGCCGTTCCTACGGATAGTTGAAGCGTACATGTTGTGTATTACCTACCCCACAAGCCATTTGACGGCGTTTTAAAGAGAGTTGGTGCTAAATATTTTCGTGTTACTTCACTGAACCCATTACGAGCTCGAACTCTAACGTCATATTACTTGGTATCAAGTAATATAAGTATAAGTATAAGTATATCTAAGTGTTGGATTCCTCGAATGGATACAGTATGCGTTTATATTGAGATGGACAATCATATCAACTTTCACGCAGACCACAATAATTGTTGAGTTTGTTGCCCGATATGGATAAACCACTGTATGGTTTCCCAAACTATGAGGAATCATTATTTTTCAGAATTTCGTCTGATTGTTATGGATTTAGGTACTTTACACTATGGTCTGGTTATCAATTTGAAATTGTTCATGCACTGCCTTCCACTTAACACCATGTGATATACTCGTACAAGACAGATTTGCTATCCCAATATTATTGTTTACTACATTGGAATGTAGACACAACAAAACCTTTGCTATTCTTTATGGAGGCTTAGTTGGAAACAAGATCCGATATGAAAATACGTACCTACTATCGTAATTACACCACACTTGGTAATATTGATTAAGATGCTCTCTGAAGGCGAAAAAGCTTGTGAGCTCGTTCATGAGACATTTACACCGGCTCGTTGAATAGGTACTTCCCGAACCAGGACATGTTTATGAAGTTACTATTGAAGAACTTGGACACTTTATCGCCGTACATTTCTCCCTTAACAGGTCGATCGTGATACGTCGGAAGTGAACGCTGCATGAGAGCTATTTATCTTGTTGCTAGCAGCTCCAGAAGAACTGGGAGGATTGAGAAGAATTGTGAGTGAGAAGTGACTTTGTCAAGAGGTGAGAGAGGGGAAGGAAGCAGTTGGGTGGAGCTCGCTTTCTATCCTACTGCATCACCTAAGCGACGCCGCTCCCTGACTTTCCATCCATCTCCGACATGCCTGTCGGGGACAAGTTGAGATCGATCGTAGGGAATTGTCATTTGTGATCAAGAATACACGAATAGGATGTGGATGAAGGAGGTGTTCTGAGGGATTACCAACATACAGCTCTCCAGCTTTCGTATCCATTGCCATATCCGTGCTTTATTAGCAAAACCTCTTCAATTTTTTTATAATTACACTTTGAGAATCAAAAATAATACTCGGAAAATAAAATAGAACAAAAAAACGAAATTACCTAATATGCATTAGATAAATCGATACTAATGTTTTCCGTACGACAAATCGACAGAATGATCAGTCACTATACGTACAGTACAATCTTGATAATACGGCAGTTAGTCCAGCACGTTCAGTAATTCGGCGTTTTCAAGGAACGCCTCTCAGTAGGTACATACCCCCACTCATACCCAGCACGTCGCTTAGGTACCTCTTGTATGGAAGAGTCATTGGCTTTGTCGCTGAACTTGGGGCCTGCAGCAAGACCTAGGTTGAAGGGTTTTTGAAGGATATCTTAGGGTGTGATTGACTTGAAGTTTGAGATGCGGGGTGGGGGTTGTCCACCATCATAGAATCGCCAAGAAATCCAATAAGAAGAAAGTTACGAGAAATTTATCGAAAAATCGACATTTATTTGAGATCCTGCTTTTTAAAATATTTTACATGTTTTAACTGCAATGCTCGCATTTGGTGGCCTTCCTTGCCTCATTTTTTAATAAAAAAATTTACCCACAATTTAAAAAGAAAATATTTTATGAATTTCAAACATTGGACGACGCAGAGGCCTTTTCTTATTAATATGGTGAATCTAGAAATTCATTTCGAAACTCTAAGTCAATCATAGCTTGAAATATCCTTCAAGAACCTTCCAACCTAGGTCCTGCAGGCCCTTAACTTGACTTAGGTAAAAAAATTTGACGTGGATACCGCTGGAGGTCATGAAAAGTTTTGCAATATGGAAAAAATGTAACGTGATACCGATAAACAACAACGGGAAACGTGATACAAATATAAATATAAATATGCTACTATAAATATACTTAATGACGCAAAACACATATTTAATGAAACCAAACAAAAATTTTACAGGAAGAAAATGAGCCATATCCATGAACCAATGTTCGTATCTTCACGTAGGCAGTGTAGATATTCAACATCAGTTTACAGATTTGCTATAAGTTTATTTATCGCGTTTGTATCCTTTGTAAATTTGATTGGAGTCTACTCGTTATGAAGTAGTTGTCTTTTAGTTTAACCGAGAGGGTTTTTTGAAAATTGATCGTCCGAGTATTCCAGATTTTTTCACTTTTTTCCAAACGTTACTGCATATTTTGGAGTACAAGGTGGAATGAAATTGTTCGTATTCCATCATTTTCCTCAACTCCATCATCTTTTTCCTCTGTGGGGACGAAGAGCCAGGTCGCGTGCAGGAGGTCATTACGAATTGAAATGGACTTATTGGAAAATCTTTGTCGTTTTTGAGGTGAAAACAAGCCGTGTGTAAGGCTCATTGGTTCCAACATGAATCGGTCTTTTCGAATTGAAATCAAGATTTTTCGAAATTTGCTAGGACTTTTTGAGAAATATGAGGAAGGGGTAACCCAGGCTACTAGGATATCACAGATTGGCTTAAAGGAACAAGCGAGGCAAATTTTCCGTCACTTTTCCTAATTACACACCGGTGTTTGTGTATATGTAATTAATTTGTTTTTCTTTGTTCAATATACATGTACACATTTTCACATAAAAATCATCATTATCAAAATTTTCATTTTCATCCATAGTAAAATTGTTCTTTTGATTTTCTCTCGATAATCCAGAATTCTTCGATAATCCGGCGGTGATGTGGTCCCATATATGCCGAGTTATCAATATTGTACTGTATCTACATTCGTTTTGGTTTATTACCTTTAGTAAAGAACCATTAGAATCGAACAAGGAAAAATAAGTGAACCCCCTCAAAATTTGCTAGTTTACGTTTCAAGACACGTAGATTCAGAAAACCGAATCATAAAAATCCGCCCGTCCTCCGTATGCCGTCCGCGCCACTATGACTGGGCAAGTCAAAGTGGTCTAGAGAGAATGATGATTTGTACAAAGAAGTTGTGTACAAGAAGTTGTGACAAGAACTGTAAGATTTTTTTTCTCATGACTGACAACTCATAAGTCGGTAAACACTAATATTTTTTCTGTATTCGCTATTGGCTACATCCCGTTTAGATAATATTCTCTCTCGTGGTCTAATGACTATAAATGGTCGATCATCTCCAAATTACTGATACTTTAAATCCCATTTGCCCAACTATAATCCTCTCGGGACCCTGATGTTCATTTGTTCCCACTGTTATTAGGAAATAGATTTTCAAAACGCGGACACAGATTATGGATACAGATTATGATAACACGGTCGGATTAGGGTGGCCAGAAGAGCTACAAGCAGTCTGTAGGGTGGACGTTATAAATACTTGGAGGTCAAAACCTTTACTTAGATCAGCCTTACTAAATTCAATAACTAATATGCTTGTAATTATATCATAATATTATATAATAAGATGAATTGAATGTGATGTTACACATATACCTAGTTTCTGTTCGCAGTTTATGTTGATGTAATTAAGGTATTCATAATTATATAATTTATATACGAGTAGTAAGTATATCTTAATACGGTTATTCACCACGGTTATTTTTCTATTTTGGTTTACTATTTTCAATAATGCTTTACTACCAAAGAGAAAAACTTTGCTAGTCAACCACCAACTCAACTCAATATTTTATCTTATTACGAATTCTTATAGTCACGGGACTTGGAACGATATCGTATATATACTCGTAGAACAGTGATAAAGACGGAAGAGTTGTCTGTAGAGAAAATGATCAAACGCTGTGGAAGAACCGTATCGTTTTTGCCGTTTCACGTTGGTTTACACAGTATATTGGAGTTATTACGTTGTTCAGGTGAATGAGGAGGGTGGGTCGCAATTGTTGGAAGCTTTGACTTTTTAACAAGAGGAAGTCGATAAAGCGGCGTTGAAGGTGGTTTTATGTACTGTTAACCTGCCTCTATTGGTTCACAGAACAAACAGTAAAATTGAAAAGAATGGCCTTGTTTGGGCGGCGATTCTTCAATTCATTCCCCGAAAATCAAAGTCTCCTCCATTGAGCTTCTCGGCTCGATTTAGGAGTCTATTACTTTGTTCGACTACCATTTGAGGAACTCGAGCCGGAGCATTGAAATTACCAATCAACGTTCTGTTACGTTCTCAATTAATGTTCCATAGCCTTCGACTCGAGAACATAAAATGGTGTCTGTTCACCTGACTCTCAGTGGAGTAGACTTTTATACATTGCTTGAGGCGAAGATTTTGAGGAAACCGTAATCAAAGGGTCCGTTTGAGGAAAAATGATCTTCGTAATTTATTTTAACTAAAACTGAATTTGATTCTCTCGTTGGTTGTAGTACCTCATTTTGAATGGCTTCACATTGGGCCTCCTCCTCTCTGTTGTCCTCTAACTTTGTACTCACCCAAGGGTGGTATTCTTTAATCCTTTGAAAACGCCTTTTTCATATTATATGAAGGATACACAAGGATACTGTATCCCATCTCATCTGGTTCAGCGTTGTGGCTGTGTTAAGCTGTTCATAGGAAGCGATTGGGAATCAGTATGTGGTCCAAAGACCTTCGAATAATTAAATGTTCTGTTGACGAGTCAACGAAAACTTTATTCTCGAAATTGAATTGGCATAATTCAGAAGCCAGACGAATGAAGAAACAACTAAGAAAAATGTGGGAGATCCAAATAATTTTCAGGTGAATTTTGCACGGTCTAGGATTTGTAGGGGAGCCTCGCCCGGAATTGGTATTACAAATTCCGTATTAGAGAGCGAAACCACTCTCACCATATTTCCCTCACAGTTCTGGTCTTGATGAAGTCAAATTTCGGCTCGCCGACGATGGAGGCGGGGGAGGCTCCGCAGGAAGGGAACGCTTTGGTGAAGCGTATGCAAATTATAAATCAGCCTGTCGGAGCGTGAATCTTTTCCTCATTTAATATTATCGCACGGTTTTCCATGCTTTCCTCGATTTACCTCCAAACAACCCCTCATACTCGGTTCTCGTTCACCCTTCAATGCGTACCTCTTCTTTCTTGCATTTCCCATTTTCACACCTCACTAAGTTTCATGTCACGGTTTAAAAAGACCTCTACAATGCTCAATAAATCAATACTCAATGCTTTAGATAAACCACGGTATCGAAAACCTTGAGACTATTTAGGGGGAAGTAGACATTTTTGTTCTCCGATCACTTGTCACTCTCGTAATCAGACGGTTTCCAGTTATCGTACGAAATTAATGATCACTAGATGACATCTCACTCTCTCTCTTTCTCTCCGAAAAAAACTAATCGAGGGTCGCACGGCAACACCCCACATCGTCACTTTTGGCCTAAATGAGTTATGCATACCATTCGAAGCGTCTTCCCCCGGCGGATCGATCTAACTAAGTATAAGTTAGGTACCTCAATTAGGTAAGACTAAATCTTTTTATTTTACTGAATTACTCAGTAAACATAGTCATTGGCAGATGGGTTTTTGGCACTGCTGAAAAGTCGTCCAAATGACGATGTGGGAAGTTGCCGTGAGATCCTCGAAATGAAAACGCATGTGCTTACCAGTTGTTGCTGATTCTTCTAGGTAGTAAGATCCCGCGAGTTTTCTAGTTTCCTGGATTAAAATTAAGTGAGTTGTATCATTATTGGCATGGATATTTCTTACCGTTGGGGGTCATCATGCTGCCCAGGCCCCGGATCACCTGAGTGGCTCCTAAAACTAATTTCTATTTCAATCAGCTTGTGCGTACTCAACCGCATAGTCAACGGCATGAGAATATCACCTGGATGATAAGTACCCAGACATTCCTAATATCTCAAACCCCACTCCCAGGAGCAGGATAGTCGTTATTTTTATATTTTACCCAGAAATATTTAATATTTTTCCAACACGAATTTCCATAAGTAGGATCGCCCTTTTTTTCTCGTCGAAAGAGAGCTTACGTATTTGCGGTAAATACAAGACTTTTATTTTTCTCTCCCATCATATTTTTTAGAACGGCAGGAGTGATTTATTTATTATTTATTAAACACAACACGGGCAAGCCCATTAAACAGAATAAAGCAAGAAAAGTGATAACTTGGTAGCAGAGCGTAACTCTTTTGGACCGTCTTGAAGCGAACTACGAGTTGGCACATTTTGACATCTTTCACAATAGTGACTCTGCGACTCCCGAACGGTCCAAGACGCTACAATGGATAGTGGCCAATGTGGCTTAGAAAATGTTTCTAAGCCATATTGGCCACTATCCATTGTCGCTAAACATGATGGTGAAAACAGAAGTGCGATATCTCATTTCGTTCTCAAACTAGAGCACTTTGAAGATGGAGAAACGTTGAAACTTGAAACGTTCTTCATGGTTAGTCTGCTCTAATCTGATCACGGAATGTGATATCGCAATTCTGACGTCACCATCTTGTTCATCGTTGAAAAATCTATAAGCCCAGAGGAATGTGGGGAGTTAAAGGGGGGGGGGGGGAGGGAATACCCATAAATTCCCAAAATGAGACAGTCTGACAAGTGACCCCTCATTTTAAAGATTTTTTTACGCTGAACACCAGTGCCAATGCCGATCATCTTTACTAAGAATAAATTAAGTAGAAAAAAACTAAGGACAAACGGTCAGTACACGTCAACAAAAAATCAACTATCTGCTAGCTATGGAAGATTTTTTTTGAGGGATCCCGAGCATTCACTGTAGTAATACCCCGTTCGGGCCGAGTGGGATAGAAAGGGTAGATTGTAGGGGATAGCGGGATATTGGCATCTTCGAACCCTTTTCAGAATCCTTCCGATTCCGATGGAATCCAATTTCGACGAATGAGGAATGCGGAGGAGACGAGAAGATGGGGAGCAGAGACGTGTGTTCAGCAGCTGCCCTCGAGGGACATCCGAAAACAAGGGTAATCAGCTGAGGCGATCCAGTATCAACGTATACCCGTTTGAGTTCGGTTATTTCCTGAAATGAGACGATGGTATTAATAAAAGGATTCAATGGAATCAACCTACACCTGCGTTATGGAATGTGATGGCTAGACAGCCTCCGGCTGTTAGCGACACAGGCTTCCGCACAGTCCTTCGGAATATGACAGTAGCGAGGTTTTTCCATGAATATAATTTAAATTCAAGTAAATTGTGCTGTTTTTCACCCATCTTCGAATAATTTCATCTTTGTATAGCATACAATTGCATGTTTGTATGTATGTATACATGTATGTATGTACGTATACTGCGTTAAGTATACTTCCAAAATCACGTCATCATCGCAATACTGAAGGTTGCATTTCCAGGAATTTCCTGGTTTTTGCTGACATTTCCTCGAGAAACATTTCAGCATGCAGAACTTCATTTCAAATAAAAATTTAATGTCAAAAATAAATTAGGGCAAACTTAACGTTACTGAGAATACAAGAATTGGGTATACTTATACTGTAAATTAAAAGTATAATTAAACTAAAGTGTCGTTTCCCTCAACGAGAAGGAGCCTGTCACAACTTTGAATGTGTTAAGCTCTTCACTTGTCATGCTGCCCAACGGTCAAAGTTATCAGGTTCTACAGGGAATCGAACCCGGCCTGCTGGGTGACAAGCCTGAGTATGTATACTCAGTTCTATACAAATCTCTACTGGATGACACTAATACTTCTTATATTTATATAAATTTATATGAGAGTTGTAGGTTAGAAATGATCAGTTCTAGTCGCAAAGGCAAGTTTCAGTCTAATCACTAGTGGTCTAATCATGTGAAAATGGAAACGATCCATAAATAAAGATAAATGATACATACAAAGTTGAGATACAGCCAGAAAATGAAGTAGAAACGAGTAAAAATAATTCGTTGAGAAGGAAAAGTTCGGGTGTTTGGGTTCGCTGTGTTACGAAAGTTTAATGATTTGCATTTTGCTGTGAAGTCATCTTTCAGTGAATTCAAAGGTTCATTCGTTCTTTTTATAATATTTTGTTTCATCCTGCCTCCACCAATATAATGTCTTGAAGTCTCGTTCAAGATTTTACTCTTTGAATGATCGTTGTTGAACTAATCAACTTTTTTTGTAATGGCGTTATACTAATTAATGAAACGAACACCGCCACCCCGATTACTGTATATTCCAAAAATGCGATACAGACGCGTCAAAATTGTGTATTTAGTGACTTTTTCCACTTTTGTTCTTTTATGAGAGTTTTGAGAAAAGGAAATTAAGACGAAGAGAAATTAAACCCAGGGATATCAGCCTTCATTGTGAGACCACCTGCGGGACGAGGAGGGTGGACTTTAATTTGGCGACCAGATTGGGGAGTCGGTAGTTGACGTGAAGAGGGGAAAGACGCCGAAATCGGAGTTGTCGTTTTTTCTCATCTCATCTTCTCTCTTTTCTCATCGATGGGCGAGAAAGAGAAGACAAAGTTATTGTTCAGTTTGAATTGAGGATTTCCTCTCCCGGCTGTGGAAGCGGAAGAACCACAATTAAAAACAGGGCTGGTAAAATCTGGATGAGACGTGACGTTTTCAATTTAAAATTTAACATTGGAAGTATTCTGAGTAAATTTGAAATTCACATGCAAATTAAATTGGTAAAACTTCTAAACAATAAGTGTAGAAGGAGGTTTCTGGTAGAGCAGGTTTAATCGAAAGATATTCTGACATACTCGTATTTATGAAGGGTATGTATCTTGATATTCATTAGAGACGAATTGATTGATTATTGACATAGAAGTCGACGCTTCTACAATAAAATACAATTTATTTTGTAATTTCCATGATGAGTAAAAAAACATTAAAGCGCATTTATTTTATGTTCATTCATTTGCTTTACAACTTTCAAGCTCACTGGCTCATATCGGAAAAACCTCATCAATCCGGGCGTCTTCCCCTCCTTTCTTTGGACTGGTGCCGATAGGTAAAGCTGCCACGTGCATAGCATCCAAATAAATTCCAAAGCCCCTCAACGAGTCAATATCGTACAATAAATAAATTCATTCATTTCAGTATTACAACTAATACAAATTGTGTATTACATTATTCAGAACCATTGAAATATGAGTCGAAATAATAGTGGTGTGGTAGTATTCGATGATCGCGGGTGATCCTGCGATTGGTGTAGACAATCTCAGCTGCTATCCCAATCCGAGCCACCAACAGACAAAACGCAAATGTGCTTTGCCACCCTTGGCTCTTGTCTCCCTTAAATGGGTTGCATATATATTCGAATATATTCGAACGAAAGGACCGTTTTCATAGCCATATAGAGGGAAATGGTGAGGACTAAGAGAAAGAAAACTCAACTGTGAACATTCAGTTTAATACTTCCAATAAGGAAATTACGATTCCCAGAGAATGACTGCGAAGGGACGATTGGAATTGGGCACTCAACAAACGGGGGTTTCTGGAAGTTTCTGCGAAGTTGTTGTTCGGAAGGGAAGGGACTGTTTGTGGTCGCCGGAGAAGAAAGAAGAAAAGGCCAACAGCTACTTATTTTCCCCAAGTTGGATCAGTCAGCTGAAAAGTTTCGGCTTGGGGATTTTTCTCTTCTCTTTTTGCTGAGCGTGCCTGAAATGTCTTTCAATCCATCCACACTGCTCAACGGCGATATAGTGCAACGACTAATGACTCCCCCGCTACCAAGATCTGTGAACAGAAATTCAAAGCGAGGATCGTCTGTTGCATCTTTTAGTCCACACATATTTTTCATATTTTAGATAGGCTCGCGCGACCCAAATAATGTATATACGGTAAATTAACTAAACGTATCAAATATAACTTTCTAAGAAACGTACATGGGAGGAAGGATGTAATGGAGAACATTTTTTTCGGCTAAAATTGCTTTTTTCCCATACTTGAACGAAGTGGTCCCAAGCTTACTCGAGACGAGTATGAGTTTGGAATGATTATTACTTCGTTGGATGTAGAGGGGTAGATACCACGAGAGACGCCTCTAGAACTCCGGATTGTTATTCATGGAGTGTAGCCAGAGCGCGCGGGCCTCTTCGCCGCTGAACCTTTTCCACTTTCCTGGAGACCCTACCTCAGGGGATTAGGCCTTTTTCCCCTCTCGAGGAGAAACGGAAAGGAAAGGTAAAACCTGATTGTGTATAATACGGTATGATACCTTACAGTACAATGCGGCTTACGGGTCGCGTATTTCTTCGACGACGGTTTCCTTATATTATTCCAAAGCGGTTATTTTGTTCGGCCCCTCCGCAACATGATCCGACTCAAGCCGAGAACTAACCTATGTTTTGGGTTGTTCCATACTTGTATGGTGCGAAACATCGCTTTTATGTTGGTCCTACGTATTATTTGTATTTATTTTCAGTAGTTTTTGAAGGCGAAGGAGGATTTCAAACATAAATACAAGACGCCATTCATTTGAACAACTTTGGAGTCATATAGTGTAGTAGCATATTATGCTACTACACTATATGACTCCAAAGTTGTTCAAATGAATGGCGTCTCGTATTTACGAGCATTTAAAATTACAAATAAAGAAACAAGACAACAGTGTGGGAAATAATACGTTAAGCTGGAGCAAGCAAGGGAGAACACCAAGTGGTTAATTCTGAAATCGACAGGCCACTATTACACTAAATACTTACTGGCCACTTCTAGCGACGATAATGCGTTTCACGCCCCTGTTATGCTTTTAGATTGATAAGAACGAGGCAAATAACATGATAATATTATTATTCGATTCTGTCTATCTACGAACTTAGCCTTTCGATTGACAAGACACATTTTTCACAACAATTATGGATATCATATTATGAAACCCATATCCATAATTGTTGTGAAAAATGTGTCTTGTCAATCGAAAGGCTAAGTTCGTAGATAGACAGATCGAGCCACTCTGAAGGGGATTTCGGGGAGTTTTTAGGGCGGGAAGGGAAGAATTACCCATAAATTCCAAAAATGAAACAGTCCTCAAAGTGTAAATGTGTAAAGTGTATCAATCTATGTAAAACTAAATGTATAATACCTTACTCCAAAATTATTTGAATTGATTGTAACATTTATTCGCAGCTATTTAAATTTACACATGATGCGATAAGATAAATTTGATAGAACGAGAGGAGAAAAACTCTGCAAATTCTTGACACAACGGTTTATTATCTTCCCTGTGCAGATCACCCTTCTGTCTATACCAGACTGTATTGCAAATCGGCACCATACCATATTCTCACCGTACTCATACCATACCATACGAATTTCTTTCCTATCATACCATACTGTATTATACCAAATCATACATACAATAATATACCATACCATACTCATACCATGTCATACAAACCGAGTGAATATTGAAATGTCATCCATTTCTGACCTATATTTAAAATTTCAAGTATCTAGCTCATCATCAAAATTTAATTTGTTTAAACAAATAGGTATTATTTAAACAATTTTACAGACAAGAAACCGAGTAAATATTGCAATGTGGTCTATCCCCGACTCACGGTTAAAATTTCTAGACTGTAGATTACCGGGAAGATGAAAAAAGGTAGTTTTATTCTGGGCGTCTGAGGGTTGGGTCACATAACGGCCGTTTTCGACGCGAAAGATTAGTGTTTTTCCTAAACCTTTGCGCGGTCACTGTGAACGAACGGCTGGTCGCAAAATAATCCAATTGGTCTTAAAAGATTCGTATTTTTCAGGTCATTCAAAAGTGAACTAAAAATTACACCGTTTCATGAGAATGTTTAGAGATATTACATTGTCGAAATTTCAAAGTTTGTTTTGAACCCCTTCCCCTTGACCTAGGGTTATGAAAAGTTTCGAGGATCATTGTGGGGCTGGTCCAAACCCAGAAACCAAATTTTGTAATTTTAGCTCAACGCTAACTGGGCAAAGTGGCACGGACGGCGGACGGCGTACGGCGTACGGGGGACGGCGTACGGCGTACGGGTGACGGACGGATTTTTTTTTATTCGATTTTCTGAATCTACGTATCTTGAAACGTAAACCAACAAATTTTGAGGGGGGGTTAAAAAATTTTTTTCTTTGGGCGATTCCAATGGTTCATTATCGAAGATAATAAACCAAAATGGAAATGGAGAAGAACTCAAATTGTCTGCCAGTATGTAAATATATAAACTGGACAAGTTGAAAGTAACTTTTATCGTTCTTCCACTCGTGTTGTACTTGATAGCGCCAAAATAAAATCCTGATCCGAATGTTAGTAATGACATTCGAGGAAAGTTTTCATAACTCACTAATAAATCTTATGTCGACAGACCTATCTTCGTGTTAGTAGGTAGTGTTCACCAACTGTTAGTTGAAGTGGAATGGCATGTGGCATGGTGGATCTTGTCGGTTTTCGACTCATCATCTAAATTTGTTATTGATTGTTGACACCTACGATGGTTAATTGTAATATGTTTGTCAATATAAGTATCAAAAGTCTAAAGCCCTCGTTAAAAATGGCAAGGTTATTGAAATTAAAATTGAATGCCTCAATTACAATTGAATTGTTCTCAATTTTTGTAGTAGTGACATGGTTATAGCACTATCGCCTTATACCGAAATGATCTCAGAGTTATAGAAATGAAGTCATCAAGGAATCGAGAGATCTAGAGCTGACGCGTGACTTCATTGGAAAGGGTCGGTTGGCCGGCTTTATTGGTTAAAACGATCTTCAACAAGGGTGAGGTATAGCTTCCAATATCTCTCACATCTATTATAAATACGACCGCAAAGTCTTCCGGTGCAATTCCATTTTCCTTATTTGGCTTGCGGTCGAATTATTGTTTGAATTTGATAGGAGGATTGTAAGGGAACCCACACAATGTTTCGAAAGGTCAATGCAGACGTTTATCTAGAGAACTACCATTTTGTTGCCTATGTTGCATGGAGTGGCTGACAAAGAACATTTCCGTCATGCGCTACAATTACTGCAGGTGTAGAGAAAAATGATGCCCACTCGCCAATGCTTTTCTTCGCCCTTTTTTCAGCCACAAACAACCAAACACTTTACGTAGACTTCCAGAACCCCTTCCTGATTATGAATCGGAACTTCGTTCCTTGTAGTGAATTTGCGCCGATTTCGTCATTCCAGACGATAACTCTCGATAGAATTGAGATAAAAAGTTTAAATTTGCAAAAAAATCTGTCTTCGGATTTTTTCTGAGACATTATTATTTCGTGGGGATTTCTCTCCCTTGATTAAAATGATATAATATTTCATTTTAATCAAAATATTATTTCGATTTGATAATGTATACTGGGCTCGTCAAGTTAAATAAAGAAATAAGAAATATAACGTCACATGACGCATTCGGTATGTTGAGGTACTTCATGTTTCGCCCTTTTCTCGGCATATTACCCCAACTGGCATTTATAATTTAGGAAATAATACTCTGGTAATATTATGTGTCTTGAGAATTGTGTAGGTGTTGTGATTCGGTGAATATGTTTGATAAAGTCGAAGTTCGGGAGCGCTAGTGGTCTACGGGGAATAAGGGAAACTAAAGGCGCTAGTGGAAGGTTGATAGAGATAGTGGCAACTACATGTAGGAAGGTGACAGGTCGAGAGCGCTGGTGGGCTACGGGGAATAAGGGAAACTGAGGCCCCAAGGAGCCCAAACAGCTTTGGGGCCGAACACAATGTCAACCAATAAATCTGAACGAATTAAAATGGTCCCCCCCCCCTCAATAAGTAATAATCTCTTTGCAGGGAAAACTCGGATAGGAAGAAACTTTTCTTTCCTTGTATTCTACAACAGAGGGACTCTGGGCGAGGGGACCACTCATGTTTGAATTTGCCCTCGGGTCAAAGGGTGGTGGCGAGGGGGTCGTGAATTTTTACGAAGCTTCAAAGACGCTCTTCTACGCTCATCCCTCACCCTCGTTGTTCTACTTCTTCCTTTGCATAGCCCCAGGCTTCCTCATTTTCCTTTCCTCTCAACGTTCTTCCTCTGAGTCTACCCCTATTTCCACACTAATCATCATATCCCCACTTCCAAGCCCCTACGCCACAAGTGCTGTTCTTCATTCGGCTCCTTTATCCCACGACGTTAGCGACGAAATTAGGTTTTGGGTTTTACTAAACAACGGCCAAAAAGCTGCATTAGAATCTCATTATTGTTTCTAGACTTTGGTATCACAAAGAAAATGTTACTCGCAGTTTTTCAGAAATGTTTAGGAACGATTCACAAAATAGATGTAATTGTACTGCGATTTGAGACTCGAATTTTGTCTTAAGGTTTACTAGTCCATTTTTTTTTTTTTTTTTTTTTCTAATATATATTTTATTATTGCTCCAAGATATAGATCTCATTAACAATATTCGTCTGACCTAATTATATTACAATACTTGGCATTTAGGGCTAACGATACATAACTTAGTCCTTTGTCTTTATGATTTATTGCACACACTCACTCCCTACACAAGCTCATGTGGTTTAGTGCGCTTGAGGCGCCGCGTCAACTCATGTACTTCGAGAAGCTGGACAACTTCTTCATTGACATGGTTTTTAAGTCTCTCAAGATGAGCGTTAGCGCGCTGCTTTATCACTTGGTCAATGCTTTCCATCTCAAGGTCGCGATGTAGAGCGTCGTTGCGGATATACCACGGCGCATTGGTTATGCATCGTAGTACGGTATTCTGAAAGCGTTGTATCATCTGCCTGTTTGATAGAGCCGTACAGCCCCACAGTTGTGCTCCGTAGACCCACGAAGGCCTAAGTACTTGAGTGTACAGAAGCAGTTTATTTTGAAGTGACATTTTTGATCGCCGGCCGATGAGCCAGTACATTTTCCTGAATTTTAAGACAAGTTCTGTCTTTTTCTTTTTGACGTGTTCTTTCCACCGGAGCTTGGCGTCTAGCGTCATGCCCAGGTATTTGGCGTGATTCGAGTAGGGAATCACCACATTGTTGAGAAAAGCCGGGATGTAGTTGATCTTACGGTTGGTGAAATCAATGTGCACCGACTTTGTCTCGTTCAGTTTGATTCTCCACTTAGCGGTCCAGCGAGTGATTTTGGAGATTGATCTGTTCAGTTTGCTGATAGATTCATTGTTGTTCTCCCCAACCGAGAGAACCGCAGTGTCGTCTGCAAAAGTTGCTGTTGTGTTGCATTCTAGGTCCGGTAGGTCGCTCGTGTACAGTATGTATAGGAGGGGGCCTAACACACTGCCTTGTGGGACACCAGCGTTAACTATTTTTGGATCTGAATACGCTTCATCTTGTTTGATGCGGTAATACCTCTTTGACAAGTAGGAATCCAGTAGATCCACGTAATGGATGGGAAGCATCTTTTTGAGTTTATGTTTTAGGCCTTCGTGCCACACTTTATCAAAAGCCTGAGCTACGTCAAGAAAGATAGCCGAACAGACTTTCTTTTGCTCCAGCGCTTCTTCAATGATATTGACGATTCGATGGACTTGATCTATGGTCGAGTGCTGACGTCGAAATCCGAATTGATGCTTGGGAATTAGCTTCCGTTCTTCAATTATGCCGAGGAGTCTCTTACTGATTAATTTTTCGAAAACTTTGGATAGCACAGGCAACAGTGAGATGGGCCTGTAAGATGTTATTTGATCAGCTGGCTTACCAGGTTTTTGTATCATGATGATCTCCGCCATCTTCCATAGCTGGGGTACATACCGATGTTTGATGGCAGCGTTAATGATTTGGGTGATTTTGACAATAGCTTTTCGAGGTAACTGGTGCAGAATCTTTCCTGTGATAAGATCAAAGCCAGGAGCTTTCTTAGGATTTATCTCCTTTTTAATAGTTTTTTGTACTTCTTTTATTGTGACATACGGTATTTTTACTTCTGGCTCGAGCGGCGGTGTCTCCTCCAAGGTAGGCTCACCCGGAGACCTGGAGTTGGGTGCGAATACACTAGTAAGGTGTTCCGCAAACAAATCAGCCTTGCTTTTACTGTCACTAGCCCATTTACCCCTATCATCCCTAACAGGTGGTGCTTGAACTATAGGTCTCTTGAGATATTTGGCAGCTTTCCACAGGGAGTAGTCAGTGTGGTGGTCACTGGTTAACTCTCTGAGGTACTTTTCAGTTGATTCATCCTTAATCATCTGAATCATCTCTTTCAATTCCTTAGCAGCCTTATGCCATTCGGTTTTATGTTCTGGCATTCGGGTACTTTGCCATTTTTTTCTTGCTTTCCGTTTTAATTTTATAGCTTCAACTATTTCTCTCGGGTAGTTAAGTCCCTTGAGTCTTCTTCTAACTGATGGAGTATTCTTCCATGCCACTTCTTGGATAGAACATACAAGTTGTTCGAGCTCCCGATCTATGTCATCTAGTGTCTGTGGAGGCTCCTTCAGGTGTAATTCTTTGCATAAATCAATTTTGAATCCTTCCCAGTCTGTTTTGTCATTAGCCAGGGCAGGGTTGTAAGGTCTGTATTAGAAAAGCTGCATTAGAATCTCATTATTGTTTCTAGACTTTGGTATCACAAAGAAAATGTTACTCGCAGTTTTTCAGAAATGTTTAGGAACGATTCACAAAATAGATGTAATTGTACTGCGATTTGAGACTCGAATTTTGTCTTAAGGTTTACTAGTCCATGGTGCCAGTACAGTTACTATCTTCTTGTCAAAAACCTGGAAGGTTGTCTATTTTGAAATATTACTGTGTCCAATGTGAAAGCTGTGTATCAAAGGAGCAGTTCTATTCCCCTATGCGGACACGAACATATCCATAGTTAACAGTTTTAAATTGTCAAAATGAGTGATATGGTGACTCTATATAGATATTCAAGTGAAATGAAGGCTCTTTGAGAAATAATATGAATACACAAGAGGAAAAGAGGGAAACGGTCCTCGCGCAAATTACGTTTTGATATATTTGTTGTTCGGAAGAGGAAAGTAAAAACAAGATATAAACTGAGTGGGAGGATTTAAAATAATATATGGGAACGAGAAAAGAAAATATCGCTGGAAGTGGAAAGGTGGTTGCGGCGCTGTCCAAAAGGCGCAAGTGCGACGCCGGGAGGAGCCTGGCAGGACTTGTCACAAAGTTGAAAGGAATCGCAAGCTGAGCATTCGAGTACATAATTATATCTCACGAATCTGCTGAGATTTGAATTTTCCAACGGGATCTTTCAGAATCAGTCCCTCAGAATTCTTTACACCATTAGTCCAGTGTAATCTATGGATTCAATACTGCACCTAAATAAATCCAGAGATTATCTGCAAGTATGTCGCAACTAGAATCCACATTATTATGAACATTAGAAGTGAAATTTAGGTTTTGTTCAACTACTGATGGGTGCACGTTCGCTCATGCGTAGAAGGAACCATTGAGGGAACTTTTGAAATTGATTTTTTATACCACGAAGAGTGCAATATTCCTGGGTTAGTTATACAGTTAATGAATTATTGTATTAAAGAATGGAATATTAGGTACATTTAATTTAACCGCATCCGAAAGGTATTAATTGGAGGCAAAACCAGAAAATCTAACGAGGAAGAAAGCTGTTATCGATACTGGTCTGCTGATACTGGATAATATCAGTTAATGACATATTATACGAGTATGGGCATCTAAAAACTAAGTAAACAGAGCAAAGGAGAGGAAATTCCGAAACGGCGCCAATAAATAATGGATTATTACTTTAGTCAACTTTTAATTTACCAATCATTTAGGTATATCGAGATGAACCTGCCAAACTATGTTACCTCCTTCTTCTAGACTCGAAAAGTAACTCAGTGTAAGAAGCATGATATCACACAACCGTGATTTGCTGGGGGTTACAAATTATTTTTTCTTGGACGATTCTAATTATTCATTATATTAAGATGATAAACCAAAATCCGTTCGTTCGATTGTTTTCAGTATTTCATCGCAATATCAAAGTTCTTGTTTAATTCTCAGGCTTAGAATTTAGTTATTCTACATACAACGTTACCGTACATACAGCCTACGTCCAGCCCTAGTATGTAAGAGGAAGTGGGTAAATACATGATATTCTCCTTGTTGGCAAGTATACTATAGATATTTTCGATTTGCCAAATACCTATGAAAATGAGAGAAGGGCAGGAAAATGGGAGCGCACAGGAAGGACCCTGCCAGAGGTACAAACCTGAAACATTTGTGAACAGGGCCTGACACGATTCGGCGGAGAACCGCGTTTCATGTTAATGTAGTCCCGGCCCCATATTGTGTGACAGTGACTGATTGATCACCCGCAAGCGGTAGATCGAACGAATCGGAGATTTAGAATTTTGACAGTCACGCTCCTTCGTACGCGCCTGTGTAGAAGTATTCAACCCCTTCCCAGGATGTTCCGTGTCCATTAAGTCGATTTTGATGTGCAGGCGGTATGAGGTAAGTGAGAGTAATTATTTTTGACAAGCTGGGTTACCTGTGATTCGCACAGCATAGTAACCAAATGGTTTCCACTGATAACGTAAGAGGCGCTAGGGGACACGTATTTTGTTCCTTGTTGATAATTAGATTCCCCTCATATCCCATCACTACCGTCAAACGTCGTTCCGTAAATTCCCTTCAACTTCCTCCATCTTCCCGCATCAGCGCTGACAAACTCAAAAAAGGGAAGCACCCTGTAGAGTTATAGAAGGTTTGATTACTATATTTTTATGCTCAAGCCATTGTGCTATGCGGGTTTTGTAGGACCCATTCGTTAAATCCCAGCAACAATGGTATCCCAGAAGAAAAGGTATTTCCTGAGCTGCTGCTCGGCTCCAGATGCACAGTACTGTAGTAGCCCACCTCTAAAACTATATGATATTATGAGCAATCACATTTTGCCCGGAGTTGCTATAAATAAGTGTCACGCAACAGGTTGATATCGATAGTTGGTGTTATTCAGTGATCTTACCAAAAGTTGGCTGTTGATCGATCCAAATATCGGACCGTTTACTCGGGGAAATGAAACATTCGCATTGATGGAATTCGGTGACCCTAAACTGGCCTCCAATAACGCGCATAGTTTTCTGAAGTTGGTTTAGTGGATGTTTAAATATTCAGTTCTGACGGTGTTCAACCGCAACGGAAACTCCGACTTCATTGGTGGAGGGTGGGTGCCAAAGGTTCGCCCACGAGTTTTAGTGAGCCTGTATCAATCCATTTTGAATCAGATCATTTATAAAACAAAAACTTTCTCTCGAGACGGAAGAAGAGGGTTGCTAAACAAGAAAAACAGAACACGAACCAGGTAGATTTTTGATTCTCTTCTCCGCTCATACATGTTTTATGATGTTATGGTTGATCACGGTGGTCTTCTCGGGCATCGTAAACCGAGTTACCGAGTCAATCGAATTTACCTAAATGTTGGCATCACATTTTTGTACAACTACGAATATCTTCTGGATGAATTCACCCCCTCAATCCTCAAAAATCAGTTGAAGATCAGGTAGAAGATTTCTAGATAAAAAATACGGCGTACGGGGGATGGCGTACGGCGTACGGGTGACGGACGGATTTTTTTTATTTGATTTTCTGAATCTACGTATCTTGAAACGTAAACCAACAAATTTTGTGGGGGGTTAAAAATTTTTTTTCTTTGGGCGATTCCAATGGTTCATTATCGAAGATAATAAACCAAGAAATGTTCTGTTATGCATTGTGAACAGATCTAGCAAGTAGGTCCCAACAAATGTCCCAACTTCTTTGAATTACACACGATGCAAAATTTGTCTGCACAAAAAGCACAAAATTATGTTTGGTCATCAAAAATTATTTTTCTCCGTTTAAACTCACAATTCTATCTCTACCTATTTCCTTAATTACCGATATATTTACCAATGTTTACAGATTCAAGAGTGTGTTCATAAAACGGTATTTGAAGTATGGTAGGATAATTGAGGCGTTAACAATGAAGAGAAGGTAAGTGGCAAAAATTAAAATTTACAGGAGAACGAAAAGAAGTTTTGATGGTCCTCTTTTTCAATGCCAAACCCCATCTTCCGGCAACGACTGAAACAAAAGGAAGCTCGTTAGGCACTTGCCTCTTTTTCGATGCTATTGGCGATGGAACATAGATTATTTTCAGTGAAAAAACGCAGTTTCGCAAATTTTGGCACTTACCTTCTTTTCATTGTCAACGAACTGAATTGTGTTCAACACAATATTCCGTTATCTAACATCGCATCAAAACCCAAAATGTCCGTGTCACAACTAAAAATTTCTGAAATCGCGAAGAATCGAGTCCGCCTACTGTTTTGGTTTATTATCTTCGATAATGAACCATTGGAATCGCCCAAAGAAAAAAAAATTTTAACCCCCCCTCAAAATTTGTTGGTTTACGTTTCAAGATACGTAGATTCTGAAAATCGAATAAAAAAAAATCCGTCCGTCCGCCGTACGCCGTACGCCGTACGCCGTACGCCGTACGCCGTCCGCCGTCCGCCGTCCGCCGTCCGCCGTCCGAGGCACTTTGCCCAGTTAGCGTTGAGTTAAAATTACGAAATTTGGTTTCTGGGTTTGGACCAGCCCCACAATGATCCACGAAACTTTTCATAACCCTAGGTCAAGGGGAAGGGGTTCAAAACGAATTTTGAAATTTTGAAAATTCCATATCTCGAAAAATTCCCATCAAACGGTATGTTTTTTATTTCATATTTAGATAGAGTTTGTTCCGTAGAATTTTTTAAGACCATCCGCAGCTTTGTACGACCAGCCGTTCGACCACAATGACGGCTCAAAGATTGTGCCTCACAACCCGATCGTGAATTAAACTGTTGAAATACAGGTCCATTTTCATACTTACAAGCTCTTTGGAACATCATATGACTTAAGTGATGTCGAGTTTGTTGTTCTGAGGTGCGTTTCGTGCTACGGAAATGAAGGTAATTTCGAATGTTTGTTGGTAGGTACTTCTTTTATAGAAAAATTATTACCGACGTAGTATTAAAAACCCCAGAATTATATCGTATTAATTAATCATAATTAATAATAATTATTATTAATAATAAATACGAATTATCAATACCTAACAATAAATTATAATAATTTTCACTAGGTACTTGATAAAATGATTAATAATTAGTGATAATTGATAATAATAATTAATCTAACATTTAGGATCTAGACATTTAGACCTAGTGATCTAGACAGAAGGGTGATCTGTACAAAGAAGATAATGAACCGTTGTGTCAAGAATTTGCAGAGTTTTTTGGTTTATTATCTTCGATAATGAACCATTGGAATCGCCCAAAGAAAAATTTGTTTGAAGTAACGAGCGATAATTCGCGCCATACTTTCTAGGATAGTGTTTCAAAAGTATTTTTTTTTTTTTTGTATTATGGAAAGACTAATTTGTTTTATAGATTGTAGGTACCTAATTGTCCAATAAAGCACGGTTTCCGTAATTATCACGGTCTATGCTTCACGGATATTAGATTCATTTTAGAACCACTCATTAAAAAAGTCTTATTTGGAGTTACAACATCAAAATTCTCGACCCTCATTCGCGAATTAAGCACCAACTCGAAATATCACTTCCACAATCACCTTGACCGATCATTAAAACTGTCAAAACAGAACGTCACCCGATTCGAACAAACTTGGGTTCACGTTGGGTGGTTGGTGATAACTAAGGGCCCGTTCGAGAGATGAGGGTAACTCCATGCCCCGGGGTTACCCGAGAGTTACTCGGAATGTGTCGTTCGACAAAACGGTATAATTGATTTTTTAGTCGATATCAAGGGTTCTAGCCCCGAGCTACGTAACCCGTCGAATGAGCGGGTTACACTCAGGGCTTCGTGACTCTGTTTCCGTTCTCGTTTCCTATTCGCTGAGAAAATTTGGTGTCCGATTACCTTGATTCACAGTTGCGGAAGTTGAGAACTATTTTCTTCTTCATGCATGCACAATGGAACGGGAGTCAAGGCAGTTCTACATTAATTTTTTACAGTTAAAGCCAAATGAATTTTTAGTTATTGGGTAAACGTGGGAAAATGAATTAATTCTCAGGGGATACTTCTGAACGGGACGGAGATCCAGGAAGGGAGGGATGCGGGGCGGCAGTTCGCAGGCAATCGCAGTTGCAATTTTCTATTCCCTGAATTTCTGAGTCAGCTGTGATCGGTCATTGTTTGCCGATTCCTAAGAACTATGACATACCTATCGTCGTCAGAACAAGGAGTATTTCTCAGAATTTGCCTGTTTCACAGAATTTAAGGTTAGACGCCTACCGGTACGGTAACTGCAGTACCCAGACTTTTCTTCTATCGTACGAATACTCCTGCGAGGAAATATCTTCTTGATGACGATAACGGCACGGGGACAGCGTGTTTCTGATTCACGAAAATACGAAGGATGTAGAAACGTCAGAAAAACGTGAGATAAATTGCAGATCAGACAACGTGTCGGGAAAAATCCATATTTTATATGGATATAATATGTAAATACATATAATATATGGATTATATACGATGTATCCATATAATATATTATCATTTTCGACCGCGAAAACGCTGGGACCTGTTGATTCCCAGCTGATTCCATCTAAGTGGATTTTGTTCAGTATCCATAACAAAACAGGGGTAACCACGGAAATCGATTCTACAGGGTAACACTACCCGTACTCGGCTTTGTCGAACGCACCACAGGGTAACCCTTACATCGGATCGAATCCTCGAGTTACCCTCGTCTCTCGAGCACGAACAAGGAAACCAAGGAATTCAACAACAACAACCCCCGTCTACCCTCGTCTAAACAAGGAATTCAACAAACAATGAAGTGTGTGAAGTCGAACTTCGTCTCTGACAATGTTTCACTGCTATATGCTGGACGCTGGAGTGGATTTCTTTTTTCGATGGAGCTTCTAAATTTTGAGTTGTAACATTAAATTCGCCAGGGTGCGGTAATGATTGAAAATCCACGTTCCTAGATCATGCACATAGCGAAGTTATTGGATCGTGAGTGGTGAAATATACCGATAGTTACGCACATCAGCGTAATTCTATTCGTCGCTTGTATGGATCGCGGTGACAAGATGTACATGCATAATACGACATACTAGCCTAACCCCCTTTGTTCCAGTCAGTAAACGAAGTAAGGCCCGTCTACATTGCCTCTCCTAATCTCAAATTCTGTTTTCCCCAACGTAGGGCTATTGAGGGTGGAATATTTGTCTGGGAGATGGGGAGTAGAACAAACGATCCCTCGCGACCGTACCACGAGATCTAGTTGGGGTGGTCTAGGGGTCTAACAGACTACTTCGCCACCCAAGCAATGTTCCGCATAATGTACACAAGACTACCATTCACGACGTCTTGCTCAAACACTGATTACCTGTTTATCTCGAGATCTAGCGGGGTCGAGGGACCTTGGCGCTCTAATGGACCTCTCTCTGTTGCTTTTACTATAATAGTAATATACGACTACAATATAGCTATACACGACTGTAAATAGGTTGTAATATCCTCCGGGTAATGTGGGGAGGGGTAATCGATGCCAGGACTCCTGTGCTTGATGACACCTGAAACTAACGCACTGTCATTACCCCCGTTTGTGTCTCTCTAGGTTCGTAGGGTCTGGGTATTTATCGCTTGGATATTAGAGAACCCACAGTCTACCATCCCTCCTCTGCGTCTACCATCCCAACTCACGTCTACCAGAGCACCGTGGTCTTGACAGGGTGACATGTAACCTGATACCGTACAGAAAAACCCACCCGAAGCGTCACTCTACTCTACGGCCTGTTTTCATCCACCTTAAATCTCATGTTACGTTGATACGTGAACATTTTTCACATTCACAGCTAACTTTTCAACCCAGAGGCTAGAGAACTGCTGATCTACTGGATCACTCGCATTTATTCGATTGATCCATCAAAAGGTGGTTGATACGGCCATTCTTTATAAAGTCGCCCATATGCGCTCAATATTATTGCGCAACATTTAGGTTGCACAGTACGAGTATATTGTACGAAAACCAAAGTTTTAAAAATATTTTGCGCAACTTGGAAAATACGTTTCCATCTGTGGGCAATATCGTGCACTGGTAGAACTGGTGGAACTGGTGAACTGGTAGAGAATGTGTCGTGGTGGCGGAAAGAAATTAATTGAAGTTTACTATCGACTTTCGGCTCGATGGGACGTAGACAGCTATTATTCTCATAGCGTTAGAAAAAATGAGCAAAGCGACTGGGAAATATCATGAGAAATACCCGGTTGCCGAATTGCTAATTTAGAATTACATTTTTTACGTGAACCTTCATTTGAAGTCTTTCGTTTCTGGTTTCGAGGAGCCATTCTCGAGTCACTGAGTATGTCCAATTGTAGAAGTAGTTGAGATTCCACAAAATATCGATGAAAAGTAGTTTTATATTTAGGAATGTATCATCTCCAACTAGTCCGTCAGTAAAGACAAAATGAGAACCAACAGGTATTAATTTATCCGGATGAAATTGTACCATAGTTCATTCGCTCTATTTCTCTCTTTCATCATAATCAATGTTCATGGCGAAGCCATCAAGACCGCTACAATAATTACGGCGCTTAGCGAACCGAGCCATGGTCCTGTCTCTTTGTAACAATTGCATTCCAAGCTGAAAGGGCGAATGATATAAAGCCACAAGTCTTCCCTGCAAATTAACCGTCTTTAATACCGACTCTCATTTCGCAACGAACAGGTCCCTCGTCCTGATCCGAACGTTACTACGCCCGTCTCTTCAGTTCAGTTTCATTTGCTTTGAACTGTATAGCTGTGCGCCTATGAACGGTAGCTCAATAGCACAATTCCTTTTTTTAGCAGCTCAATGGCCCTCGCCTCTCCCCACGTTACAAATCTAAACGTTCTATGTGAATATTACACGTTACTGACAAGTCTTCATATTTCATTGTCGGGCACTTCTTTTGCATCTGAATTTGAATAGATCAATACATTTTTCTATCGTTCACAAACATTCCAATAACGTTGAAAAGAGGATTGGAAAGTTTTCTTCCATATCGATGCGTTTCTGCATCTCGCTAAGGTTCTCATGTCCATTTTCGAGGAGAAGAAACGTGAACCATCCACTTGTTGTTGATAAATTGGGAGATGAATTACCTGCATACTGAATCAAATGTGCATCCTTCGAAACGAGCTATTAAGTAGCACGCTATTCAGCTATCAAGCATGTTGAGTTCCAGTCACCTAAATCAGAATAAGTATAGATATTATTCTCCCTAATCATATCTTAATTCATCGAAACTGCAGTTTATTGATTCACGCCCTCTTATATGAACCTTCACAAGAAACTTAGAACTCCCTCTCTACTAAAGCCTTCTTTCACGAGTAAATAGAGATAATAATGAAAGGAGGAAATCCTGGTTTTTATTTGCACTTCTTTCAAAGCCTCAACCGTTCGTACTCAGAGAAATCGGCAACGAATGCCTCATCTCGGAGGCTGTTGCCCTTTCGCCCATCCGGACCCAAACTCCGACCCCTAAACATACCTTGTGTTTCACCAGCTGTTGTAAAATATTCAATGCTGCGTTCCCTTTTTATTTATTTTGTGAATACTCGAAGAGCTTAGGGTTTTCCTCACAGTTTTCTTGTGGATGGAAGCCACCATAATAATAAATAAGCCGTAAATAAGCCGTTGTTTTTCTTTGGTCGATTCCGATTGTTCATTATTGAAGATAATAAATCAAAATCCGTCCGTCCGCCGTACTTTGCCCAGTCAGCGTTGTGCTGAAATTACGAAAGTTGGTTTGCGGGTACGGACCAACCCCACAATGATCCTCGACACGTTTCATAACCCTAAGTTAATGGGGAAGGGTTCCAAACGAATTTCGAAATTTTGAAAAATGCACATGTCGAAAAATACATAATACAAATTTAAGAAATGTTTAATTTTCAGAATTTTTAGGACCATCCGGAAGTTTGTGCGACCGTTCGTTCACAATGAGGGCTCAAAGTTGGAACAGACCGAACGTCGTCAACTTGAGGACCAACCCCACAATGATCCTCGACACGTTTGATAACCCTTGGTCAATGAGAAGGGGTTCTAAACAAATTTTGAAATTTTGAAAAATTCATACATCGAAAAATTCATGACATGAATTTTTCGAGATGTGAATATTGTGGAACGGTATAATTTTTAGTTCACATTTAAGAAATGTTTAATTTTCGGAATTTTTTAAGACCTTCCGGAGGTTCGTACGACCAGCCGTTCGTTCACAATGAGGGCTCAAAGTTGGAGCAGATCGAAAGTCGTCAACATGAGGGTGAATCGTGAGGCAGCCTGTCAGGTTAATGTTCATTCTGGCCCAGCTGATTTGAACAGCACAGGGCTCTCAGATATCGAGTTGATAAATAATAATGTTTAACAATAATTAATAATTAGTGATAGCTATAATTGATAATAATTAATAATAATTTACACTACTTAATACTAATTATTAAAAATTATACAATTATAAAATTATTCAATCATTTAGTGATCTAGACAGAAGAGTGATCCCACTTACACAGTTTTAAAAAGTTATCCATGTGTCCCCTCCCTCTCCCTCCACTCACTGGGTCTGTCGTTCTTTAATGCAATCATCACTTTGATAAGCCAATGTCGACGTCAAATGACTAAATAATTCACTGAAAAAAGTTGGGAACCAGGGCGAGAGATGAGTCTGAAATTCATTCCCAGTTTCATTTCATGTTATCGATAACTAGTGTTTGACATACAACCGTATTGATGATAGTTCGTAAAGGTGCTGGATGTGTGCTGGCAGAACCGAGTGAAATTGGGACCCTGCTGTATTTGCAAGTACGTACGAGACCTAGCCGTTAGATAAATAGCCTTTCGCTTCGATTCCGGGACCGACAGGCAGTGATGCGATATCACAGGGGGTCAGCATCTACCACGGTAGTCCATCGGGAAGATTGGTGATGTTTGCGAATGATCCAGCCGCATCCAACCAGTTCGGAGCTTCCAAATAAAGAACTCTAAATCAACCGGAAATCCGGATTCCGTTGAATGAAGGGTCCAGCTCTTTTTCAACGGCCAGTTAGAAGAAAAAAACTCTGGGGAATTATTCCTCACTTTGAGGTTCAATGCTCCGCGCTTCACGAGGAGAGGGGGGGTTGAACTGAAAATCATTACCTGCCACTGGCAGTTCAGCGTGCTAAAACCTTTTTCTAATGGCTTGGTTTATCAACCTCAGCAATACAAAGCTAAAAATAAGTAGATAACTATCCGTAAAAAATCCATTGAAACCAGGCCGAATTTGCCTTCACGACGATATTCATTGAAACTCATTAAATTTGTGACCACCGTGTTTCCAAGAATAGGTACTCATTTGAAATAGATAGCAGATGTTGTTCCACAAACAATTGCGATGTATCGGTATACCATCCGGACACTTGCTCTAAACGCATGGTATTTACGCGCGGATGTGACTGCAAGCTGCACTTTGTATTGAAGTAGGGATTACAATTGATGTAAAGGACTGTACGGAGAGTCCAATAAAATATATTTAAGTTGACCATGCCTAATTTGCAGGGGACAACATCATAAATCTCATGGCATAATAATATAATATTATTATAATAATATAATTATATTATGTGGATTGATCATCAAGACTGTTGATGAATAACTTTTTTTAATACACGCAAATCAAATGAAAATCTGAAGATATTCAGAGACACAAGTTGTACAGTATTCCATGATAAATAATATTTACGCTCTCGATTGTTCAAATTCGTCATCCGTTTTTGGTGTACTTGTTCCGCCGTATAATGTCGACACACTATCATACTACATAACCATCATTACTACAGTCACTTCCTGTAAATTCCCAGTGTCATTGATCCTACAAATGTACGAGAATTTGAAACTGTGCTAGCAACTGTGAAACCCCTTTCCTTCTTCAGCATTTTTATTGTCTTTCTGAATGCTTCGAAATCCAAGCATTTTGGTATTGCTGTTCGTTCCAATATAATATCTATGGGTCGTTCTAGTGGGAACTATCACTGCCAATCACCGTATGGGGATGGCTTACATTGTGCCCCTTCGGCCCTTCAGCCCTTCAGCCTACATCTTGGTTTGGAAAGGTACGCCGGAGGCAATGTAATTTACCGATTTACATAATATCGTTTGGAAGACCGTATTTCCATCCATTGGAAATAAAATCAAGGAATGAAAGTGAGAGGAATGATTTCATTCCATGTCCTACACTCTTCTTCTAGTGAAACCCCTATGAAGATGAAACCCCTATTGAGATGAACCTGAATTTGCTACATAGGTAAACTGGACAATCAGGACCTCAGAAATCAAATTGGGGGCTATGAAAACTTGTTGCGACTCAGAAACTGTGGTTATGGTTCTTGTAGAAATGGTAGGTAATCGGCAATAACTATTATCAATAAACGTGTTTTTCACAGTAACTGTTATACTCGTTATACTCGTTATTTGCTATATACTGTTATACTCGTATTTGCTATCCCTGAAACACCGCCTCAGCTGCACAACCAAGTAACTTGCTTATAATTAATTAAATTGGTTATTGTGAGGTACTTTGGCCAAAAACTAGTATAAACGTCTAGGAAAGTCTCTTAAGAAGAATAAAAAATAAATAAAAAACTCTGCAAATTCTTGACACAACGGTTCATTATCTTCTTTGTACAGATCACCCTTCTGTCTAGATCACTAGGTCTAAATGTCTAGATCCTAAATGTTAGATTAATTATTATTGTCAATTATCACTAATTATTAACAATTTCATCAAGTACCTAGTGAAAATTATTATAATTTATTGTTAGGTATTAATAATTCGTATTCATTATTAGTAATAATAATTGTTAATTATGATTAATTAATACGATATAATTCTGGGGTTTTTAAAACTACGTCGGTAATAATTTTTCTATAAAAGAAGTACCTACCAACAAACATTCGAAATTACCTTCATTTCCGTAGCACGAAACGCACCTCAGAACAACAAACTCGACATCACTTAAGCCATATGATGTTCCAAAGAGCTTGTTAGTATGAAAATGGACCCGTATTTCAACAGTTTGATTCACGATCGGGTTGTGAGGCACAATCTTTGAGCCGTCATTGTGAACGAACGGCTGGTCGTACAAAGCTGCGGATGGTCTTAAAAAACTCTGCAAATTCTTGACACAACGGTTCATTATCTTCTTTGTACAGATCACCCTTCTGTCTAGATCACTAGGTCTAAATGTCTAGATCCTAAATGTTAGATTAATTATTATTATCAATTATCACTAATTATTAATCATTTTATCAAGTACCTAGTGAAAATTATTATAATTTATTGTTAGGTATTGATAATTCGTATTTATTATTAATAATAATTATTATTAATTATGATTAATTAATACGATATAATTCTGGGGTTTTTAATACTACGTCGGTAATAATTTTTCTATAAAAGAAGTACCTACCAACAAACATTCGAAATTACCTTCATTTCCGTAGCACGAAACGCACCTCAGAACAACAAACTCGACATCACTTAAGTCATATGATGTTCCAAAGAGCTTGTAAGTATGAAAATGGACCTGTATTTCAACAGTTTAATTCACGATCGGGTTGTGAGGCACAATCTTTGAGCCGTCATTGTGGTCGAACGGCTGGTCGTACAAAGCTGCGGATGGTCTTAAAAAATTCTACGGAACAAACTCTATCTAAATATGAAATAAAAAACATACCGTTTGATGGGAATTTTTCGAGATATGGAATTTTCAAAATTTCAAAATTCGTTTTGAACCCCTTCCCCTTGACCTAGGGTTATGAAAAGTTTCGTGGATCATTGTGGGGCTGGTCCAAACCCAGAAACCAAATTTCGTAATTTTAACTCAACGCTAACTGGGCAAAGTGCCTCGGACGGCGGACGGCGGACGGCGGACGGCGGACGGCGTACGGCGTACGGCGTACGGCGTACGGCGTACGGCGGACGGACGGATTTTTTTTTATTCGATTTTCAGAATCTACGTATCTTGAAACGTAAACCAACAAATTTTGAGGGGGGGTTAAAATTTTTTTTTCTTTGGGCGATTCCAATGGTTCATTATCGAAGATAATAAACCAAAATTCTACGGAACAAACTCTATCTAAATATGAAATAAAAAACATACCGTTCTATATGAATTTTTCGAGATATGGAATTTTCAAAATTTCAAAATTCGTTTTGAACCCCTTCCCCTTGACCTAGGGTTATGAAAAGTTTCGTGGATCATTGTGGGGCTGGTCCAAACCCAGAAACCAAATTTCGTAATTTTAACTCAACGCTAACTGGGCAAAGTGCCTCGGACGGCGGACGGCGGACGGCGGACGGCGGACGGCGTACGGCGTACGGCGTACGGCGTACGGCGTACGGCGGACGGACGGATTTTTTTTTATTCGATTTTCTGAATCTACGTATCTTGAAACGTAAACCAACAAATTTTGAGGGGGGGTTAAAATTTTTTTTTCTTTGGGCGATTCCAATGGTTCATTATCGAAGATAATAAACCAAAAGTCTAAATTGTCTAAAAGCCTTCTTAATAAAAAAGATCTTGAATTGTAAACAACAACTTTTTGCCTGGAAATAAATAATGTCAGATGTATTTCTTAATCCGGGGGAGGAATCGATAGCCACTGGTTGTGACAGTCAACAGATGGGATCAATTATTTAGGTAAGTAAGCTTCATTGAAACACCAGCCATGTCGTCGTTGTTTACCTTTGATTCAATAGAAACGCGCACCCAGTCACTCAACCGTTTCCCGGCTCATTAAATAATCCAATATTTGGATATAATCACCATTTGTCAACTGCTTTGTATTTATATCACGTTTCCCGGCTCATCAAATACTCCTACATTTTGATATAATCGTTAATTGAAAACGATATTGTTTATATACCACACTAAAACGCGTTTAGCGAATTTCCTCTTCGACATAACTCCCTACCGTGATTTCTTCCACAGTGCCCTAACGTAAGAACAGCCTTTAAAAATGATGATATGACATAATCCTGTGAACACCTAGTAATTTCTTTTGTTCATTTTCAAATACTTGCTTAAGTAGCATTTTGTTAACACAGACATTGTACAACATTGGACATTGGACATACTTTCAATACTAAGTAGGTATATACAGCAGTTTCCGCTTATCCTGAAATATTCTCAATATTCGAGCTCATTCTACTTTCGTAGGTATAGCTCAATAATCGTATAATACAAAGACATTACGTAAAGACGCTTTCTGAACGAAAGACGACCATGTCAATAGACAATGTCAGACCCGTGTTCAAGACAGATTAAGGGTTATCAAATATTTTTAGGATGTCCTTGAAAACTTCTGGCTGGGCGCACGCTACCTTTACATGTCAGTACTGCCCTTATATACCGTACTTAAGAAATAGCTCGAATAAACTGTCGGTAGATAGAACGCTGGTTTTTCTGCTCTTTCGGAGCAGAGGAAGAACCGCTGTCGGTGCAGATGTCCTTTCACTTGACTTGTTCTTGGCTCATCGTTGACATCCCTGAAAATACCTTCATCCAAACTCTATTTCGCTTAAAAGTCCCTCGTCTCCTTCATCCGCTCGTGAAATATCAATGCCTGAAGCCCTGTCATCCTAAACTGTACGAAAATGAGGTCTTTCGGTTCCCGTATTATAATGGTCGAATAAACTTCGGAAAAGTTGTCAAAGCACTCACAATGAGCTTGGTAGGTAAATTAACTGCTCTTATCACTAAGGCCTATAGTTGAGGCCACGGACTCTCTTCTCTATCTAAAGAAGGCAGCAATTGACTTCACGGAGTTCTAAAAGAACCCAAATAATGGTAACCAAAACTACAATTCACGGTAATTTAGTTTTTTATAGTTAGATACGTACATAATTATGTACGTAAGCATAATATTAATAATATGCTCCTATAAATCTCTGTATAGTTCGAATGGACCAAGCTCAATAATGATTTGAAATCAAATTTGAGTGAAACTGACTAAGAATCCTTCATTTATGAGATAATCTTTTAGTTGAGAAGATGGAGGAAGACTAGGATTACATGAATTCACATACGTAATTTCTGATTCAAAAGTCGAAGGTAAAGGCTTTTGAACACGAGAAAATGATTTAGGTAATGTTGAATTGCTCTTTATTACCTAACAGTAGCTGGAGGAGTTGAAGGTTTGAGTGGAACCCAATCCTCACATATCTTGGATAAATCATCACATTACAATAAAGCCAATCAACACCAATCAACCCCCTTGAATGAGAATGGTTGTACCAAGTAAGCCATACAATCACATGAAGGGGTCTTCAGGCTCTGTTGTTGGAACTAGATCGCAGACAGAGTTGTTACCTCATCAAAAAGTTGCCGCGGTTTCTTTCTGATCAGCGGGAACAAAACGCGTTTCCGTTCTTTAAACCGGTTGAGTTTTTCTCCCACTGAATGCCAGAGCTTGGAGAGTTATTTCTATTCTATTCTACCTCAGTTAGTTTCCCTTCAAATTTTAGATTTTATTATCTCAATTAAGATACCTAAAAGCATCGATTCAGACTACCAAGATAGTCGCAAATTTAGTATAGTTAGAACGCGTTTGTCTAACCTCAAGAACTATCAGTTTTAGCAAATTTTCGAGGAAAAGGAAGCAATAACATTGTTAAAACTGTCCAAAATTGTTAAAACTCAAATTTTCGAAAAAACTATAAACCCAAATCCGTTCCAGACCATCCTGAACTCACTGCCAAAAGGCACCGACAAATATATGTACATAAACATTTATACATTTATATATATTTATGTATGTGTCAAGTATCCAGTACTGAAAACATTGGCCGAAAATGAATTTGCAGAAAGCTGTAGGCGGAGAGGTAAGTCCGAAAACGACAAATAGTGACGAAATAACACAATATTGGTTTTGGCTCAATGATTAGCCAGTTTAGCCATTTAATTAGTGGGTGGAAATGGGTAAATCGTAGTTACAAAATTATTGTTTAAGCTATATACAATAATCGGCCGGTAATCAAGGGTCAGACAACAAGAAGGGGGATAACAGTCTACCAACCTCATCAATTAATCTACGAACCAACCCAATCAATTAATATGGAGTTTTTAGGTGTTCTACTCTTTTTTTCAAGTATTATCACTTAATTCGCATTTATAACCTTATGAACCTTCTCCACATTTATCACAGGCATGATGGAAGGAACCGATTAGCTTCATACTTAGAAAATCTATAATTACCTACCCAATAATTTCAAGATTGCCCATATTTGAATGAGATTGCCAAAGATTGCCCATATTTAAATGAGACTATAGATTTTTATTTATTTTATTTCATTTCATTTTTTTAGAACGAAGATGAAAATTTATTTAATAAAAATGAAAATTTATTTAATAAAGATAGATTATTTAGCTTAAAGATAGCGGTTACGAAAAGCTGGCTCTGTGTTTTTTTCTTTCTTTTCAATAAATGGGTGCGTATTTAGAGCAAATTCCCATCGCAACTTTCTTCATATTCCATTATTCTTTGAGTTCCAAAACTTTCCAACACCTTTGGGTTCGCTCAGCTTTTTTTTCCTATCTTAATCTTATCATTAGCAGCTTTGTTGGAAACTTCTTTGTGAAACTTCTCCATTCCCCGTGGACCTTCCCAGTTTGAATCACCGTGGTGTTATTCGGAGGTCCAAAAAGACCGCGTGGGCAGTGGGAAGACAAATGATCGGTATTACAGATTGTGTCTAATTATACGGAATTATAATTCATTTTCTGTTTACAAACTCAGTGACGAGACGGCGCTGTTTCATATCAGTCATTTCTTTTTGTTTTTCATGTGAGAAGGATAAAATATTGAAGCCCGTCGACACATGAACTCCCACTTACCGCCCACCCCTCGTTGTTGTATGAAATGAAAATGAAGTCGTGGAATAACTTGGAATACTTTATTCCTGTGAAATTTCGATGGCACTATGATGATGCAATGGCTAAAAATGTAATTCAGACGGAGGCATTACGCTACTTCTCGAATCCGTCCATTTACACTGTTTGTTGTTCAACGGTTACGTACGAGTGGGTGGCAATAAAACATCAAAGTTCGAATTTGGTCATTCTCAACCCCCCCAAATGGTGCAGTTGGGCTAGAAACTGAATTTGACAAAGTTTTAAGGCGATTGGACAAGTAGCAATGGCGTCTCATCGCATTTGAAGTTTGAAAAAACTGCAAATTTTTGGAAAAATGTTCAGTTTTTACATTGTAACTCGAGTACCCTTTGAGCTAGAAACCTGCAGTTCATCTGATTCTGTAGGTAACTGTTTTGCAAACTACTTTTATTTGGAAACTGTATTCGAGGTTATTAATAATTCTGTGGGGCAGGTCGTGATATTTTTGAGAAAATGAGACTTATCACGCATACCTCAAACAAAATTCCGTTCTCTACGGATTCTTATAGTAGATTTGACACTGATCACGAATATACTACACACTAAGAGTACCATATTTGCCCTCGTTGTTTAATTATGCAAAAACCAACTTTTTTAATAGTTTATTCATGTTGTTGGCAAAACTGCTAAATGAAACGCAAAAATGAAGAAACGCTATGACTGAAATCAGTTCCAAAAAATTGGAGAGTCATTTAGTTTCCAGTTACACAGCAAGAGAAATTTTCGGTAGGTTTTTATAATAAAAAGTTGGGCGTTATTAAAAAAAAGTTTATAATAATATCAATCACAACATCACAACCATAAGTGATATAAGGAACCTCTTTAATTAAATTAAATAAGAAACCTCTTAAATTAACCTCTAATATATGTATATATATATTTAAAAAAAAAAAAAACAGAAACTAAAATTAGAACGAATTTCTTATATTAAATAAGGAACCTAGTTAGTTAATGCGAGAAAATAAAGACAAAATTAATAATACTCAAGACACACAAGACCTTTATAGATCTTTCGAAGACATGGAAGTATCTGAATCATCATCAGAAACTTCAATTTCTTCAAAGGAACGATCGATCATTTCTGAATCAGATAAATCTTCATGAGGTATGGTACAAGGTAACAAAGGAAAGATGTATTTCTCGATACAATCGACAGAGTCTCTTCGAACTGGGTTTTTGGCATTTCTTTTAGTGGCTAAGAATGGATCGGACATAATTAGGAGATTTTTCATCAAGTCTGTACATGTGTTAATCCGAGAGGACTTACGGGTATGATTTAATCGGTTGGAGCGAACAATTTTATGCAAGCCCCCGAGTGCTTCCTCTGAAATATGTCCGATTGGCATCACGAACGATTCAATAATATTAGCCCCGTGCACCGGAATTTTTGAAGACTACTGGGCACATAGTACCAACTATACAATGAGAGATATCGATCTTTTGTGGAGTTTAGAAGAACTCTAAATTTACCAACATCGATACATCTCCCCGAAGCAAGAAGTCAATTTTGACCATTTTCTCAGGGGTTTTGCTGAGAAATTAAACAGAGAAAATGCTTTTTGAAGTTGACAAATCGTTGTTTTGAATAAAATCGTATTTCTAAATAGAAAAAGATGTAACCATTTTCAAGCATTTTTCAGGCCGTTCCGTGGATTTGTTCAGATCAGGAATGTTCGGTGAAAGTAGATGCTATAAACTATATCCTCAAGCATGGATCTCCTTATCACAATTTATTAAGAATTCCACTTCATTTCATCGAACTTAGGATTAAAGCAATTTCAAGCATTAATTTACTTTGAGCTCGTTCGATTATTGACCGAACGGAATTCAATTTGCCTTCAAGAACGACCCTCAACCAAAGGCTTTACGAGTTGCGGAAGGTCGGTAGTCAACCGGAGTTAACTCATTAACTCGACTTCAAGTCGATGTAGTTGATCGCTCTGTTCGAAACTGTGCTGAGGTGATCGGGAGAGAGGGGGGCATCGTCGTAACCGAACAAATTCATGGACGTCAAAAACATCGGTGTTTACCTACTTGGTCCTCATTAACTGTCGTTACAAGGTCCAGATTATAGGATCCCAAACATGCTTGAGTTACCTACACTTGAATTAAATCGTGTTTTCCACCAGCCTCCACTATGAAACAAGACCCCACATCGTAGGAGGTGGATTAATTAGTTGCGCTTATAATGAAAATGAAGTACGGTTTGAAAAAAAATTGCGCTCAAACCTTTGAGGTACCGAGCGGATAACTTCAACGAGACAATCAAATGTCCATACCAAACCTGTTCCTAATTGGTATAAATAGGGGAAAAGTAGTTTTCCAGAAAATTTTTCTGGATAATCACTTTCTCCCTACGCCTTGAACAGATGTCCTAACCACTTGGCAAGCACCGCATCCGTTTCCAAAATCACTCCTGGGCGCCATGGCGAGACGTTTTTATTACAACGCACCTCGTATTATTCCATTAGTTGCTTGAGAAAATTAGTGACTTCCACTACAACTAATAAAATAGTACATAGATGAGTAGTATATTTCATGTCGATTGGTTCTGTTGCACACGCTGCAGTCCACGTCATAGTGGATTATATCAGGCGAAATGTTTTTCTGTTTTTGGTTTCTAAAAGTTTTTTGAGTTGAGATAATGGGTTAACGAACTGAAACTCAAGCTGAAACGAAGCTCTGTGCGAAATCTCAAGTCAATCGGTGAAGGTAGAGAGGCTGTAGCCTTGCCTGTCTGAACAAGAAGAAGAAGATGATGAACGAAATAGGGCGAAAAACAGGATTTTGAGGTTATATAAATTGGCTCTTAGACCTAGCGACTTGAAACTTTCATGGCTTTGTATTATCGACACAAAGAAGACCTTGTTTGCTTAGCGGGGCGGGGAGAGGGTTTTTGGAAATTGTAGGCAGCACGCTGTTTCACGTGGAACCCATGAAAAATTGTAAGGATCTCATGGACTTCAACAAATATGTACCCAACAAATAATAAGTTTTGTTTGTTGGGTACATATTTGTTTTATATGAATTTCGAAAGATTTTCATTGGTAGTGTTTTTTTTTAATCCTAGTCGTACATTGACAAATTTGTATGTACATATTTATATGTATTGTGCATTCACACTCATGCACATGATTTTTTTTCTTCGGATTTACCACTGAGCCTCTATTGAAGGGGTCCGAATAACTTCATCAGAATGAGTGGGAATCAAAAAATAAAACTGTGGGCCAATTTTCGTACAGCTGATTAAAACCACAAAATCATTTATGATATTGTGACATTGAGTTTCTCGTTCCGAGATACTTGAGATATTTGTTCGTTGGCATTTCTTGCTATAGATGTTGCCGATGAAATTAAGTTGCATGAATTATATAGGTCGGCACGGAATTACGTTGGGGTATTGCCGAGACAATCCCTAGGCTAGCTACCGATTTACCTCCACTCGAAGAAGACCATACAAATCCTCCACTCGAACGAACACTCAATATTTTACCTTATTACAACAATTATTGTATACAACTGAGGGGCTTCACAATGGTATGGCAAGTATTAGTATACCTTCTGCTAGAGGTTCATTTACCTAATGACGAACCCTCGATATTTCACATAATATTTCAGGTTTCCACTCCAATTCTAAACTGCTGTCATGAGTGTTACAATGATATTACAAACAGAACAGTGATATATACAGAAATAAATTCAGATCAGAAAATATTAAATCAATATGGAAAATTCACTGGGTTTTTTCAACTTTATGTTGTTTTTTCAGCCTATTCTTAGCTTCATTTTGGTGTAAGGAGAAGATGCAACATTTCACTTCTAACAATAATTAAACATCGATAGATAGATATGACTTTTCAGTGAGTTTTTATGATTTTGCTTTGACGAACCTCTCTACTTTCTGTAGAAAAAGCAAACTGACTTCGTAAGAATCATTCGGCGTTATAATGTTCAGTTTATAATGTTCATTAAAAAAAAAAAAAAAAAAAAAAAAAAAAAAAAAAAAAAAACACGCTGAGATATCTTGTACACTGGTTTATCATTTCTCTGAATTGTTGTATTTTTATTTGCCTCAAAATGTGTTAGAACTATTGCAAATTAAATGGGCTCCGCAGGTTGTCTACTAAGCATGTCGGCTAAAATTATAAAAAACATGGAACATGCACTCACAGTCGTGTTGATGTCTAATTTCCAACTCTCGATCATAACATGATCGATCAGAGTAAACAAAGTTCATATAATGTCATGCGCATAACTTAACTTTGTTGAAGTACAATGTTAAGTTACTAATCTTCAGTAAAATTAGTGCTTTCCGACGAATGGTGAACGATTTTTGGACGCTGAAAACTGCGGAAGTTTCATTCCCCTTAAACGGCTTGTTTGTACGTGAAAATCATAGGAAAATAAAAGTGACCGTTTTTCGTGACGTAAAAACGTGACTCTTTTGGCCAGTTAGATGATGGGTAGCATGTTCCATGCTAAAACAGCGAGAAAGCAGCTAATTTCCTTACCAGCTGAGTAGGTAACTGTAGAATAATCGTTGGTGATTTGCTCCATGTGCGCTGCCTCGAACTGAACGAACTGCCCAGTAATGACCGTGCGACGATCATTATGCACCCGGAAACTAGGTCATGGTCAGGTCACCGGAGTTTGACAGATTACCAATGTAACTCGGTGATGAATCATCCCCTCAGCAAGTACCCCAAACGGTAGCAACCAAGTATTTGTAATGCTGCAGTAGCAGGTTGATCATAGTGATATAATTATCAATTTCGAGGCTGAACTGTTAATTACGTCCGATTTCTACGAATGACAGCTGTGAAATTAGTTTTTTGACTCTTTAAATTATCATCTTAATCTATATTAGTAGGTACACAGCATATTTTAGCGTCATGAATCCACGGATTCTTGAATTTACACTCAGGTAATACCATATCACGTCGATGTATACATTAAGTAAGTCTCCTCTCCATGTCATTTATATCGGGCTATCAAAAGTGTCATGAGAAATCGTGTCTCCTAATGGGGATCACAATATTTTGTTGATAATTTGTTCCCCTTTGAGTGGTGTGGGGGTTCGGCTAAGACCTACTTGGGATTCTTGGACATGACACCACGTGTCAGGGTGTTCACACAACCAAGTACTAACCACCACGCACTTGGTGAATATAGAGTATCATAGCGAGTGAAACTAACGCGGGACTGAAACCTTTGGTTATACTCAATTGATATGAAAATCTCATGTTCTGTCGTGATACCATAGATTCCTCATGCTCACATATTATGTGTTTGCTCAACCGTGAATATGAGGAATCTATGGTATCACGACAGAAGATGAGATTTTCATTTGTGGGAGTTAGTAACGAAAGGAAACTTTCATATAAGTTGTGTCGATTCGACTTTATCTAAGTAGTTGAATGTCTGTGAACGATATACCTACCTGTTGATTTATCTAATGGGATTATCATTATCCAAAGTGGCGGCAAAACTTTCTATAACAGTAATAGGAGCTTCAAGGGTGTAAGGGAAATAATAGTTATGGAGTTACATTCATTTCGTTGGTAAAGAAATAATCACAGAATGGGACTATGGACTACTATGGATAATTCAAATCGGATGTCCCCCACCGTGAAAATACCCGCTCTTATCTTGTTCTCTATTGCAAATAAATACTCTGTGTAGAACCGATCCATTCAGTATCAAAAGAGGATTACTCAAGATGGATACATTTTACAAGCGAAATATGAATGTGTTCGGAACTCTCTGAGAGCTCGTGATGTTTTGGTTTATTATCTTCCATAATGAACCATTGGAATCGCTTTAGAACCCCCCCCCCCCACCCTACAATTATGGAATTTGGATTTCAATGATCCTTGAAACTTTTCATAACCCTAGTTCATCGGAAGGGGTTCAAAACGAATTTTGAAATTTTGAAAAACGTTATATCTCGAAGCATTCAGATTGAAAGGTGTAGTTCTTTTGTAGACATTTAAAAAGAGTTTAATTTTTAGAATTTCATAAGACCAATATGGCACCAATATAATTTCGCTGTCAGAGATATTTTTTTTAATTGATTTTTTCATCCATCTTTGATATTGAAAATGGACTACATTTATTATTGCATTCAACCCTATGTGGCACTATTCGTGTTGAAGTTTGGTCATGAGACTTTCATGAAATACCTAATTCATTGTCCAAATTTGTCTTAAACTGAAAATATCGTGTTTTTAAAAAATAAAGTTATTTACTTTCGGTTCCTAATTCATTAAAAAGACATAATTGTAAACATGAATAAGATTGTACCATTTTTCCTCTCCCTATTTGCATTTTAAAATAGTAAATTATGGTGCCAGTAAGCCTGTATCTAGTTATGTAGTTTTATTTTATTGGAGTAAAGGTGAGGTTGGTTGTTTCAGCGTTTGCTTTATACACAATATATCCCCTCCTATCGACCTATGTGACCTCCCACTTCTCTCCTTCTTTGTAGATGAAACGTCTTTGTGCTTTCAATTTATGAACCAACGCCTTCAATTTATCCTAGTCCTTCGGACCCAACAGACGGTCGCCGCATTTTGTCTACCCAATCCCGCCGTTGAAAACAATATGTGTTTCCTCTCTTCTTGCCAGCAGTATATTCTTTGATCACAGAATTTATTTTCAACTCGCATCTACATAGGGATTCTTGTGAATTGGGACTCGAGGTCAATACTAGTCGTATGAACTTGTGATATCCGGATTTTCCACCAGCTCAAAGTGTTCTTTGAACTTCCATGTAACATTTCAGAATAGTATGAATAGTATGAAATGCAAAATACTGAAACTATAAATACAACAACTGAAACAGGTAACAAGAAGAAGTTCAGAGTACCTAACTATTTGATACAGACCAAGCGCACAAATATGTAAATGTAAATTCCTATCCCGTTCCCGTATATATAACCTGTATATAGTTCAACGTTCCAGTAGCGAATAATAAATTTTACCCTATTGTACTCGTAGTTTAAATTAGGCGGGAGATTCGGACTAGTCTTGGGGTAATCAATCAAGATTCCAATATTAAAATTTGATACACCGCAAATATGGCAAGAATGATGTATGATAGATTGATAATTCCTGGACCACAGACTGTTGGTTTTTTAACGTTGGGTTTAACAATCTCGACCTTTCCCTTTTCCAATTTATTGTGCTACATCGCAAAATATTTTGCTCGAAATCAAAGTTTTAATTTTAAATAATTAACTACATAGAAAGTAGTAGAAGTGGTAAAACATATAGTGAACTCGCCAACAATAAAAGTAGGGTATGATTCGTACAATAAACAGCTATTTCGAAAACACAAAGTCTACTGGGCTAAAAAATGTCTACTATCAGTGAAGAAAATCATCAATAAGTACATAGTAGGAATATGAGGGTATATTGATTTTGTTACTTTGACAATGCCCTCATCAAGTTTTTCGACGTACATCTTACGATAAAACGCTTCACGATGTATAATGGAATACTCTATCGGAAATTCTAACAAGATTTTACCTCAGCTAATTCAATTAGAGCGGGTTAACGAAAATTTAAGGTTTTAATTATCGTGAACGAAGTGGGATGGAGAAGAGCTTATACGAAGAAGAGGGTTAAACGCAATAATGGTAAATGGAGGAGGGTCCCAGTTGGCGGCTTTAAAATTTAACCGCTCAACTCAGAAAATGCTCACAATTCCGTTATTCTCTGTAGGTATAAATATTAAAATTCATTGGGATATAATAACAACCAGTCGGTTCAAGGTTGTTCTGGTACAAGTCGGTATGAGGTTTATCGACACATAAAGAAGAACTCGAACGTCAAAATTAAGAAATACCTACTAAGAAAAAATTACAATGACTGATGATAATTCCTGCATTGTCTCGTGCAATATGTCCTTCTTTCTCTGGTTCTAAACTCCCAGCAGTTTAATTTCAGCATGGAATTCACGGTATTCATAAAGATATACGGGATTGAAGTTGAACGTATCATGGTGAACTGGAGTCTTTTCCGCACCAAAAGTAGGTATACGGCTATTCAAATAACCATTCATCAACAATCAACATTCGATCACCCCCACCCCCTACCCCTTCCCTTACCCGAGTAAAGAGAACTAGATAGATGATGCTTTCTCACATCCTTCATTGGGCTACGTAATTGACCAGCGAGACAGCCGAAAGAGTACAATTGCTGATTTCGAATGGTCACCGTTCATTTTTGGGTGGTCGCGAAATCGATCATTGTCTTAATTTCCACTTCATTATCGCGCTCGCTTGCTCAAATTCGGACTCCATTGAAAGGGACATGGGTGGAGAGAGGACTTCTCCGGTCCATTAGCGCCATTGAGTACGTACGCTAAACGTCGCGTTCATTAAATTAAATTACGGTTTCCACCACAGCCCTCATGGTCATCAATTAATTTAACCTAGCCGCCGACAAAAGGGCGCTCAATTTCATCAGAAGATGTAAGTAATTTCATTTGACTGGGTAGTATATAATCGATATGTCATCGTGAAAATATGAAGACGTAATTTAAGTAAGTATTCGAAGGTTATGATTGGTAACCGCTGCGGGGAATCCTTTGAGGTGAGTTCGGGCGTCAAACAGGAAGATTCGTTGTCTGCCACACTTTTTAACTTGGCTTTGCACGAGGCTGCTGGGAATGCATGTGGGAAAGGCAAAATTGTCGACAGATCATGGCAGGTTCTGGCATATGCTGATAACACTGCTTTGTAGGGACGAAGTCTGGATGAGATATGTTCACGAATAATGGCAGGCTACCGAGCATCTTATGCCAATATCAAACTCTTCAAACCTCGTGTGATTCTCAGATCAACGAAGATGAAACTCTACATATCCCTAGTAAGGCCTGTCGTTTGTTATGGATCCGAGGCCTGGACCATGCGGGCTGAGGATGAGGATATAAGACTGCGGATATTTGAGAGAAGGATTTTGTGGAGGATCTATGGAGCGGTCAGGGAGGACCATGGGTGGAGAACGAGGCGGAATGCAGAAATTGATGAATTAGCATGGTCCAAAGTCCGATTCATCCAATGGCTGGGACATGTTGACCGCATGCCAATTGACGCCTGCCCTAAAATGATGCTGCGAGCTACGATAGAGACTAGAAGACGAAGAGGTCGAACCGCTAGCTTGATGAGGTCTTGAGGGACCATCATGTGGTAGTGATGCGGAGGTCTCAGGTGGGTGACCGTACCCGGTGGCGGAAAGGAGTTGGGGAAGCCAAGAGCTACATCAGGTTGAGAGCTTGGTAGTTAGTTAGTAATTCAAGTAAGTTCATTCAAAAATCTTCATGGAAAAACACTTTGCTCATGGGCTGAAAGGACACTTCTATGAGGTTTCAAGACTATTCTACAATGTGCATAGTTATAAGGTTAATGAAACACATCTGATTCCCATAACTTTTAAACTCATCTTTCGCCTTAATTTCGTACTCTTCAATACATGGTAGAACTGAAGAAACCGTGTTGGATTCGGGAAGATTTGTGAGTATTATATATACTTCATATATCTTCATACATGAAGATGAGATATTATGTAGGTGATACAAAAGAGAAATTCCGTTCATTAACCTCTTTATAGTTGGACCAGTTATAATAAAGATATTGGTCTCTAGAGCACGTCATAATTAGATACGTCATAATTAGACATAATACGGTCTATTATAAGTATTGAATATCTTCCTTAGTATTATGCATGCAAAACGCCTAGTATAATATCATTCTGTTGTGCATTGCTATCAAAGCAAGTTATTAACCAAAATATGTCCACATTGACCAAGAACAACACAAAGTGAGGAATGATCCGTTTGACTCTTGAGATGAAGTTGTAAATACTTACATTGAGACATGCTTTCACTTATTTTACTTATCTACGAGTACTTTGGATTGTATGAAAAGCTAACCCCTCCACGTGTTCTCGAACACCGGCTACATCAACTTTCCTTCGAACATCAACTAGGCCATAATAGGATAAGAGGCTGGACAACCGTTGTTGCACGAATGGAAAATGGATCATTCGTTTTTTCTATTCAATGTTCGATTGAAATTGTGACGAAACTGCCAGTGAAGTATCAATTCTATTTAACCACGTGGATATTCGTCAATCTGTGTAAAAGACTTCATCACTACTCACAGTCGGATGATGGATCACTTTGAAGCATAATAAAGTGGACTGGTCTCTCAGATGCCAAGTACTTCTGAAGTCGGAAACAATACTTATCAATCATCCAGTAGAATGAATAGGTAGATGGATTATATGTGGATAGGGGCCACTTAAGAATGGTACATTTGAGCAACGAATAATTCTTATAGCCAGATTGAAAAACTGAAACACAAACGGGGCAACACTATTTATTGATCTTATCATATCAACTTGGTGATGTTGATCACAAAACACTATTGGGTGTTTTCGCTGTGAATATAAGAGCGGTTAATGTATTTTTCATATACCTAGGTACGAAAAATCTGGTCGGCCCAAGAATTGGATTATAGCTAATAGAATCATCCGTTATGGACGAAAAGATTCGATTTTATAATGTCACAAAGACTTTCCGGTTTGATGAACCTCAAAGTGTGTCAATATTTTTGTAGAAACACCTATATTAGCGGGGAAGAACGGAAAAGCTACAAAAAATGAATGAAACTCGACTGCCACAGCCACGAGCCACTCATTATGATTGTTCTCTTTTTTCATGCTATTTTTCATCTCCTTTCACTGATAACCGCTCGTTTGTGAGTTCGCCCTCTTGATGGGTATATTATTCCACGTTTCGGTCTGATGATAGGAATTGCTTACCGGGGATTTTGAAAGGGTTCGTTTTCATCCTTGGTCGCATAGCTGTTCGTCACGTTATGTCCTCCATTTACTTTAATTATTGATGGGTTAGCTCGCATCATAATTTCGTCGACATAATTTGAAAGCCACATGTGCTATCCAACATTTTGCAAATTTACAGGAGAGCTGAAAAACGTGTTTATTAATCTACCATAAACTTCTTTTCCGTCGTGTGTCCAGTTGTTTTCAGCCTTTTTCCTCTTCAGTCGTCAATGAGAACTTTAATTATCTACTTCTGCTGTGTCTTTTGTGCAATTTCTGTCTTTTGGTTCCCCTCCCGCTTTCGCCTTCATACGGAATGAAACTGTAGTGTAGTTCGCGAAGGTCGTTTACCGTAGGTTCTCCAGTTCGTTTTCCTAGGCGGATAGAAGAGTAGGCTAACATGTCGTTCCTTAGCTCTTTAAAAAAGGTGAAGTCAACCAACGTGGAGCGGTATGGGTCAGGAATCTTTCTCGCACTTTTTGGCAGCTTTTGAAAGCATTTTTAACATGACTATGGACACCGTCGCACCCCGTTTGGGTGTATCCTTTCGCAAAGTATTTTTGAATAGTGGTTGGCAGAAGTTAGATAGTACAAGTGATCAATACATTTCAGATAGCACAAGTGAAGGTTTCATAGTTTTTGAGCCCTTCCGAGCGGTAATAGCGCCAAACTAAGTTGTTTTTCGGACTGGGCGCGAGATTTCACTATAGGATCAGTTAAAACCTCATTTTCGCCAAACTGTTGGTTATAAGCGACGATTTGTTCTCATATTTTTCATGTTTATTGGCTAGTAACAGTCAGCTCAACGATTCGATCACAGGTTTTTACGTTATTTTGAGAAATGTGTAGATACTAGGTAGGTACCTACTCTGAAGGGTGGAAACGTTGAAAATAATAAAGATTTGGGTTCATCCAAAAATTGGACACGAGAGTTTATGATCTGACTAAGAGTTGTACATAGGCTAACCTTATGTAATAGAACCAAATAATAAGATTTAATGCTAGAATTCTAATCCTTAAATTTGATTTATTCGTGTTTCAGACCGTTCAGACATATCAATGACAAGTGGGTACGTTCCACGTGATGCCTAGTATTAGGCATAATAATGTAAGCAACACGAAATGAACGCCAAATTATGGTGTTTATTAAGACATTTCTCTTTTTTTAACTGCAATGTTTGGTAATGAGAACATTACATGCAATAAATCTTATGAAGTATTGAGAAGCAGCTTGTAGTTATTAAAAATACCATACAAAACACTACTATACCATAAAATAATTTCCCATGTAATAATAGGTGCAAGCCGTGGTCTACGATCTTATGCGCGTTCAATATTATGGAAAGTAAGGTGTTCGTCTGCACATGCGCAATAGAATTTCCTAGTGTCGTACATTCCTAATAATATGAAATTTAGGGGGAAGGATGTAGGTACTTAATCAATCCCACATCAATTCTCCAGTTTCCGCACAATTCCTAATCGTGCGACGCTAGGTATCAAAGAAGGTCCCTTGAGGGCTTTTGTAGGTTTTCGTGATAAGGATTGAAATGGTGGAATCTGCCACAAAATGGGCCTCCTGTGGCTGCATATTGCCTTATCTAGCAGAGGTCGGCCTCTCTTGCCAAGGTTTAATACTGGCCGTTTGGTGTAACCATTTTTTTCTCATATGAAAAAAAACCAGCTATATTGTACTTCCCCTTGATTCCCACAACTCGCCCTGGAGGTAACATTGTGGAATAAATAATAATAATATTTCAATACCCACCTTTCTAAAACAAACTGAAATTACTCGCTCGAGGCGCAGACAGCCTAAAATACAATGACATAAAATCGAGAAACACTCTTTTCCTATTTTACTGTCATCAACCCAAATTATGAGGGTACGAGGGTACCGAGTGTATGTCCTCAATTGTCTCGGTGAGGCAAGCTAGCAGTCATTCTCTGGCAAGTGTATTCGGTTTCAAACTATTTTCTTTAGGGATTGATCAAACAACAATATAGCAGAGTCGTATCATAATCGTGGATTTGTTGCAGGGATAGTTACTACTAAATTCATTATTTATTTGTTTGATTTGTCATTCAGGACAGCGTGATACTCGTTCGGATGGTAGTTATAATCGCGATTTATTGGAAGGTAGGAAGTTTTTAGTATTGAACAGCTATGACACCAGTGACACTATGGATTGCCCACCTCCTGGATTGCCATCAGCACAGAACTTTCGAGCCGAAATGGTAATTTAAACACCTTTGATCATGTGGAATCGGTAATAACTTTTCCTTATCGTCAAGTGACGGATTGAGCTCGAAATGAATGCTTCGGAATTGATAAAATCCGTGGTGTGTTCGTGAGTCGACAGATACGAGTAGAAAACCAGCTTAACCAATTGGGCAATAATTGGTTCAACAGAAATGGGAATCGGAGTGTCTAATGCTATCGCGGTTCTGCTGACAGATCTTCATTTCAATTACTCTGAGTGTACTTGCGCTGAAACGGCGGAATGAGGTTTGTTTACTCGCTAATCTTCCCTGTTGAAACTATAATAAATACGTTAGGACGTGCATTCGGTTTTGAATGCAATAGCGATCCGTACTAGGTACATCTCAGTAGTAGATGCTCGCCCGTTTAACTCACAAGTTTCTGATGCTACCTACGATGGATACTCCCTAAATGGGTAATTATGGGTATTTCATGCAGAAAAATATTTTTAAAACATTTGATCGTATTTAGAAAAACTCTGCGTACGGTTTTTTGATTTGCTGAATCTACGTAACTTGAAACGTAATAAACCAACAAATATGGTGGGAGGAGGGGGGGGGGGGGTTAAACTTTTTTTTCTGTGGTCGATTCTATTGGTTCATTATCGAAGATAATAAACCAAAATTATACAATGGAGACAATTTTTTTTTTTTCTCTTTTTTTCCATAGCCTAGGTATGAAACTTTCAAAGTCTGCCAAAAGTGAACTTGACTTATTTTATACAAGATCCTTTTATTAATCTCTTCAGTAATGTTCCAGTAGAGGATTAAAACCAAAATCACCTGCACTACCTGCAACTTCAAGTTTTTCAACTGCTATTAACTAAATTATTTGCAACAGCAATAACATTTGTTTGTATCTACCTGTTGCATTGCCAACAAGGAGCACCTTTTAATGGAATTCTGATGGATACATTTTTGATGAATATTATGGGGTCCATTTTAGACCCCATGTTAATAGAACTTTTTTGTTCATCGTGAAATTTCCTATAGGAATCCGTATTCAGAAAATTTCGCTCCCATGAAATCGGTTTTACGCCCCTGGTGGTCACAAAAGTAGATGGACTCATATTGAATATAACTCATTACCTCGGTAATTTTCGCGGGTTTTGTTTTTGTTGCAGTTCATTTTGGGTGCAAACAAAGTTTGAGGAATGTTTGTATTCATGTTGGAAGAGAGGACAGATGATTGGAGGGGCGGTATAAATACGGGTTTGGATAATTGTACGATTAACAATACGGTCTAATTTAATTATTTGATAATAAACCGCTTTGGACAATTTTGCAGTGTTTTAATTCCTCAATGTACTCGGACGCAGGAAGTGCGGATTTGTCATTTCCAGCTGTATAACATGCGATAGCATAATCGATAACGTCTTAATATTACTGGGAGTTTCGATAGTTTTACACCACCATCCCCACGCAGGATAAACCTCAGACACGTTTTGTACCCCCTTCGTCCTGCGAACCTGTCTCGTTTACCCGATCCTGTAAACGGATCAGCAGGTTTCCTTCATTTAAGGTCATTAAACCGTAACTTCCCCCTTAACCTGATGTTAAGGAACGCCTGGAATCCAATTTAGTGTCCTGAACCGTCCGATCCCGCTGCGGATCCACCTTCCGTTGCCCCCAAAGGCAGGCTGTTCTGGAGGTTAAGGAGGGGGGTGGTACTAATTAAATCTAATCATGCATTTACCGCTATTTTAATAAATGACGGCCGTTCCAAGGCGCGCATAGTTGCCCGAGAAGTTAGCAATATCGTTGGACGGTAACTGGCGGTAACCTCCCCATAATAGGGTCATTTAGGATTTAGGTTCTTACAAAGAATACACTTTGCTACCGCCTTCATCATTATAATAAATAATAACAACCTTCAGCCACAGCTAAGTCTTATTGTCTATTAGTTCCACCTCTATTTCTTTTTGGTTTATTTTTCCTCGATGAATTCTATAAAATGTATTCACTTGAATACGTACTAGAACAAATCTATGGTTTTACGGTACCACCCCCATCTGTCTTCCTATCATTGCTTCACTCCTCGTATGGTAGGGAAACAACTCCAAAAGAGATCTGAACAATTTGGTTTTTTTGTGGCTTTTGGCAATGAAGACCTTCCTACTCGTAGGTTCATTATCAATTCGTCTCACGAGACATTATTCTTTTTGGGACTGAGGACTGTATAAAGTAGGCTTTTTCCCTTGGCACATAGTTATTAATGCATGATGGGGCAAATTTAAGGGCATCACAAGATAGACGCTCGGAGAGAACTAAAAATGTGGTCCTGGTATCCAGTATCTGATGATGAAACAACGGGAGATCTGCAAAACACCTTCAACTTTCAATCGTCATGAGTATTTCAGTCACCTTTTTTTTTGCACTTCGCTCTGTTGAACGGCACAATCTTCTTCAATATTTGAGTTTCCGTTCGGATACTATGATATAAGTATGACTCAAGTATCTGTCTACTCTCGAGAGGGTGAACCAAGGTGTAGCCAAGAGTGAAATGATCGGAAAATTTCCTATTTATTTATTTAATAGTTTTAATACCTATTTAATAGTTCTATTTAATAGTTCTGATAATCTCGCCGCGAGAGCTACGCCTGAAATGGCGTATACTCCACTACTACTTGTCTATGCCACCCATCCTTTTGCGAGCTTTTCAGCCATAGTTAACTCATCAACGTATCTAAACTACTGCTCATTTTCAGGGCTCACTTGGCTTTTGAAGAACCGTGAACAACATAAAAGGAAATGTTTAATCAACAGTTTTATCTTTCACAAAAGTTCTTGTAGATCCACCTTTTTTCCAACGTATAATTAAGTTGGTCAACTCTACCCTCACAAGTCTCCCCTGGTTTGATTAGTTGAGACCACTATTTGATAGCGAATACCTTGCTCTCACATTGACTTTGATGTACTCGCAAAACAGAGTTTTCACCCTGCAATACACATTGTAGATTTCACCTACTGCAGAGCGCCATTTCGCCATTTGGTTGAATACCATCAAGGAGAAAGCTAGACTGGCAGTAGATATCTAGCCTAGCCTCAACAGCCCAAAAGTCAATTATTCCAGTCATTAGAGTACCAGGACCCAAAGAATGTTTTATCCACTGAAAAAGCCGACGACATGAAAAAGGATGGAAATGATCCGAATTAGTAAACGAGTAATAGGGTCAAAAGTCGGGCAAATTGCATAGGCAAACAAGAGAGGAAGGGCTCTGAAATTGATGAATGATATTGGCATCGGCTGATCAGCGTGTATGATGGACCGCGTTCCATAATATTAATATGAGTTTCCGCGCGATAGAAACAATAGTAGCGTCTGCGGGTGCTAACGAAAAATAGAATGCGAAACCGTAAAACCCACATAGCCAAAGTAATGTTCTTATGATGGCCTCCTAAATTCCGTAGCATCTGCGCTTGTACGAACATAAAATGCTGCGTAAATCAGCTATATCTTACGTAGGGAGTTCAAACACACTCACACTACTACGAATCATTTATTCCAATATTCATACAATATAATACTCACAAATACCATTAACATATCTTACGTCTCACAAGTCATTCCATCGATCTTGGACTTAAAAAACTATTTTATACATCCATCCAATCCATTTTATGCTGGTAAAAAGGCTGTATCCATTCAGCACACGTTTTATTTTACCCCTGGTATATTGAAATTCTTTCTGTCTATCCTTCGCGATGGGTCATTGTGAAAAATTGACGATTTGGTAACGAACAAACGAATCATTTTACTCCAATGATGCTGGATTCCCCAAGTTATAATTTTAGTAATTATACGTTGCCATCAGAAAACTGTGAATGGAATTAAGAACATTGATGATCCCTTAATTTGTGAACTGAAGAAGAGTTTAGGCATTCAGAGAGTTAGAGCGAATTGTAATATAAACGTTTGAAGTCTTGGTATTGTATCATGTACGGAAAGAATATAGAGAATTTATAAAATACCTACCTCTTCTTATTTAATTTGGATTCCGAACGTTTGGGTAAGGGAAAATGACCCCAACACCTCAATACGGTAGAATTAATGGGTTAACTAAGTCCTGAATGCAAGTTTGAAGAAAGAATGAATACAAGAGCTCTAGCGTCAATCATTTGTTTTCTCATCCCTATTCCAGAGCTCATTTCATGGTCGTTGAATGGTGGGTGGGCCGGAGGTTGAGCTGATTAGCATCTGAATCGAAACGGTGCCAAACTGCCAGCCCCAACTTCCCCGGTTACTTTCACCGAAGCATCTTTCAAACTACAGCTGAAATTACTGGCCCGTCCATTCCAAGTCTGTTACAATGTTCCGTCATCTTTCTCTAAATGAACATTGTATTATTATATTTTCAGACCCTCCAACTATTATGTCTTTGCAATGACTCTGCAAAGACATTGCAAACTATTCTGTCATTGTAAATAATATACTCGTTTCAAGATATAGAAATGTAATAGTTTCTTTGTATTCACATCATGAGAATGACATTTATGAGTTATGAGTTCTGTTCATGATGCGCATGACGACAGCTTGAACAGTCGTCAGAATCAGTTGAATAGAACTGGATTTATGCACTAGGATTTCACGTTTGAGCATATAATGTAGGTACTGTATGGTTTTGATGTAACTCACAAGATGAATGAAAACGGAATTATTGAAAACCTCGTCTGTTTTCAGGAATATCCAAATTTTCACGAGTACGAGTATGATCGTCAGCAACAAATATGATAGCCAATACAGGCTACTACTAATACTAAATTTACATCAAAGAGAGATGCAATAAACATCGGGGATCGATTCCACCACTAATTCTGTTTAAAGTCTCGCTGATAGTTTCGTAGCATCTACGTTTTCCCTATCGATTCTAGTGATGACATCATTATGTCATCATTAGGTATTTACAGACGTGACACACGAGAAAACCATAATACGGTTGCCCGCGGGCAATGTTCATGTGGTCCGCGACACGAACACCTAATTAATTTCAATCTTGGATCTGGGCAAAAATAAATAGATCTACCGAAATTGGTTTACTCAAAACTGTTTGCTCAAATCGTGATATGATGGTGAATTCAAGTCCATAGGCCAACTTTTATGTCGATATCCAATTTTCGTTACATAATATGTTCATATACTACATGAACTGTAAATGGCTGCCAAACAAGTGTTGTGGAAATATAAAGTCTATCGCAGCTGGTCCGCCTCGGATTCTGAACAGTACGAAGTGGTCCATAAATTATCTTACAATCATTGCAGCTCTGTGTGCTGTAGTAGGTATGTATAATCATTGCAGCTCTGTGTGCTGTATTATTTATAGTCAGTGCAGCTCTGTGTGAGAGTGCATATAGAAACCTGATCCTCCTACCCCTAACCACCACCACCAATGTTTTACGGTTCCCTGTCTTCTTCCCACAACCCCCCTTTCACCCTCCTCTGTTTCCTCTGTTGCACCTGCAGGGAGCTTTTCGCTTCTTTCAATGCTGTTGGCGGGAGCTTTTTGTCCGATAAACACGCCTGAATTGGAGCATAACTTCACTGTAGTTGTACCACCACTAATTACTCGTGGCCACCAGTAATACTTATATAATTCTTAGATGCCTTGCATTGGCGATGTCAGCCAGCCTGAAATGGCTCATTACTTTACTGTAGTACCACCACTAAGTACCTACTCATCACCACCAATACTACCTGTATCATCTAATTCTCAGAAGCCTTACAAAAAGCTCCCGCCAACAGCATTGAAATAAGCGAAAAGCTCCTTGCAGGTGCAACAGAGGAAACCGAGGAGGGCGAAAGGGGGGTTGTGAGAAGACAGGGAACAGGAAAACATTGGTGGTCGTGGTTAGGGTTAGGAAGATCAGGTTTCTATATGCACACTCAACAGCGAGGTGCGAATCATCCCTATATACGTTGAGAAAAGTGACAAAGTGTGTTACACTCATTCGAAAGCCCATTAAATTTCCTATCGATCCTTAAATAGGCGCTAGGTACTCTATGACAATGTTTCTGACCACCGTTCAACTTTGATGATTTCGAAAATTAGTGGATGTGGATTTTATTCACGTATTTTTGGCTGAGGATTAGCCAAATCGATTGAGAATAAAACTAAAAAATAAAATCTGAAATAGCTCCAATTTTGAAGAAGTTATGATCATTTGAAATTCCTGAAAATTACTCTTGCCCCCCTAATTAGTGGGGGGGATGGGGGAAGGGGGACAAAATGTATAGAAGGCACTCCTTAGGATGGTAACAAACGTGTGTGCAAAATCTCAGCTCGATACGTTTTGTCTGCTGGGCTGTAGCCCCGTCAATGAACAACGAGAAGAAGAAGAAGAAGAACACGAAAAACGTGAAAAATAGCGGTTTTAACTGCTATACCCACGACATCTGAAGTTACCGAGAGCTGAAATTGAGTTTACGTCCTCACGTGAGCCTGGAGAGTTGGTGTACAAAAAATCAACTCCCGAGACACTCAGGGGCAGGGCTACAGGGGGGTGAAAACCCCAACTTGTGCCGTCGTGTAATCAGTGTCCCAGTCGCTTCGGTTTTCAGTCGGTTTTCTTGGCGGGCGGGACGCTCCCGCTTCCCTAGATATCGGCGATACTAAATAATACTCTATAAACATTCCGTACGAAGAGGTTGTGAGGAGCACAGAAGCTGGTGGGGCCCAATAAAGTTTTTGTTAATATGATATACGGGAATTTTAGGAAAACCCCAACCTGTGTGCTTGATATATACCACAGAATGTGACGTCACCGTATACAGACCCACACACGCATCCTCGCCCGTACACTTCACCTCGCACACCTTCCACGTCACCTTGCGAAAACCTTCGTTTTCTCTCTACGAAAGCCCGTAACCTAATAAATTTTGCTGGGATCGACCACCCATGACGACCTTATTCCTTCGTTTTTTGAGCCACCGCACCGCCACCTCTTCCCGTTCGATGCTAGGGCCTTCGTTTTTTATACGATAACGTCACAGGTACAAAATGAATTAATTAACAGGCTACCTAATAAATTCTGTCATATTGGAAAATAGAGAGGAATAAATTGATATATACGTAAAGGTTTGGTGTATGTTCTCACCCATTTATTAGAAATTTGAGTGATACAATGTAATTTGATCAAATACAGAACTTGCACAATCGTATGATAATTTCGATAGTAACAGTGCAAAACCATGTGAGTTGAATTGCAAAACTCAATTATTTCAAGTTGAATTTGATAAAATTTCACCCAAAATTAGATTATCGTGACTCATTATCTGCTCTCAGCATGCATTCAAACCCATGCAGACCTAAACTGGCAACTGGTAATGAAAGCATCAGCTAGCAATATTAAACTTGACTGCCTCATTAGTGTTCCGTTACTGTTAGTCAAAGGAAGAGGTTGCGGGCATAGAATCCTATTTGATGAAGTGAATCGCATGAATTTGAACCGCCATCAACATGATTAAAATAGTAGATCCCGTACGCCCCGCGGGCCTCGTAAAGTGCCCTGTATTTATGTAATTAGGTATGAGAAAGTCAACTAACGACACCAAGCACCTACTTTGCTCAAAAGACTTTCCTTATTGAAGGGACATTATTATTTCAGTCCTAATCATAGGTAGCAATTCGTCAATAGTAGGACAATTCCGCTAGCATGATCACCACCGTAAAAACACGTCACATGTTTGAATCTCATCTTCTATTCGAAAAGTAAGCAAAGTTTATTTGGTATAATCGGGCGGTTGATATTTTCGCGATCGTGTCACATAAAAAATCATGTTACCGTGATAGTAATTATGGGGTTACTTTGACCTACATACGCTGTTAACCGTGACTCCTTGATTGATCATCTTGTGATATTGGAATAAGCACATTGCAAAAAGGTATTTCCTATAAACCTGACCATATAAGTATAGGTACCCGATCTACCACAGTTAGGCCAACAATGTAAAATAATCATTTTTAATCCGTTTTCATGATTGACAGCGTGACGTATGGCTAGCTAATGGCATATTGTATTATATATCTTCTAATTTCAATAGTTTTCTTAAATGCTTCTCGAAAAAAGAGGATCTACTATTATTTAGTAGCATATTATACAACAGCTTATCAAAACAAACATCTGCCGTACGCCTTCTAAATTGTCATCGATTCATCAGGTCTATTTGGTTTTTCAACATTATACGAAGAATCTGGATTTGAGAATCATAGGAAATTTCCACGTTTACAGGACGTTTATCGGGCTAGCTGTCCAAACAATGAGTACCGGTCAGCAGTTTCCTACTACAGCTCATCAAACAGAAAGTTTTGATGCGGGAGATAGCTTTTTACTTTCTAACTTCTTCTGAACACCAGCTCGATGTCCGGCTAATAGAAAGTCGGAAAGATTGACGAAAATTGTTCATGTTTTATGACGCGTAAAACATCTGAGGCGCGGCTTTACGTACAGGTACGTAATTTTACGTCTATACCAATTGTACAAAGCTTTTTTTTTTTTTTTTTTTTTTTTACACCTATGTATGTCATCAATAATTTATGACAATTCAGATCGAAATCACCTTCCTACCTTCTTTCCGTATAAACGAAAAGTATCTCAGAACAAGACATTCGATATGTGTTGTTTGAATTACCTGTTCCCGAGTATGAAAATTGGCCCGAAAACTCCCTCATGATGACGAATTTTTCTCAGTTCTACTTTCGAGCCCTCATACAACTGTGGTTTTAGAAATTTCTCTAAACCAAATTCATTCAAATTCTTAGATACAAGTTTTTCATGCCAACCTATAAAATCTAGGGACGCGGGAGCGTCCCGCCCGCCAAGAAAACCGAAGCCCTGAAAACCGAAGCGACTGAGACACTGATTACGCGACGGAACAAGTTGGGGTTTTCACCCTACCATAGCTCGGTCCCCTGAGTGTCTCGAGAGTTGATTTTTTGTACACCAACTCTCCAGGGGCACGTGAGGACGTAAAACAAATTTCAGCTCTTGGGAACATCAGGTGTCGGGGGTATAACAATTTTAAAACCACTATTTTTCACGTTTTTCGTGTTCTTCTTCTTCTTCTTCTTCTTCTTGTTGTTGTCGTTGTCGTTGTTGTTCATTGACGGGGCTACAGCCCAGCAGACAAATCGGATCGAGCTGAAATTTTGCACACACGTTTGTTATGCTCCAAGGGAGTGCCTTTTGACCATTTTTTCTCCCTCCCCCCATTTCCCCCCCAATTAGGGGGGAAATAGTGTTTTTTAGGTATTTCAAATGGTCATAACTCCTTCAAAATTGAAGCTTTTTCAGATTTTCTTTTTTAGTTGTGTTCAGCTTTTCAAACTGTTCAATTTGAGATCAAAAAATGCTTCCTAAGGGGGAAAATAAAGGAGTTATGGTGATTTTTCCATTTTCAACAACAACTGCCGCAAATATTGATGAAAATTGGTGCGGTTGGTCTTAAAATGTCCGCTAGGTTGTCTAGAATATGCTCAATAATTTTGAACTAAATCTCAATCGATTTGACTAATCCACAGCCAAAAATACGTGAATAAATTCCACATCTACTGATTTGGCTAATTTCCGAAAACATCAAAGTTGAACGGTGGTCAGAAAAATTGTCGTAGAGTGGCGCCTGTTTAAGGATCGATAGGAAATTTAATGGGCTTTCGAATGAGGGTAGCACACTTTGCCACTTTTCCCAACGGTTCTCGAGTTATTCGCGATTTTTGGTATAAAAACGTGCGTTTTACGTTTTGCAAACTTTCTGTGGCCGCCGGTAGCCTCGTGGACAAGCGCGTCTGTCCGCGATGCGTAAGATCTTGGGTTCAATACCCGCTGGCGTGAAAGGATTTTTCACATACTTAGCCGTTGCGGCGGTCACCTGGTGGAAAGCAATGTCAAACTACCACCAGTATCATTTGCCTAGTACAGCCTCTCAAATAGTGCCGTTCGGAACCGGCGATAAACTGTAGGTCCCGTATAACTTGTGAAGACGTGCATCACAGGATTATATGTGAGAGGTCGCCAACGTCCGAAATTCGGATACGGCACTCCAAGAAGAAGAAACTTTCTCTTTCCACTTTCTCTTCGACGACAATAATTAAAATTATTGTAATGATTCTCAACAACAAAAATTTGCACAATCCCCAAGAAAAAATGCAACAAATTTTCAAAAAATTTCTAATTCAAATTCATTCAAATTTCTAATTCTTTCTATTTTTTCAAATTTAATAATAATAATAATTGTTTTAAATTTTAATAATTTTTTAAAATTGTTAATTGTTTTAATTAATCGAAAATTTTAAAACTACTATTTAACCAATTCGCAAAAATTTTAAAACTACTTATTTTTCAAACACATTTCAGATAACAAACAATAATTTCCAAAAAATAATTATTCTTGTCACAAAAAGAAGAAACAAAAAGGCAAATTAGTAGGCGTACTAATTTTTTACTATATTTTGACTAGGATAAAACTTCATTTAGGAAAACCTTTACTAGTTACCTCGTAGGTACTTTTGTTAAATTGAACCGTATTGTATAAGTACCGCTCGAAAACTAGCCATGCAAAAAGATGTGATATCCCCCAAAAACAACTCCGTTGTAAAAACTGACCCGCCAAAAAACCTCAGCCGCAAAAAGGAATGATATCCATTTTGCCCGCCAGCCACATATATAGGATGCTCGGTGCTTCGCACCTCGCTGTTGAGTGTGCATATAGAAACCTGATCCTCCTACCCCTAACCTCCACCGTCAATGTTTTCCTGTTCCCTGTCTCCTTCCCACAACCCCTTCTCACCCTTAGTCACCCTCGGTTTCACCTAATATGTTTCCTCTGTTACACCAGCAGGGAGCTTTACGCTTCTTTCAATGCTGTTGGCGGGAGCTTTTTGCCAGATTAACAAGCCTGAATTGAAGCATTACTATATTATAAGTATTACTGGTGGTCACGAGTAATTAGTGGTGGTACACCTAGGTATAATGAAGTAATGCTTCAATTCAGGCTTGTTAATCTGGCAAAAAGCTCCCGCCAACAGCATTGAAAGAAGCGTAAAGCTCCCTGCTGGTGTAACAGAGGAAACATATTAGGTGAAACCGAGGGTGACTAAGGGTGAGAAGGGGTTGTGGGAAGGAGACAGGGAACAGGAAAACATTGACGGTGGAGGTTAGGGGTAGGAGGATCAGGTTTCTATATGCACACTCAACAGCGAGGTGCGAAGCACCGAGCATCCTATATATGTGGCTGGCGGGCAAAATGGATATCATTCCTTTTTGCGGCTGAGGTTTTTTGGCGGGTCAGTTTTTACAACGGAGTTGTTTTTGGGGGATATTAGTTTTATCGATACGAGACATGGCGTTATGAACATTTCGAATCCCAATTCGCACCTATTCACAAAACAGGGGTTGCAATTTTCATAACAAAACTTATAATTCAATAGAAATATTCTTGAAGGTTTTCTAAAAATTTCCAACAATTGCGAATAATAATTATGAAAATTATTTAACCGTATATGACTTGTCTCGTAATTTATCCTTATGTTTACTCGCCTTGGTGGACTCGAAATTGAGGAGGAAAAACGATCGACTATAAAACTTATTCTGGGTTTGTAGATGGCAAAGCTCACAGAATTTGTAATGAAAGACCTCGTTAGGTAAAGGATTCGAGGTCCCATAAGTATTTATTCATGTTGGTGATGTTGGTTTCCGGTTTCGGCATGATATTCGAGTTGCTATTCATATGTGTGAATTCATGCGAAGTCCACGGTGGAGTAATAAATGAATTTTATGACTTACACCAAATGTATCCTTGCCGTAGATATCGCTCTACCTATTTATAATCCCCAGTAATAACGGTAGTGACTACCCCTTGAAAATATCTTCCCGTTCATCTTTCAATCGTTTCGAAAGGAAGGAATGGGCCTTCATTCCTTTCAAAGACTATCTTTTCATATCCACTTTCCTATTCACCTGACTTACTAACTTGTCTCCTAAAGAAATATTATAATTCCTATCAGGATTTCCCAGGTTCTGATCCTGTTAGAGCAATCAGATCAATTCAATCTTCCAAGCATTAAGTCGGATCTTGTAGTATGAAATGAGCTGATAGTGAGACCGTTTCCACATCTTCACACAAAAAACGATTCTCTCACGCTTCATCCCCCCACTCCAACAGGCTGTGTAATGAAGACATGTTCTGTTTTTTCACTAGGACTAATCTCGTCATCTCTACGTGTAAAGCTTGAAGTGGTGCGTTTGATAAAAGCGTAAAAAAAATCAATCTTAGCGAATTTCATAAAGATTTTGTAAATAAATCCGTCCTATCCGGAATTCACTGCCGAATGTGTGTCATTCCAGACGACAACTCTCAATAGAATTGAGATAAAGTGTTCAAATTTGCTCAAAAAATCATCTGGCATGTCAATCGAAAGGCTAACTTCGTAGATGGGCAGAATCGGGCCACTCTGAGGGGGCTTTTGACGAGTTTTTAGCAGAGGAAAAATTACCAATCAATTCCAAAAATGAAACAGTCTGACAAGTGACACTTCATTTTAAAGGCGTATTTACGCTTAACACGTTGGTGAAGTCAGAATTGCGATATGGTTGTTACTTGTGATATGGTTTATCTGCTCTAATCTGTTGAAGAAATGAGATATCGCAATAATTGCGTGAATTATTGTAACTTCACCATCGTGTTCAGCGTTGAAACATCTATAAATTGAGGTGTTACTCGGCAAAAAAGAAGATAAAATGGGTTATAAAACCAGTAAAATGGAGACAATTTACATAAAACCAGTTATTTCTTCGACAATTTTCTCTTCTATCCAATTTATTATTTTTTTGAGTTGTACCCCTTTCATTTTACATGTGCGAAGTGAGAAATACACATCGCCAAAACGTGAAATTCTCAAAATCCACAGTTTGATAGTTGAATGGATTAATATTTGAGAATAAATTATATCTTTTCACATGAGAGTGCAATTGCAATATACGGCCGTTATTTTCAGTTTTATGAACCGTACATGGGACATCCTATGCGAAACAGAAATCTAGACAGAACTCTGCTCAAGAAATAATAAACCGTTGCACGATAACACGTAGCTTTTCCAACGTCTCAATTTGTTATTCGCTAACAAAAATAAAACTGTCAACTCTCATTTCCCCCTTTTGTAACATAAATTAATATTGAGTTTCCAAATTTAGTTGCATTAATCAAAATTTAGTGCACTAATATAGGTAACTGAAGCTGTGTTGATTGCAAAACGAAGCATGACTAGAGGATAAAAAGTTGCTGGCTGGGCAAAGCACATACATTCTGTGTGGTAACAATTTAATGACGTTATATTTCCTCCCGTTAGTTAATCTTTTGGAGTTCCTCTAAATCAATGGCTACTGTGCATTCCAACGTCGTGTATAGTCGATATTTTGCTCTACAATCCTCATGAACATCGATAATCAGCCGTGCTTCATCTGGTATATCACATTGATGACCTGATAAACGGATTTCAGCATCTGGAAAAGGTAGCAATTTTGAGGGTCACATATTATAAATGGAAGCTTGAGAAACTAATAACGATAACAGTCAAAATTGGATTTAGTTTAGGTATATCATCTTCGATAATGAACCATCGGAACCATCGAAGTAAAAAAATACACACACACACACACAAACTTTTAGCGAATTTAGCGAATTCTCAACACAACTGTTGATCACCCTTCTGTTTAGATTACTAAATGATAGATGGAACTCCTCATCTAAATTTAGTTTGTTTAATCAAATAGGCATTGTTTAAACTATTTTACAGACAAGAAACCGAGTGAATATCACATTGTCACCTATCATCGACCCATGTTCAAAATTTCAAGGCTCTAGCTCATCATCTAAATATAATCCTGTACCTACTCTACACCAGTGACCTACCTGAAATCAGTGGTAATACAACCGCCACTTTTGCAGATGATACCGCAGTGTTAGCAAACCGAGTTATATTGCATTGTCAATCTTATCGACCTATGTTTAAAATTTCAAGACTCAAGCTCATCATCCAATTTTAATTTGTTCAAATATTTATTGTTTAAACACTACTTACAGAGACAAGCAGTTTAGCTTTGTCTTACAGTTATAGTTCTCAGTCGTACAATAGACATCAAATTTCGGGCTACTTTAAAAACATAAAAATAATTTCTCAGTTAAGCAACCAAAGCATCAATATGGAAACTAGTTAAATTGCAAGTTATGGTCAAATATGACTTCAAGATATTTACATTTTTCAGGCAATGGTGACTAACTGTTACGACACAAGTTCCTAAAAATTCACAATTGTGTCAATAAGTCATTCGTCAACATTATCACCTCAGACAAGAATGCTGAAAAGAATGTAACTTAAGTAATCATTAATATATTTGGCAAACTCACATCCATGAAACATTCCATGTTCGCTACCGTGCCGTAAACAGTAGCCAGAGTCAAAGGTTTCCTGCATCGGACCATCATTAAAAGGAGAGTGGAACGGCAAGATTTCGGCATCAGCCACCAAGGAGCGCTCCCCACAACGTTCAATATTTCTTCACTCTTGTAAGTATGAAAGGTAATAAACCACTCATCATATCCATCTCACAAGTTGAAGGAATTATCTTGAAATAATTTACATATTCAGGTACCTTGTCTCCGATGTATTGACTGATCAAACACCAGGAATAAATGACCACCACTTGTAGCACTAGAAACCAGAACAGTTTCAGTTTGATACCAAGGTTGTCCTGCAATTAAAAATTAATTAATAAATTATGAATATCATGGTTTTCGCTTGACAAGGCAAGGTCACAGAAAGTTGCACAAATTGATCGGTTATCGTTATTCAATGGCAAGGAATAATTGTACACACATTGTTATATTTTTTGATTATATAATAGGCATATAATTATTAGATTATATCACTTAGATTATATTGATGATCTAAATCCTACCATCTTACCGACATCAATGATAGTCCAACAGTCACAAATAATGCCATACCCGTAGTGAAGATGAGAGGAGTGATCCACCAAACACATTCGCTGAAGGTGTTGAAATACCTGAATCAAAGGTTGGTAATCTTCAAATGAAGTCTTAACAAGGGATAGTATGTGTGTATTCGAGGGTGGCTATCCGTCCGAAGTTTCTCGGGCATGTCTATATTTTCAATTTGTGTGGCCTGACACAAGATAACCATGACCGCAGTCGTGAGTGACGAGCTGGCGATTTGTTTACGCCACTGGTCACAGTATGCTCCGGGTGGTCTTGACAATACTCTTGATCAAAATCTATTCAGGTTTGTATTTGTAGATGTGAATTATGATAAATACGTGTGCTATTAGCTGTTCGTTGGACTAGAAACACCACCAGCATTTAAATGTATCCTTTCCTATTGACAAATCTTAAAATGATCTTAAAAGTATTTACCGAACAACTTGGTGTTTCTTCACTTTTCATACGTTAAAATATTTTTACGGAGTATAAATCAACGTTTCGTGTTACATCATAGAAACTCCTTAACAAATATTTTGTTTAAGAGTAGGTGAAATTGTATGAGTCCACCTACCGTATGATAGAGGCATGATGCTTGGCAAAATGATAACAATACAATTCATACATCTTCGAGATCTCTTGACCATCATCCCCTTTTGCCAACACGTTTCTCTTTCTTTCTTCAACTATTTCCTTCACATTTTCAATAGCAAATTTCAATATCTTGATTTCGAGGTCGAGATGGCTCCACACGATATACATTAGCGAACTTACTATCAAAAACAAGTAGGTCGTGTAGTATACAAGCAATTCTTGCCACAAGACTATTAACGTGAACACAAGGGGGTCACCTAAATCCAAGCCAATGTACACTGGAAATATGGTTTCGTAGGTTTTGAAACAAAATGTTTCTAAGACGAAGAACAACTGTAAATAAGGGACAATTATGTTACCTTCTAATAATCGTATATCAAAAGTGGTACATATTAATGAAATTTAAAACAATATCATGGATGTGATGTAAGAGATGGAATTGATGATGATTCTCGAACCTGCACTTCGACGATAATACCGATGCTTCCAATAGAAATCATTTTACCGACTAAGCGACTAGTACGGAGGCGCTCGCTAATTATTTTTCGTGCATAGCTATCAACTACATCACTGTCGTAACAATAAGTTTTTCTCGTTCCTGCAATAATAAATATTAAAATTAAAACCTTACTAGTAATTGTTGGTAAAATCATTTGAGGCGTAGGAATGAAGAGCGATATAATATATCGCGATATAATAATATTATAGATAATCTATATTATAGATATTCATAATCTCAATAGTCAAATGCTGAAATGTTAAACGAGTTTATGGTTGAGTACCTTACCATCTAATAAATCGAAAATTTGTGGAGAGTATTTTGATACAATCACAACTACTAATATGTAAGCATCGATAGCAAGTATAAGATGATGCAAACTATAAGCCAATAAATCAAAGTTGTGCACGTGATGAATAGCTGTCGTTACTAATACGATTGCCATGGGAATGTATACAGCTGTCCAGAAAACAACAGAAGTGATTTTCTTCCTTACATTCATAGTCAATGTACCTGGAATCATGGAAAACCAAAATAGTGAATATTGATGTAGGACTATCATATTAGATATTAGATTACTATTAACTTTTTCGGAGATATGAAACGATACTGTAATTCACATCGCCGGGGTGTTATCTTAATACCAGTGCTGTATACCACACGATTGATGAATGAGCTATAATTTGTTATAAAATTTAAAATATAAAATGCTAATTTGTTGTTAGCTACGAAAATTATAAATCTTCAGACGCCCATTTATAATGCAATCATCGATTAATAAAAAATATGATTCATAATAGCATCCAGAACCAATACTCGTTGGTAATGAACCAATACCGATTTGGCCTAGCATTTCAACTCGGAACTTGAGGAAAGTAATAAATAGTTATCACAAAAAATAAAAAATAAAATTAAAAAAAAATAAATAATAGGAGAAGAACTTATATATTAACCTAAATCATCACCGGTCGGAATTATTAGCAATTATACCTCATTCATAGATAGTTTAGACGTTAAAAAATCGAAAAGGTGTTTTGTAGAAATGATATAATTTGGATATAATATACTCGTATAATATATATAATATTATTATGTATGCCGATGTAGTATTAAACTGTTGGTTTACCAGAATAAGACATTATAGTGGAAAAATGATCAAAGACTTTGACGTCATCTTCAGAAAGCCACTCTATTTGCTGATCTCCGAACGCCATATGGCTCTTGAACTGGTTAGATGGATATCAGAGCGGTAACTGATGTATATCTACTCGGGAACAATGACGAGATTATTGACCTATGAATCAGTGATGGAGCTCCACAGAACGACAACTCAAAGTGAAGAACAACAACCCGCTAACTTTTGTATTCTTCGAAACACGAATCTGTAGCGCCCATTATCGATTATACTGTTAAGAACCTTTGGGTGCTCTACTCGACAGCATTATTCGCATTATAGTTGGCTTAGGGATTTTCAAAACTCCATCTCTTGCTCCAATTAATAAAATCCAGGTTCGTCCCGTTCTTCTCAAAAATGGAAACCAAAGGTTGTGATGAGTACGAGCAATTTAAATTGTCAGGAAATAAATATTGAAGGAAATTAACATTACCAACCTTCCCTTCTTAGTCACAATCTCACTAGATTAAGAGGTGTGGAAGATGACGAGTTGAGGAACGTTGATATGGAATTTGAATTGTGAGTTAATTGTTTGAACTCAAATCATATTACAAATCCACAAAAATATATTAGCAGTGCATCATTGGAAATTAAAATCACGCTTCATGTTATTCAAGAATCAAATGTGCAAGTTTCGAACAAGAAACAATTATCAACTTAATTCTCATTTCAACGGAATTATTAGTGAATCTGAAGGTCTGTTGTATAATTTGGTTGTTCGCTATGCACTCGGTTGATTCTGATTTGCATTAGGTTGGTTTACATTCTCAAGACATCGCTCGGCTTGCTAAAACTGCATAATTCAAGCGTGGGACTGCATATTTTCGTATACGTCATAAACCGGGAAACCTAGTCTGAATACGACTTCGAAAATTGAACAATTACCCTTAACGATGCGTTCAAGTTTCTAGGGGTAGATTATCAGTTTTTGCCGCTTGAATATATTTGAATAAGAGAACAATAAATTCATAAATAAATTAATTTGATTCCTACGAAGACTATCTCTAATTTTCAATGGTTTGAGGAACTCCCTTTCACACATTACCGGAGCTGATATTTTTTATTTATAATAAAATATTCGTATTATCTTCCTGTCATTACATGTCGTTAGTTTTCATAGTTCACAATTATCACAATAACTTCGGTGTTGCTTAAAAAAAAGTGTACTATATTCCATCAAAATAGTCAGAACTAAGTACTCAATATTTAGTTCTTCTACCCTTAAAGTTGCTATACAAATGGGCAGATCACACGATTGTTAAAATCTCTCAGGAGATCACTCTATTCGGAGGTCTACCGAATTCCTCTTCATAGGTCGTTTAGAATTACAACTTCCACCTTGTGACTTGGTTCCAATTTACCTTTGTGAGTAATGATATTTGAACTGTGAATGTAGGTCAGGTGTCCTCTAACGTACGTTATTGCTCTCAAAGTCTCCATTGAAAGACGCGAAAATGTTGGGGTGGAAACCGAATTAGCATCACTCCGGCAAAGTTAGAGCCGTTCGTCCGCCTCTTGAATAAGCACCCGAGGGAACTTCTCTTTAACTTTTTTCCATCACTAAGAGGATGCCTCAGAAAAGTGACCCAGGAATCTCTGTTTGGAGGACACTCTGTAAAAAAATGTGAAAAATGAATCCAAGAAGTAGATAATGAATGTTAAAATAATATACTACTAAGACTATCTGTCTACCCACAATACAATACAACTCAGACTCACGAAATGTATCTTGCTATTTCACAAGACCTTAATATGATCTTATACAGGCTCTACAGACCACTGCACCACCAACGGGAATGGACTGGCGCTTTCCACGGCAGTGACAACTGAAAGCCCGCGTTCATAACAAAATCTCGCCTAGGTTTCAAGATCCTTTGATTACATTCCCAGTATGAATGGTCCAAACTTCAAGGATCGATTCTGCAACTAATTTGCAACAACTTTTGTCTCCATAACATTTTTTCTCAACTCCGCTGAAAATCCGACTTTTTGTACTTCTAAGATGTTTTTGTGTTTCCGACCTTAACTCACTAAAATGACCATAACTGCCCTAATTTACTGTGTAAAATGAAAATTGAGGATACCGTTGGAAAGAGCGTTACATTTGCTTTCTTTTCAATACATAATACAAATTTTATGAAAGAGCTTAGTAAGCGAAAAATCACGCCAAAATGAAAATGTTGTCGGTTACAACTTTTTGGTTGAACATGATGGCATTTTTAAAAGCTATTTTTACCCATACCTGATCGTTCTTCTCTTCGGAAAAAAAAACATCTGCAATTCAAGAGCTTTTCAACGGTGTGATAAAATTTATTTGTATATATGTAATGTTTTGAGAAAATGGTGTTCGAATGCGGAAAAACACGATTTTTTTTTTGTTTTTTTGCACGAAAAATGATATCTTCAGGACTTAAGAGGTAGGTGGTGTATCTGCTCGGGATCCCAATATCCCAAACGGGTCGGTTGTAAGTCAAAATCATTACAAAATCCCGCGGTACTTTCGTTCCATGGTCCCGCGCTACTTTCGTTCCACTGCTTCGTCACGTTTTTTTCCCTATTTTAAAGTTGATGTCGCACCTTAAAAGTACAAGTAGGTGATAGACTGGATTTTTTCCCATTTAAGAGGGTTCGCTAAGCGGAAATTCACTACCCGATATTCTGTAAGCTATCCTGCTTGTTCTCGAGACTATTATTCATGAATCTGTTGATTACAGTGCTTACTTACCGGTTGTATAAAGAGCTCGTCAACTTGAATCCCAGATGAGGTTCCAATTAGTAAGACGTGCGGTTCTTTTGGATTCTTCGTGTCGCTCTTATTCGCTGTTTTCAATTCCGTCTGAATTCAACTTAGTGGCTAACGAATGTAGAACGAAATTGAGAGATTGTATTGATGTGATCACAAACTTAAAGAACAAATTACCTTGTACCAAAAACACCGATCTATGTGGTTCCTTGATAAAAATCACTGTACCCCGTTTCCCCATTGCAGCCCCTGGATGTTTTGGAGAGCCTACATGAATGACCAATATTTTATAAATGAATCGACGGATACTCAGCAAATTAATTTCATCATTATCATGCATCCACCTGTTCACACTGCTTTTATTTGAAGTACTGGAACAGGTTAGTGGTTTGCATTCTCGTGTTTTCCCCATTTGGAGAATTAGATTGAGAATTTCCATTCTCCATTGGAGAATTTCCGTGGAATTTGGAGAATTGATTGAGTTATCAATATTGGGATATCAAATCGGCGTTGAGGCAAATAGAGTGTAACCAATATGGTAAATCACCTTATCAGCATCGCTTGATAAGGGCACCTTGAGCACAACTAGGATAACTCATTTACTCTCATTGTAGCTCATGTTAAGCTGTGATAATGTCTATAATTTGTTCTCCATGTCCCTGAGATCTGGGGTATTCAGCTTGGGACATTCTCATGAATGCGGCATCAAGTGGTACAGAGGAACCTACCTAAAAAATTCTCTTCGTAAGATGGCCGTGTCCTGATCAATAGGATACGTGAGCCTGGTGGAACCCAGTGGATGGGTCAAGGGAGGAGACCGAGGAATTTGAATATCCGTGCTGGCGTTCTGACCGTCTCTCCTCCTACAAAGGCAGTTTCCTCAAATGCTATTCCAGCTGGTATTGGCTACTGAAAAGCGAGACCTTCTTCAACTGGAGACCTCTCTCGTGTGTTGTTGATAACAGTGAGGGGGGTGGGGTCCTGAATGATCAAGCAATGAATAGAGTAAATACCTATTGAGCTCCTCATTCGGGACGCGAATGGAAGACCGTTTCCCAGTACTCTTGAATGAATTGATTTGCAATTGGAGACGCCAGTTTAAACATGAACGGTAATTGAGGCCAGCCATTAGCAAAGAAGTATATAGGTACGTCGTCTAGCCCTCAGCTAGGTATTTCATCTTTATCGTCCAAAAGCACAAATCAGAAGTTATAAACTTGTAATCTTATTAGTTTCGGATTCATCCACTAATTATGCTGCCATGTAGGACGATGTTAAGGCCGTCTGTTCTTGTTGTTGTGATGGACCGTGTTTGTAACGCGATGTATTTGTTATCGAACTGACCCCCCCCCCCGCCTAAGTAGTCGCTGGAGCTCTCGCTGGTCATCTTCTCAACCGATTCGGCAGTATCACGAAAACGCCTGTCTACGCCTGTTGTTTTTTTTTCCTCCGCTGTACAGCCCACGTTGATTTTCGCAACTACCGCGAAGTCCCTCAAGACGACCGCGATCCATAAAGAGCGCTATTCTCTCCCCGACCAACGAATTTCGGGAAAGTTCGCGAGTGTCGTCTACGTGGTTTGGAAGGAAAGTTCGCTATTTCCGCCTACGAGGTTTGGAAGAAACACCAACACTAACTTTACTTCGTGTCCGTTTCGGATCATCCGCCAGCACAGGTCAGTCCGTTCCGACCCCCGTCTATCATCAACCATCCAAATTTTACACAATTTAAGGACAAATAAGACAATTCAAAAGAATAATTTAATTCCGAATAAGAGAAGTTTATAATTTGTTTAACACAAGGAGCTCCTTATTTTCTTTTATTTGTGCAAACTGCTAAATACATTTCCTTTTATATATTCTCAATTACTCTAATCTTGATTTTAAGCCTGCATTTCCCGATTCAAGTAGAGTTGTTAGTTCTTGGAGAGTACCAAAAACAAATCGGGACTCAATTTGCTAACTCCTCTTCAGACGAGAAGACCAACTTTCCATATCATGTGCCTATATTATAAAGAATAACAGTCTTCAATACCCATTATTATTGTTTTTAGTAGGTAGGTACATAATATTATTATATGACTTTTAGATTCTTAGATTCTTACCTAAGAATCTTATCCTGTATCTGATCTCATGAGATTTTCATACATTTCATATGTAGGCGTGAAACATCCTAAAGGGAGAATTAAATATTATCATTATAAATTTTATAATGATAATGATAATAATAATACCTAACTGATATTTGCTCTCAATCAGTTTTAGGTTTTTATAGCTGTACATATTTCCCTCCAGCAAATCACATGGCACTGCTATTTACAGTGACGATATTAATTTTTTATTGACAATATTCATAACTTTATTGTACCTACACTGTAAATTATAGTTTTGTAAATTAACATATTTATATACCAATTAACGTGAAACACGAACAGTGGATTCCACCTAATGGCGGGCCACAACGTAAATAAATTAATAGCCGAATAACAATTTAGGCTTAGTTCCAACTATTACCAATTAATAAACTATAGTTAATAACTGGGTAACAACTGACTATAAATATTATGAACTGGGCCCTACATTATATTATAATTTTAATTTCCTGCGAGGTCAGAGTCCCACTTTCTTTTAATTCTTCTTTCATTCTTCGAGGGTTCAACTGACGATGGCTTGACCACTACTTTTGTGACGTCAGGCATCGTCAGGAATCGACAGACAGAACCGGCCACGAGGAAAGAAACAGTTGTCCTCCTTACGCGATCGTGGCCGGAACCTGCCCAAAAAAACTTCTCACAACATAAAAGGTCAGGAATATTATTTTCATTTTTTTGTCATAATTATTTTTGAAAGATGCTATTTTTTAGACCCATATTTTTTTTTTAGTTATTATCTTAGTTACTAACAAATACATTTTATTTTATTTCCTTCAGAAAAGTTTCCTCTATTTTCAAACCCCTCGAAGGAGCATTAAATTTTGTTCGAGGCGTAACAAATCTGGTAGCAGAGCATTCACCCGGCAAACGGTACAAGCAGTCAATCATGAATTGCGTTAAATGCGAGTAACCTACATCCGACAATATTAGATGCGCGGAATGCAGGCAATATTTTCATGCGGTGTGTACCTACCCGATTACAGACCATCGAAAAATGGACAAAAAAGTCATTATCTTGGGCAATTTGAGCGCTCGAATTTGCAGAAAGGACCGCCACGTCATCAGCGAAGTGAGTGATATTCATTTCGATATTCATGAGCTGCAGAAACCTACCACAACCAGTTACGACATAACACCGCTAATAGGGATGAATCAATGGGTTGTTAGTGTGTAAGTGTATTTCTTCCTTATAATATTTCCAGAGACAATACGAAGTAAATGTATGAATTACACTATAACATATGAATACGATTATACTCGTATCTCTTTACGATGTTAACCGTCGCCATTTTACCCTCCGTGAGTAAATCGAACGACGGCAAATGTGTTGAACATCTACTAGATAGGAGCTTTAGTTCAACTATGAGTTGATTGAAATTTTCTGTAACAAAGAAATGATAAATTATTACGATGGTATATTAAAATTTTGGATCACTAGTGCTTAGATATTCAGAAGCAACACCGATAATTATAGGGCAAAACCGTTAATTATAGGGCAAACCCACTTTCTGACCCGTTGACGTGATGTTATTATTAATAAAATAAGAGCCTAAAATTTATAGCAATACCGATACTTTATTATCCAGAGGGAAAGATTTTAAGTACCATACAGTTTGATGCCTGACTGTGACTTAGAAATGATCGTATTAACTGTTGTATGCAGCCACAGCGAAATTACTGATTCAATTTGGCACCAATCATATTCCTGTGTTATGTAGGTACCTACATTAATAAGTATACCGAGTTACTTACCTACTGTGCTGCTGCTATCTTTGACTCAAGGAGCTACTAGTTAGTCATTAGTTTTAACTTCAAAATTTCATCTGATAGACCAGGTTGAATATCCTATACGAGCTTGAGGCCATCTGGTGGTTTATAGAAATGTCAAAGGTTATTATCATGATATAGTAATGGCATCAACTTATTAGGCATCTTTGGAAAAAATGGAGATCATGTCCGAGACGACTTATTTCAACTCGGATAATTTCGAGCAGACTAATAGTATCAAAAACTTATGTTAAACAAAGGCGTTAAGTGAAGGAGCACGATATCAATGGACCAATCGGCCGGAATATATATATATATATATTTATGTGTGTGTGAAAAACTTAAACATCAACAATTCAAACTTACATCCATATAACTCTCATTGTTGGCAACTTGTCCAAGTGGTGTTGATATGAGCAGTGGCCTCGAACTCCCCATCATGAGGAGTAGTAAAGTAGAGTGACAGGACTTAGGCATTTTCCACCAAGGGATGCCAGCGATCACATGCACCAAATCGGCGTTCTAAGTAACATATGATAAGTAACAAACTGAGAGGCCATACATGTCACTCCGTCCTAATATTACGGTTCGAATCGGCACGGAAAAAAAGTGAAGTAAGTAATGAAGGTATTATGAAAGCCTGTAATTTTCAACCAAATGACAACCATCAGTAACAGAATATTTTTCATCCGCATTTTTGGCTTCTCCACTTGTTTTAAAAGTATGCAAGTTGACACTGATGTGAGAAACTAGGGGTCTTACTCCCACCCGTTTAAATCCAGAAGGTATTCCAAAAGAACATTCTCTACCTAATGCTTTGTGGTTATTGAATCTCTCAAAAATAGAACTTACTTTGTCATTTATGGTCTGTCCGACCCAGCACCAGGAGTAAATGATTGCAACTTGAAGAACCATTATGAAAAAGAATTTAAGTTTGATCCCTAGGTTTTCCTGGAACAAAAACATTGCCAATAATAAACTTAGTATGACATTCTAGGTTTATCTTAAATTCTATATAATGCAGACTAATACAAGCCTAAGTTAATTCAACTAATATTTTTATAGTGAAATAATAATAATTATGTTTGTCTTATAACAAAAATAAGATAGTTTTGAAATTTGTGGTCCGAAAATGTATCTACTTTACGTGAAACTGTATCGCATGGTGAGGACAATAATGACGTAAGTCTATACCACTGCGTATTAAATAGTGACGTAGGTAACTCATAAACCTCGTTTTGAGATATCGCTTGACCTTGTTTGCTACTATGGAATTATTTGTATTTTTAAAGTTATGTTTCAGCTACATACATCAGTATTGCATAAATAACATATTCAACCTTAGTGCAACAGTGACGGAAACAGTTATGAGTTCACTATTTAAATGCTGGAAGGATGTTACGAATAGTGCATTGCATACGTAAGTGTACTTCAACTTCGACTTTTCTCTTAGTTTGGCACCACTATCTGAGTGCAACAGTTACGGAACTAGACTAGCGTCAATATTGCGTTAAATAAGCTGTTACATACTTATATAAAAATATGATATGAACAAACTTCTTCCGCAGATGTGATGACACTGCACACGTTCGCCGCACTAAGTTCAAACTTTAGTTTGATTTGCGACATTTAAACTGATTTGCGACACTACTGCTCAGGAAACAATAGCACCCCACTCAAGTCAATACAGACGTCTGCTGCTCTCTGATGGCCTAGTTTAAATTCCACTTCCGGTGTCTTTGCACGTTGTATCATCATGATTCGAGGCATATTTTTATGGATTCAACTAAAAACTGAAATAACTCAACTTACGTCACTATTGAGCTCACAAGTTCTGCACTTACGTCACTATTAACCTCATCTGGCGATATTATAAAGCCAGTGGATTTGATCAGTTATACATTTATCATTCATGGATGGAAGTAAGTAATAATAATTATTGTAATTATTTACGGTAACTGTGGTTATTCCAACGCAAGCAAAACAGATCAAACCAGTGAGGAAAATGCAGGTAATCGTCAACCCAGATGCATGTTTGAATGCGTAAAAGTATCTGCAAATCGATGATCAACAGCATAACAGTGATGTACTAAGTCAACAGTGATTAACAAAATTTAAAGTGATTGATGAGAAATTTTTCTTAGCTAGTCGCATCTGTGATATTTAATTTGTCTTAGAGCAAATAATTCAAACCCTCTATCGACATTTGGAGGTTTCTGTTTATACTATTTGGTGGAAAAGAATTACTATACAAATAAAAAAATACGACTAACATTAGAACAGTAAAGGAACAGGAAGGACTGCACATTATTAGCTGACCTCCGAACCTCCTCTAATTGCCAACCCTTGGAACCTTTGTTCGCCAAAATGGTGCTGGGTTTCTTTTTTGAGGTAAACAACTATATTTTTACGATATAACTATTTGTTACGAACAATTTTTTCTTGAAATTTCATTCATAAAGTTGAGGGTGCTCAAGCACCATACGATTTCCACATTTTTACAGTGAGCAGCCCATGAAGCTTGAGTTTCCTCTATAATGAAACAAGTAAGTGCTCTTTTAGATAACCGATATCCGGTGAAAAAATTGTAAAACCATGAGACGTATTCTATGATAAACTTTGCGAATAATGAAAGCTTGACCTTATTATGGAGGAATGATGCCTTGCAAAGTGGGTACAAAAAGTATCATAAGCTCTAGCCCTCTCATTTTCTCTTCCCTTGCGATCGTTGTAAGGAAGATTCTCCAGGTTTTCTTTCACCAATTCTTCTACGTGAGTCATTGCGAAATTGAGGACATCCAACTCCAAGGTGATGTGAGACCAGGACATGAACAGAATGGCGATCAAACCGCTGCACATGACCACGGTGATGTAGAGTTGTAGATGTTGAAGGAACACGATGCAGGTATATGTTATAGGTTCAGTCATATCGATCGGTAGGTAAATTGGGAACATCGTTACATAGGATTTCAAAACAGTCGCTTCCAAAAAGTAGAAAGCCTGAAACATGGAAAACTTGGGCTTCAAATTTAATTTTACACGTGAACACAGTAGAAAGATATTATTCTATTAAAAAAAAAAAAAAACTCTGTCTGGATTACTAAATGATAGAATAATGATTATTTTAAATTGTCATTAGGTAATCATTGATAATTATTTTCAAGTAGTGTAAATTATTATTATTTACACGGGTTTATAGAAAAAATGGCAAGCAAACATAATTCAACCCATATATCATTAAGCTAAACATGCAAGGTGAAATCAGAATAGCGATATCTTATTCGGTTCTGCACCATTTGGAAGATGAAGATAAGCGGTTGTTACATGTAACAAGTTACATGTTACATGTATAAGATGTTCTTCATGGTTCAGCTGCTCTAATCTGATAATGGTATGAGATATCGCCATTCTGACTTCACCATCGTGTTCAGCGTTGAAAAATCTATAAAATGAGGTGTTACTCGGCATAAAAAGGAGACATGATTTGTCATAAAACCAGTAAAATGAACGATACACAAAACCAGTCATTTCTTCGAAAGTTTGCTCTTATAGCCATGCCGCATGAATGTGGATTTTGGTTTATTATTTCGGTTTATTTTGTAGAATTTTTTAAGATCATCCACAGCTTTGTACGACCAGCCGTTCGTTCACAATGACGGCTGAAAGTTGGAGCAGATCGAAAATCGTCAACATGAGAGTGAATCGTAAGGCAGCCTGTCGGGTCCATTTTCAAACTGGCCCAGCTGATTCAAACAGCACATGGTTTTCAAATATCGAGTTAATGAATAATATTCAATAATAATTATTAATAATGAAGCATAAAAATTATTAATAACCATCAATGCATATTAATAATTTACGCTACTTGATAATAATAATTAATAATTAATGATAATTCATAATAATAATTGATCTATCATTCAGTAATCGAGACAGAAGGGTGATCTGTACAAAGAAGATGATAAACCGTTGTGACAAGAATTTGCAGAGTTTTTCAAACATGAAACAATTGAAAACATCAGAAAACATTTTTAAATTTTCCCTATTCGACTTTCAAATGACCTTAAATCTGACCCGATTAAGGTCAACCGACCTCAGACGTGTTTGCAAAATGCTTGCATACACTTTTTTTTTGTCTATGCAATATTACGGTTAGTTATTACTAATAACTTATTAGTAATTTGTATTAATTATTATTAATTGTTATTAATTAACTCTATATCTGAAAACCATGTGATGTTTGAATCGGCTGGGCGAGTATGAACATGGACCCGACAGGCTGCCGCAAGATTCACCCTCGTTTTGACAACTTTCGATGTGCTCCAACTTTGAGCCCTCATTGTGCACAAACAGCTGGTATTACAAAAGGTTTTTTTTTCTTGATCGATTCCAATGGTTCATCATTGAAAATCCCTAATGAACCAATGGATGTCTAGAAACTAGGTGTAGTAAGTACAGGAAACAATAAGTAACTCTGCAGTGTCCAGTTTGTTTTGTCAATCAATTCGCAACTGAAGCGAGTCCAAGTCTATTCCTGGCGTCCGGTATGGTCGGTATGATTAAGCGGGAGTTTTAATACGTGATAAGTTTTAATGCATAAATGATACTCAATTAAAGTCCTCTCCTGATGTACCTGAACTGAAATGGTGTCATTGAAATGTTGCTGATTAGACGCTAACAATTTAACAACCAATCTTGGACGGAGCGACTATTATTTATCATACACAGAGTTCAATCCCTGCACAACGGTATTTCAATGTTATTCTTCTTGGATCGTATAATATAACATATTATGTTTGATTTTAAATTGATCATTGTTCTGTGGTTGTTTGAAATTTTAAATTTTGAACAATGACAGTGATTCATATTATGTTTGATTTTAAATGGATCATTGTTCTGTGGTTGTTTGAAATTTTACATTTTGAACAATGACAGTGATTCTCCAGTGAAGAAAATGAAGGAATGTATAAAATATAATAGAAATATAATAATAATAGAAAGACACATCAGCGTTCCAATACAATAATGGGTTTCTAATTATTAGTAACCCATTTAATTTTTTCAAATAATTATTATTTCGTAACTTTTTGCCTCTCTCCTCATCTTCCAAATATGTCATTGGGAAAATCAGAGCGTGTATTGTCAAGGTGAAGGCATCAGGGCCCCTAAAAATGGGGGTGATGCTTTGATCCCAATAGTTAGTTGGACGTACTTGAGCTCTGACACTTTGGATTGAGTATCATTGCATATCAAGTCGACTTCCCGATTTCAAAGTGCTCAGAAATTTGTTGGTTTTAAATGTTCTTTTCCAAAGTGATCATTTGCCGTTGAAAATTCAATCGAGTTATGACAATACCTCACCTCAAGATAGACGATTGTTGCCACTGCCGACATCACCACAAATTTCGCTACGGATCCTTGGATTTTCAACGGTTCTTTCATGAGTTCTTATGATAATCTTTTACCATATCACTCTCATAGTTGTAAGTCGCCAAATTAACTGCATTTTTCAAGACACATAAATAATCATCATTATGATTTGAAATCGAGGTTGTGTACAATCAAATATATAATTACTTTCAACTTGAGACCG